>LPNX010516070.1:230903-326625 GCA_001517045.1 Pseudotsuga menziesii | reverse complement strand
TCACTCAGGTCAGAAAGCCCCAAAAATCAATTATTGACTATTTTAATTAATAAATTGATGAATAATGGAGCAAATCCAAAATCATAAATCAGTGGATTCTCTGCCGATTTGATTGAAATCAATCAAATCTGAAGCAGATTGACTAGATCTGACAAATCCTTGACTGAAGGAGGTGATCAAATCAGATCCAGAGTTGATCTTCAGCATCCTTTATGGGGAATTTTTCCCTCCCTCTCTCCTCAACACGTTTTGGCTCATCTGGATGAGTTTTAGTGGATGCTTCAGTCAACAGGTTGAGGTGTCGGTCAGATCAGCTCTCCGATTGACAATTGCACTCAGTGAGACTCAGATCTGGCTCAGTTAGACACAGATCAGGCATTGATGGACTCTCCATCAGCATATTTGGTCTATCTCCTTGGGATTTGCGCCCCCCCTGGGCTAGATGTCCTGTTTTTTGTATATATCCAAGCACAGCTCCCTCTTCCAAGGAGTTAGAACTGGGATTGAGGTGTTGCTGCTATTGTATTGTTGTATTGTTCATTTGAAATAAAGAAAAGCTTTGGAGGCAAGACGGTGTTGTGCCATTGTATGTGTGGATGATGATTGCCATTGTTTTACTGAGGTAACCTGTATCTGTGTTCATGATTTGCTAATTGCTTGTAGATCCGTTGTTAAGATTGATAATAAGCTTATTATAATCTTGATAGGAAAGGTGCTTTTCAATAAGTTTATTGGCCATCTCTTTCCTTTGATGCATGTTTAGAGATCTAGATTCAACATGTCCTATAAGCTTATATGCATGTTATTTTGAATCTCTGTGTATATACTAATCGGATCTCACAAGTTTTTTGGCAAGTTTCTTGATTTCAGCTGAGCTGCAGGTTCCTACATTGGAGAGGATGCTGATCTAGTTTGTTTCTTCACTCTCTCCAAAACCTTCCAAAGGCAATAGTCCCTCGACATTCCACCTGAAAGCTCCACTGTGGATCTTCAAGGAAACCAGCGTTTCTCCCCTCCTCTTCCTCCCTCAAGATCAACTCTTCACCTGGTTACTTTTTCATAGCTTTGATTTTGTTTAGATCTATCATCTTAAAAGTAATTTCAACATAGATCTATCTTCTCGAAGCTCATAGTCTAGATCTTTCTCTTAACAAGTTTCATAAGCTTTCTAGATCTAGCTTTAGGGAAATCGTCCTTTTTTGCATGTAATTTTTAAAAAAAAATTGTAGCTCGCATGCATTTGATTTCTATTTGTTGTACGTTAAAATTTCATATTCTACAATTAAAGTGCACATCATATTGGTTGCCCAAAAGGAAAGCCAAGATCCCAAGGAAAGCCTGCTTTCCTTGGTTCTTGTTTTCCTCTTTTAAGTAGTTTTCAGCTTACCTTTTTGGTTAAAAGTTAGCTGACCCAAAGGTGCTTTCAGAGTGCTTTTGGGCATATTTCATTCTGATATGCTTGCTGGTTTTTAGCAGGTTTGACAGAAAAGAAAGGAAGCTGCTGTTCGGAAGTGGCCTCGGGAGCGTTCAAATCCCCCCAGGGGTCTCCCATTTGACTAAAACCTTTAATTTCCGCACTTTATAAGCTCTTGATTTCATTCCATATAAGGATCAAGAGGAATTATATCAGTTCTCTGATATTGTAACCGCTGTTAATAAAAATATTTTTTGAATAGGCTCTTTCAAGCCCATTCCCCATCCCCCCTGGGGGGATTTGCGTCGGTGTCCTTTTTGTTGCTTTTTGCTCATTTCTTTTCAAACTAGTATTGATCTAATCTGCAGGGTAGTATACCTTATTTCATTATTAATTTCATATTCCATATTTTACATTTCAAAGTAATCATAATACTTACCCCACGACTTCCCGATTGACCCGAAAGGGGAAAGAGATTCGTGGTAGGACTAATTACGAAACTAGAATTGTGTATCTGTTTTCTTTTTTCCTATCATTTGATTTTCAACTATTATAAAATTAACCCCTCCTCGATTCCCCGATTGAGATCCACTTGGATCGAAAGAGGTTCTTGGAGGGTTTTCTTTTAAACAAGAACATCCATTGTAAAATTTACTAAAATTGACAAAACTCCGGTGTGTATGCTCTACACTTGGCTGCGGTTCATCCGATCAGTCAAACTCTATCAAAAGCACTTGCGTGACTAGTGTAATTAGGACTCACTCTCCCAAATTAACAAACCAACATGTGAAAATCCAACACCTAGATCAAACTATCATGGTGGCAGAATACCCAAAGGAAGCGGGAACTTCTGAAAAGTGACCTCGGGGCGCCGATCTCTGTCACACCCTAACGGGTGCGTTACGAACAATAGCCCCAGAGACTCCATTTCAGCCCACATATTCCTTGCGGGTAGCCGTGAAGGTTTAGTTTTGGACATACTCCAAGTACTCTCGGGTATATCTGGAGTCCCCCTTTGCCTAATTTTAATCAACTCACACTTCAAATTTAACTTAAAACGTACCAAGAGGCAATCGCAAAACACTCACTCCAAGCACATGCAAGTATATTGTTTCTATTTTTTTACTCCATTCTAAGGCACTGGTTATTTTCTTGTTATATATATATATATATATATATTGTGTCTCAGCATTGTGCTTTCCTGTGTTCTTTGTATCTTGTCATCTTTGATTATCTATAATTAAATTGCAAACTCCTAAGTAACTCATTCAATTTAACATCCCAACACTAATTAATTATCCTTAGTAACTTAATAGGGTCTACCCCCTTGGCTTTGTTAGGAGTTGAACCTAAACGGAGGAGTCAAGAACAAGATGACAGCCTTGACTCGAGACTTGCCCCCAAGGACACACTGAGTGGCTTGAAGATTTCTGCCACGTGACCCAGGTGTGTGAAAGGCGACAACACTTTGCAGCTGTCCAATGTACTCTTCACGGGTCCATCATGAACTGGCTCAAAGAGTTGACTACAAAGCTAATGTCTGGTCGTGTGTTGACCAGATACATATGAGCGATCCAATAAGTTGGCGATACAATGTAGGATCAAACCCCTCTAACCTCGTTGCATCAATCTTCCTCCAGTTGGAAACTAGATGTATGGACATGGCAATGCACCATCCTAAATCTCTTCAGGATCTCCACTTCATACTTCCCCTGTCCAGTGAAGAAGCACCCATCTCTTTACCAAACTTCCAAGCCTAGGAAGTAATGCATCAACCCAAGGTCTTTCATCTCAAACTCAACTGCAAGGTTGGACTTGCAGTTGTCAATCAACCTCCCATCTCTTGTAAGAAAGAGATCATCTACATACAATACCAGTATGAGAGGCACCTCACCCGACAAGAAGTACAAGTTGTGGTCCGCCTCACTCCGTTGGAATCCCATCTCCTGTAGATAGTTGTCTATCATAGAGTATCATGCCCGAGGTGCCTGCTTGAGCCCATAAAGAGCTCTTTGCAACCTGCATACATGTGACTCCCTATTCTCCACATCAAACCCCTCGGGTTGCTCAATGAATACCTCATGTATAACTCCATTGAGGATGGCAGTCTTGATGTCCATCTGATGAACATGCCAACCCATCTCTGCTGCTAATGAGATAATAGTAGAAATAGAAGAATATCTGGCGACAGGGGTGAAGGTCTCCTCATAATCAATACCATCCTTCTATGAGAACCCCTTAGTCATGAAGCGTGCCTTATACTTCTCCACGCTTTTGTCTGCTGCATGCTTTACCTTGTAGATCCATTTGGACCCCACCACCCGTCTTCCCTCTGGCCTCGACACAACCTCCCACACCAGGTTTTTCATGATGGAGTCATACTCCTCAACCATAGCTTCCTGCCACACATCATGTTGTGCAACCTCCTCGAAACTAGAAGGTTCAGAGTTAATCAATTCCGTCATCAGTGCCATATAGCTAAGTCTCTCTGGTGGCTTGCTCTGCCTCATGGAGCTCTGTGGAAGAGTCACCTGCCTAGAATCCTGAACTGTGGACTTAAACCACTTAGGTCGTGGCCTAGTGTCTACCTGCTGCGGCTGCTGGATATCCTCATCCTACTGCGGCTCATCCTCCAAGTCAATGACCAAAGGATATTGTCCACCTGACTCTCTCTGACTATCAAAACTTGTGCTCTGTGTCTGTAGCTATGGCTCCTCCAACTTGACCCCCGAGTCCTGTGTTGGATACTCCTGTGCGGATAAGTCCATAGATCTCCACAAGGCTCTGTCCTCATCAAACTGGACATCCCTGCTCACAATGATCCTCTTGCGAGATGGAATATATACTCTGTATACCTTCAAAGAATCGTTGTAACCAACAAGTAACCCCTTCTGTCCATAAGGGTCCAACTTCTTCCTAGTGTCAACATGAACGTGACAATAGCACACTCCCAAATATGCGTAAATGGCTCACATCTAGTCTAGTGCCTGTGAAGAACTCCTCGGGTGTCTTCCTCCCCAAAGTTGTGTGGGGACACCTATTCTAAATGTAAACTACGGTCATGTATGCCTCGGCCCATAGGAATAGTGGTAATCCATGATCAAATAGCATGGCCTTGGCTGCTCCTACCAATGTCCTGTTCTTTCTCTCGACCACTCCATTCTGCTGCGGATATAAGGAACAATGTGCTCCTCCTTGATCCCCTCCGATGAACAATACTCCAAGAACTCATTGGAGGTATACTCACCCCCGTTGTCTGTCCTCAATACTCTAATCTTCCTTCCTGTCTAATTCTCTACGAGAGTCTTGAACTCCTAAAACCGCTCAAAGACGTCTGACTTGGCCTTCAGAAAATAGATCCAGGTCTTCTTGGAATAGTCATCAATGAAAGTGACGCAATAACTGTAGCCATTGGACGATTGGACACTCATGGTTCCGCAAACATCCGAATGCACTAAGTCCAAGGTCCCCTTAGACTTGTGCTCACTCTATGGGAAAGGTTACCTAATATTCTTCTCCAACGCACAACCCTTGTAGTGGTTACGCTTCTCCTCCTATACCTGAGGAACTCCAATGATTTCCTGTCTCAAATGCCTCAATGCTGCATGGTGTAAGTGTGCCATCCTCCTATGCCACAACTCACCCTGACTGTTGTTGCTGTTGACTAGAGCCTTTGCAAACTCAAAGTGGAGTCTATACACCTTACTGCTCCGGATCGCAATTACCCGATCCAAACTCCTATCTGACCCCTTAGGCCTGATATACACCTTATGATCTCGGAACTTCACCTGAAATCACTTATGCTCCAGGGTGGAAACGGATATGAGGTTCTTGGTCAACCCCAAAACATACAATATGTCAGCAAAACTAAGGGATTTGTCAGACTTCCTTTGAAATGAAACAGTACCAGCTCCTTGCGCCTGATATTGCGCATCATCACCCAGCTCAATGTGGAGATTTAATCCACCCTCCTGCAAGCTCTTGAAGAACCTTTTCTGTCATGTCATATGAGAAGATGATCCACTGTCAACATACCAAACGATGTTTTCTGTGGTGCTTTCCATGCAAGCTATCAAACAAAAATCTTCATCGAAGTTTTTGTTGAACTCCACCTCTGCAGAACCTGCCATTTGGGTCTTATTCTTCTTCTTCATGTCTGGGCACTGGGAGGCAAAGTGTCCTTACTTGTGGCAGATAAAACATTTGACTTTGGACATGTCAATGTTCTTCTTACCACCCTATTGGTTCTTTGCCTTACCCTTCCTCTTCCCTGCTAGGGCTAGAGCTTCTTCATCCACAATCTGTGGGGCACTGCTAGATGAACCTAAACCTTGACCCATGCGAGTCTCTTCCTGCACAAAATTATCCCACAATCTCTGCCAGTCAGGGAGCTTCTCCCTAGCCACCACACCTTTTACAAAGGTGTTCCATGGATTAGAAAAGCCATTGAAAGCTATCTGAACTAGCTCATCATCCTCAGTCTTAGAGCCAACTGGTCCAAGCTCGTCTCTGATTTGTGTGAGCCTCGTGAGATAACGCACCACTCCTTCACCCTTGGCCATCTCAGAATTGTGTAACCTCTCTTGCAGCACCATCATCCGGTTTTCGTTCTTGCTCTGGTAAAGTCCTTCCAAAGCCCTCCATATTTCCAATGCGATCTTCTTCCCGGAAAGGTGAGGGACTATGTTGTCCTTCACACCATCCAAGATGATCAACATAGCTCTGGAATATAACTTCTTCCACCTTGCCAACTCAGTCAGATTTGTGGGCGCAACCTTCCTAGAGTCAATGTGCTCCTCTGCATCATTGACATCCAAGATCCTCATGATCCTTTCTTTCCATGTAGAAAAGTTTCAAGCCCCTTGGATTCTATCCTCGACTCTTGATTGTACGACCATAGTGAAGTGTACCTGTCAAACCCTAGATCTGAATTCTAGGTTTGTGTCTTCAATAGATCTGCCCTCGATCTAGCAATACTGTTGTTGTTTCTCAGATTTAGCTCAACAAAGTTCTGATGCCATGTAAATTTCCTTAAAACTCAAACTTGAGCTACACAGTATATTTTAATTTTTACTGATAAACCACACATGAGTTTCTTTACTAGTAATGCAGTGAAAAATAAATACTGAGAAACATATAACAATAATCACATCAATATAAACTCAGTATTTTTGGGTATGGAAACCCCCGGAAAAACCCAAGATGGGAAAATCAGTGTAACAGTCAGATAAGAAATTTTATTATGAAGATATAGAACAATTACAATCCAACAGATCAATTCACCTAACCTAGCAAAATAGAACCTCTGCGAATCACTGAGCAAACCCAGCAAATCAGTACAGCCTCCCTGCGCAGCTATACAGCCTCCTACTTCAGCAGTACGATCCTCTGCGTTAGCAATATGGTCCTCTGTGTCAACAGTACAGAATCTGTATGGTCCTAAGTCAGTTGTACGGCTGATGTACGGCCTCTGACTGTTGTGTACAGCCTCTCTCTCGGCAATCTCATACGACTCTGTGCTCTTCCTGATCAGTGGGCGATTCCTCTGGGTGAGTGTTCCTCATCTTCTTTGCAAACTTCTTTCTCCAGCTTCTCTATTTGTCTGTGTGTGTGTGTCCTCTCCATCAAATCTTCTTTTAACTGAATGACCAGGCGAAAACCCTAACCCTCACTATGGATCAATGGATGAGATCCTCCGGTGAGATCAATGGCCAAGATTAGATTAGCCATCACTTAAATTATTCTCACTTTTTAATTTATAAAAGTGACTCCATTAAGTCAATTAATAATTAGATCACCTAATGTACTTTCCTAAGTCTAAACTTAGGAAAATCACATTAATACATTTGGCTTCTTGCTTTATGTCTTCTAGCATACACATGCAATGATAGAAGACCTTCCTTGTTGCCACTTTCTAACACTCAACACATGAGGATCTGTCTTGACACACAAGACCTTAGCGTTGACAAGCAAAACTGTACAACATCATCGCTTTGACACACAAAGCACGTACCTGAACACATGAGGCTTAACCTTTACACATAAGGCTTAGTCATTCTTGAGTCCAAGTCAAGAATCTACTCCAAGTTTCCAGAGTCCAACTCAGACTCCCTAAGCCACTACCTCAACACATGAGGCTCAATCTTGGGGCACAAGATTGACTTGGGGAATGACTCATGATGCTGTAACTTTAACAATACAGGATGTAAATCTCGTTCATAAATCTCTGCCCAATCTGCAACTAATTCTGCCCTAGATCTCTGAGAGATTTAAGAGTGTAAACATGCTGGAAAAGTGCCTTAACTACTGGCTGCTTTGCAAATCTTCAGAGAGGTCTTAGCCACTAAGGTGGACCTGCTCCAGGCCTTGCTTGATGATGGTGTATTCCTCAGAAGAATGAGACTTCAATGCCGCAACAAATCTTCAAACTGCCAGAAAGAAAATCTCTGAATACTCCACATGCAAATGTGTTTTGGGTGGTGTTACCTCCCAAGCCTGCAGTTCAAATATGTAAACGTCCCAAGCACATAATGCAACCTCGAGGGTAACTCGGAGGCCTCACATCCATAATCATCCATAGGCAAATATCAAGAGATATAACAACCCATAGCCACTAGCATCCATCATCCACACCACAACACGAAGCAACGTTCTAGCATCAAGAACCCAAGGCAAAAATTCTCTCCATCAACCTGTAACCCCCGCTGAATATGTGATGAAATCAGATGTCGACACCCATGTCAAAATGGAGCGTAACAGGCCCCATGAGGGCCCAATCTTGGTTGAGTTGAAACAAAAACATGCCTATTATAGACCTGCTTTGGCATTGTTGTCACAAAAACTAACACCCTAAATGCAAATTCTCAAAAGGTTCTAGCCAAACGCAACTATAGAAGTATTGTAACTGTCACCTACTATTACTTCCCTTCAATGATTTGAAGAAATCACTAGAGGGGACTTCCTAAAGCAACTAAGTGTCAAGAGATGAGGTAAATTACTTAGATATGAATGGATGGTGACTATAAGTGAATGAGAATATATGAGTTGAAATCTAAAGAAGAGTTGGAAGAACTATCATAGATCAAATCATCAAACCTAACCCATATATTGATCCAACATCCATAAACCATTGACCACTGTTTGCATATGAAATATAACCATTAAATGTAAGCAACAAAATTGTAAGTAATTTGCCAAGAGAGAGAGAGAGATAACAACATGTTGCAAAGGACTAGATTAAGAAATGTAAAATGAGTAGTTAAAAATAGCCACTTAAAACATTTGAGATCTAGATGGAATTGCTGTTGTGACAAGTGATGAGTTAAGTTTAATGACCAGCAATTGAAGTCGAATTTCTTCAAAGCAATAACATATCGTGAAATCATTAGATGTGTTGATGTAAAGAAATGAAAAGGGTTGCAAGTGAATCTGAAAACAACTTATGAAAAATGTAACTCAATGAACCACAAACTCTTATTCCATTGCCAGTATTACCAATAGAATAGAGTAATCATTAACTTCGGAAATACATTCACAACTTTGAAAGATTGTTAACTAACCAATGATGAGTTTGAAATGAAAATGTGGTTAGTAACAATGAAAATTTCCAGCAAGTTAGAAGGTTGAAGTTAGGTGCACTAGTGCTAGGAAATGACAAGTAACTACTGCTTGAAGTACAAAAGATTAAAGTGTTTTCAATTACTTGAGTATAACATTAACATATGAGAAATGTGTGCTTGTATGTTGACAGAAATGATGAATTTTCAGATCTGTTAGGTGTAAGTGATGTATGTCATAAACCATGTAGAACTAGAAACAACCCAAAATCAGAAAATGTTTTAAGCAAAACTGTTCAAGAGTGTTGAAAATGAATAAAGGGAAATAGCTCCAAAACATTTAAGGGTTTAGCCCATCCAAAAGATAAATGAAGTAAACTAATTCAAAACTAAACTTAAATAAACCTGGAATTAGCATTTATCTCAAACTTATTCAGTTTATGAGCAACAAGCAAAAGATCACAATGAAATGAGAATCTAACCATGAAAGTAGCATGACCTTGAAAGAATTGGAGTGCAGCCTTCAAAGAGGATTTGATCTAGTTAAGTATTTTGCTTAATCTTATGTGTGAGAATAAAGATAAATTCTAGATTTTTTTAAAAGGAATAAATTAATTTGTTAAATGGCTAAAAGAAAGAACTAAATCTCTTGACTCTTGCCTAATTGCTTAAAGGGACGGCAATGGGGTCATACAGGAAAAGTGTGAAGATTTGGTGATCAAAGAGTAGAAGAGCTCAAACCCTTGTCCTAGTTTTTGACAACTAAATAATGTTTTTCTTCTAATCCAAGGGAGGATTCAAGAGCTAAAATCCTCGAAGTAAACCTGCATACAAAACTTTCAAATTCTACTACTAGCAGCACCTATCAAAAGCTGAGTTTAATGCAATCTAGTAAGTCAATTCAACAAGACATTGGATTGAGAAGCAAAAAAAATTATCTCAACCTTCTCATGCAAGGCTCACCACTTGTACAAGAAATCCATACTAGAGATTATACACCTATTGCTTCAACTTCTTCAATATTTAGTATTTACCCAATACTCTATCACAATAAGAAAAATAAGCACAAGTATCAAAAGGAATTACATTCTCCAAGTTCTATCAGAAAATACAATGAGAGGAGTGTCTCTCATATAGGAAGAGAGACTAACTTGTCTCTGAAAAAATAATAAAAAATCCTCATAACATGGTGAAAATACCAAAACCCTACTAACCTTGACCATGTGAAGGGAGTGCACCACTCAGTCTAGGAGAGATAATACATGAATAATACAAATAGACTCTAAGGAGGAGCGCCCTAGAAGATATGGTGAAAACAATAAAGGTTAGGTCCAAAACCCTAGGGTTTTGACCAATCAACCACTACAAGGATGTAACAACCTCATCCAAATACATAAATTGATGTGCCAAGCCATGACTAAAAACTCGCCCTCCAAAGAAAGTGGACAAAAGAGAGGAACGCTCCAGCAAACTATGACACGAGTGGCACAAATGAGTTCTCCAATGTGCAACATACCACATAGGCAAGTCAAATTGTGAATAAAAGCAAATCAAATGATGGAGCGCTCCAATAAATGAGGGTTCCAAGTGTCTCAAGCATCCATGACAAGTCAATAATACTAGAACGCTCCTCTAGAAGATGTAACAAATTCCTCAATCCATGTGCCACATGCAGAATATCCCATCAAGAGTAAAGAATAATGGTCCGATGTGGAATAATCACGTGGTCAAAGCTCATGACAACTCATCAAAGCCATCAATATACCATGAAAAAATGCCACCCTCCATCCTCATCACCACAACTCAACATCAATGGGTACCACATCATAAGCTGACCAAGACAACCTACAAAGTCAATCATATCTCCATGCAAGATCAAATCGATCATGGCATGCAAAGCTCATGGTATAGTCATCAATCTATGCAAGGTCATCATCAACCTATCATTATGAGAATCCCTCTCATGCACCTCAAATCTTCTAGCAGTTTGAACTTTCTTGAACTAGGCCAACTCCCTCATCTCAAGAGAATCTGGAACTAAGAGTATCATCAAGGGAAGCTCCCTCTGTCTAGGGGAATTTGAAATCCCTATCTCTATGCTCTACAATACTCCCATTAGCTGCAACTCTAGAATCAATCTCAATAACATCCTTCATCGAGGCATCCCACCTCTCCAATGAATAACTAGAAGGCTCATGGATGAAGTCAATCTCATCTTCACACCTTTCCTCCTCTATACAACTGGAAGTCTCATGGATGGAAGAAACCAGTGTTATATACGTCATGGGTGGTACACTCACCTAAAAATGCTCCAAAGCAACTAGATTAGCAATCTCCATGTTCTCCTTGATTATGGGAGGAGAACCCTTCACATTGAAAGATCTTAGAATCAAAGTACAAGGATTAAAACCTCGCTCTGCATGTGCTTTCTAAGAAATAGAAGGCCCTACCAGCCTCTCGCTAGAATGTGTGAGTGCTACTAGATCAACAAGTAACCTATAAAGTCCACCCCTTCTCACCCCTCTAGGCAAAGTCCTCAAATTTGCTAAACTATAGTCATTGGTGGTACATTGTTGCCCCTCAAAAGAAACTCTCCAATGTATATTTGTCATACAAGAAACTAATAGGAGGTTTTTCCTCAAGCCGAAACAAATAAAATATCACTCTACTCAAGAACATCACCTGAGGGCATCTGGAATGAAATGGATCCAACTCCTCTTAGAAGGTACATGACATTATCACCAAGTTCCACAGTCATATGTCCCTCTTGCTCCTAAATCATGTTGAATAGTGACATGTCAAATGTCATATGTCTCGAAGCTCCATTGTCCACATACCAACCAACACTAGACACAATGTTAGTAGATAAACAAGAAACCATGGAAAAGGCAATCTCAAACTTAGAAATCATCTTCTCTACTCCTACCATAGTATTAGTTGCAACCTGCTTCACGCCCTTTCCCTCCTTCAACAGACACTATCCTACATAATGTCCCATCCCTTGACATCAAAAGCACATGACCTTACTAAGGTTCTTCTTCCCTATATCTATCCCAACCTTTTTCTTGAAGGATTTCTTGCCACCCTTCTTCATATTTCCAATGAGACTAATGTTTTGAACATGACTACAAGCTACTTTTTTCCTCCATAAGAGTAACCCAAATCTTTAGGAAAACTAGTAGTCTCTCTCGATCACAAATAACCTAAACAAAAGGTGTCCAAGAAGGCAAGGTCATTAAGAGTGATGGATATTATCTCCTAATCCTCTACCTTAGTTCCAATGGCATCCAACTAATCCTTCAATTCATTGATCTTGGTCACATAGTTCATTGTGGTGTCTGTCTTGCTCATGTGAACGATCGAATGTTGGTTTCACAAGAGCATCTATCGAGAGGCACAAGAATTCTGAAATAACTTAACCAAAGCATCAAACATACTCTTACTTAACATCTTATCAATAATATCAATATGTGAGATCAAATGGTTCTTCACGAATCAAGAACGATTCTCTTCGCTTTGACTTCCTTTTTCCGATGAATAGCTAATTATGTTGGATCAATAGGTTCTGGATTAGCCTCCTCCATAAGCATATGAAGCTGAGATTCCGTGGAATAAAAATTAAAGCTCAATCCAACTTGTCACACTCTCTTAAACCAAGAGTAACCTTACACATCCTAAAAGAGTCTCAAGTGCAAAAATCAACAATATATGAAATAAACAAAATAACCTAGGGTTTCACACCTAATGCCTTAACTAGGTCAAGTACCTGTCCCAAGTAATCATTAATTGAAATACAACTCCCTCTTACTCGAGCGATCTCAACTACAACCGTTCTAATGCCATGTTGAAATTTCATTTGCACAGATCAATTAATGCAAATATGAAAATTCACCTTCTTTCTAGAAAGTTCCTCAAATCTTCACCCCATAATTTGTAATCTTTAGGACTTGTAAATTAATGTGTAAAACAACAACAAAACTATTAAGTTTTAATAGTTACACCAGATCTAATAACATTTAGCATCATAACAACATAACCATAAGCAAAAGGATCACTGAAAGATAGACAAGCACAGCCACACAAAAGAACACAAAGATTTATCCTAGGAAACCCTCATGGGGAAGAAAACCCAGCAAAACTTCCTCAGTATAAGATGTATCAAAAGTACAAGACAAGACCCCAGACAGGTGCACCTTCTTCCAGCAGATATCTCTCTCTCTCTTTCCTATGTGCTATACACAAGTGAGTGTGTGCTCAAATGAGGAACACAACTCCTCTATTTGTACTCTTTTTGTCACTTGACTTTTAACCTAACAAGTCGGCCCCACTTAACTGATTGGGATGACTTCACTTAGGAAGACATACAATATTATATTATATTCATTAGGGTACTGAGGAATAATACATCTCCCTTGGGGTACATCAGTAAAATACATTTAGAATATCCTTTGAAGTTACAATATTTCAACACTCCCCCTTAACGAGAAGGGTATTCTACTAACAACATCATCATCAACTATAGGAGTAACGAGAGAGAGAGCATCTACAACATCATCAAGGTGATACATCAATACGTCATAGGAATTTTTCAACAACCATCAGTAACTGGAACAATTACTCTTCAATGTATTCAGTACTAAAACATCATCTTCTCCAGCACTAAGTCTTTATCTTCTGTAGCACTCGATCACTTGATCCATTGCAGCAGCACTTCGATCTTCCGATCCTTTGTAGCAGCACTTTGATCTTCTCGATCCTTTGCAGCAGCACTTCAATCTTCTCGGTCCTTTGCAACAGCACTTCCATCTTCTCGATCCTTTGCAGAAGGACTTCGATCTTCTCGATCCTTTGCGGCAGCACTTCGATCTTCTCAATCCTTTGCAGTAGCACTTTGATCTTGTCGATCCTTTACAGCCACGCTACCTGCAGTGCACATGATCTCTTTGCAAGGTGATCAATCCCTATCACTTTAGGACATAGGTTCAAGGATGATGCAATCCTCCATCAGCCTACTCCCCCTTAACGAGGAGGGTCCATAGTATCAACTAGCTGAATCGTCTACAACTGAATGTAGATCTCGACCACACCTAGCTGCAGGATTTGTCATCTGTAAGGACTAATCGTAGAGCATCGTCAACTTCAAAGCTAGGACCACTCTTGAGCGAGTGTTATACTACAGCATCTACATATACATGTAGGCATACTCTTCATACAAGAGTATTGTCTGCAACTGCAAATCTCGACTGCACCTAGGTGTCAGCCCTCATCGTAGGACATCCTCATCCTGTTAGAGCTAGGATCATTCGCAAGCGAATGTTATACTACGGTATCCACAAATGAATGTGGGTACTCTCCATGCGAAAGTAATGTCTGCGGGGCCATCCTTAGCTAGTAAGGACCACTCTCATGAACAGATTGTTATACCTGCAATACCATCCTCAAGAGAGGATATTATTGCCCACAAGTGAATGTCGAACCTCGTTAGCATCTTCAGGCGCACTTGGCCTCTTTCATACTGGAGCATCACCGTCATCAATGGCAGTCTCATCGTCACTCCCCCTTTCTAGGGAGGATCTATATCAACCTACTCCCCCATTTTCCGAGAAGGGTTCATATCTTCGACTTGTTCTTACTTTCCGAGGAGAGTCCATATCTTCGACCTATTCCTCCTTTCCAAAGAGAGTCCATAGCTTTGACTTGTTCTTCCTTTCCGAAGAGAATCTATATCTTCGACCTGTTTCTCCTTTCCGAGAAGGGCCCATATCATCATCGTTCCTCCTTGCGAGGGAAGTTTGTATCATCATCATTGTTCCTCCTTGTGAGGAAAGTATGTATCATCATCATTGTTCCTCCTTGCGAGGAAGGTATGTATCATCATCACTAATTCCTCCTTGCGAGGAAAGTATTTTCAAACTACACCAAGCTTGTTACGGAAGCTTGGTCAACACATCAGCAACTTGCTCATCGGTACTCACATACTAGATTTTTATATCTCCCTTCAGTACCATATACCTCACGTAAAATATCGTATTTCTATGTGCTTTGATTTATTATGGAACATTCTCTTTCATCTTCTACAACTCTAGTTGTCGCATAGAATCACTGTGGTATCCAACTCCAGATCAAATAGACATGTCATCAATTTTCGAAGCCTATCAGGTCAACCCATAGTCCAAAGTCTATCGTACCCTCTAGGTACCTCATCACATGCTTTGCAACTATCAGGTCAACCCATCTAGGTTTAACTAGATATTAACTTAAGGTGTTCACAGCAAAGCATATATCTGACCTTGTATTTGTCAGATACATCAATGACCCAATAATTTGTCTATACCAAGTCATATCCACTAACTTTGATGATTCATCATATAACAACTTCAGGTCGGTATTCATGGATGTGGCCATGGCTTTACAATCCAACGTGTCAAATCTCTTTAAGATTTCCACTGCCTACTTTCCCTGGTTCAGAAAGATTCCTTCTAGGCTCTGCCACACTTCCAGCCCGAGGAAATAGTGCATCAATCCAAGATCTTCCATCTCGAATTCTCCAGCTAGCTTCTTCTTGCTTTCTGTGATATGTTTCTCATTTCTTGTCAAAAATAGATCATCCACATACAACAATAGTATGACATGTTCATCATCCATAACCTTGAGGTAAAGGTTAGGATCAGCTTTACTTTTGGTAAAGCCCAAGCTTGTCAAGAAGCTATCTATTCTTCCATATCAAGCTATACGAGTTTGCTTCAGTCCATACACAGCCTTCTTCAAATTACATACATGAGTCACTCTGTCTTCAACTTCAAATCCTTGTGGTTCTTCGATGTAAACCTCTTCCTCAATCATACCATTCAGGAAGGTTGTCTTTACATCCATCTGGTGTAGATCCCACTTCATCATGGAAGCAAGTGCCATGATGGTTCTTATGGAAGTGTACTCTAGCCACAAATCTTGCCTTGTATTTTTCAATACTTGGTATCAGCAACATGTTTTATCTTGTAGATCCACTTGGAAGATACCACACTCTTGCTTTCTGGTTTGGGTACTATATCCCAAACATCGTTCTTCATTAATGACCGGTATTCTTCCATCATTGCTTCCACCATGAGTTCATCCTATCAGGTCATCGACATATCCCAGTCTTCTGCATTCAACCTTGAAGGTTGGAACCCACTTTACTCTTGGTAAAGCCTTAGTCCATCAGGGAG
Source organism: Pseudotsuga menziesii (assembly GCA_001517045.1). Classification (NCBI taxonomy): domain Eukaryota; kingdom Viridiplantae; phylum Streptophyta; class Pinopsida; order Pinales; family Pinaceae; genus Pseudotsuga; species Pseudotsuga menziesii. The sequence goes on along the minus strand of LPNX010516070.1, from coordinate 310,450 downwards.
TTGTCCATCCTGTCGTAACATGTCAAACTCAGAGATTTTCTACAATCACTCCCCCTGAAGCGGAGCATCATCCCCCCTCTGCATTTTGTACTAGAGTGACAGGTAGCATCCTCTGCTACTGATCTTCTATGTATCCATCTCAGGTTACTAGATACCAAGATCCCTTTATCTTGAACTTTGTTGAAAAGTTCCACTTGCACCCATCTGTGAGCTTGTTATCTTCTATAGGTTTCCATCTTCAACCTTGTAGCAAAGGTTAAGATATTCATCACTCTAGGTGATCTTCAAGCTCCTTATGTAACTGGATGTGCTTATCTATGGGTGCCTTTTGAGCTCGTACAAAGCCTATTCTACACAGGTGGTTCTTTGCTTGATATATACTTCTACTTTACTAGAGAAGTGTGTTTGGTCAATAGAGTATGTTATGCCATAGTCTATTCCCTCTTTTTGAGACCAACCACGAACCTTGCTTTGTATACTTGTTCTTATAGATCCATATGGAAGACACTACAGACTTCCCTTTAGGTCTCGGAACCATATCCCATAATCATTCCCCATGATTAACTGTTACTCTTTGATCATAACTTCTTCCATAGTTGGAAGTGTCTGCATCAATGATGTCATTCAACTGTGCCACATAACTAGAGTGTATCTGAGGCCTCTTACTTTAGTTTGGAAGTCCCGCCATACTTTTCTTCATCTTGAATTTTCTCTCGTGCCCAAGATGGTCTTCATCTCTCAAGGTGGATCTACTGCTCTCTTATATTCTTCTGAAACTCCTTCTGTCATGGTGTCTCTGACCCTAGGAGCTTCAGGTTCATCTTCATGTATGATTATTGGAGTGAATCTTGAATTGTCATCACTTGTTCTTCAGAACAAGTCTCATCTTTTTCTTGTAGGAGATTGTATGCAATCTTTCCTACAAGTCAAATGCACTAGTTGCATGGTTAGAATTTTAGAAACATTTCATAGGGCATATACATAATGACAAATTCTTATGCATAACGATACAATCATGCAACTATTTTAGCCAATACAACATTCATCCATATCTCACAAAAACTTTCCAGATGCCTTCCATCTCTTCCATAACATCATTGAGATTGTGCACTAATCCAATATGTCAGCAAGAAGTTTCATTCTTGATAAGTACAATGGAGAGTTGTATAGCACCATGGGATACTTACCCATAACATGCATATTAGTAGTATATTGTCATTAATGCAAACATTATATCATGCATAATACACAGCATATATAGGAAAGACAATACAAATACTTATCTTTGTTTGTTTGGTAGATTATTTCTTGTGCTTTGTCTTCATCTCCTTATGGATCTGCAGCTTCTTCTTTGACCAATGAGATTGCTTCAATCTAATGCTTGCTTGAAAGCTTTTATGGAATGCTACTTCTCGTGGACCTAGGGTTTGGCAGAGAAACCCTAATTTTTCAAATTAGGTATCTTTCAGATCTGATTGGATAGAAATATGCGCCTCCTCAAGGCGAGCTGAGCAACATACCCATCTTCCCAAAACTATGATCAGAATTGCAAAATATCTAATGCCCTAGTTTTCTTCAATTTCTTCTACAGAATTACCTGATCTTGTTTCTGCTACATCTCTGAAATCCCTGCTCCTCTGATTTTGAAACTTCGTACTGAAGTAGCCTGACCTGTCTTCTTTCGAACCCCATAGGTTAGAGCAGAATTGGTTTCACCAATTGGGACTTATGCGAATTTTCCCAAGGTGACTTATTTCAGGACTGTTCAACATAGCAAACTTGTACGGACCACCACGTGTCCTTGTTTCACCTTCGAGGTTTGAAACTTGTACCACAGAAACTACTGTCTGTGCCCTATCTGCAACATCTCACGAAATTTTGTTTGGACCTTCCTAGCCCGAGATATAGCAATTCTCCCTAGGTCACCTATTTAAGGCTGAATCCTGGGAGAGGCTGAAACCCTGAGTTGGAGAAATCATATCTCCTAGATTATAGTGAATCTGAGGCTAAAACTTTTACACATGGTACAGCAAGATTTCATCTTCATACTGTAAAAGTTTCGGCTCCTGGGCCTTCTCCAATCTCAAGATGTAGCGAAAGTCCCAACATGACTAGTTTTAGTCCTCTAGGGTTTTCATATGAGGTCTAGTATCCACTAGGAAAGCTATCACAAGTGTGCATATCCATCATAGACCATATCTCATGCCACAATCCATCTCGAACCATCTAGGGGTTAAACATACACCATGTACCCCTAATCTCATAAAACACCCCAAACATAGTGTAAACATTTTTGAAGTAACCCGAAAGTCTAACACAGCCCAGTGCGCAGATATTAGGGAAGACACTTCTGAAGTAACATTCTAACAAAAATCCTAGCAAATGAGGCCTTGAGACTTAGAGGCAGAGCAGGACCCACAAGATTCAGTGGATGTCTTAGAGATACAAGACATAGCACTCATATTCTATTAACCAGCAAGCTGATAAAACAAGTGTTAAAAAGTGGCAACAAGGAAGGTCTTCTATCTTTTGCATGTGTCCTTCTTGATAAAAGACATAAAACAAGAAGCCAGATTGATCATTGCCTTTATCCAGAGTTTATACTTAGGAAAAGTGCATTATGTGATCTAATTTTAATTTGACTTAATGGAGCTACTTTTATAAAGTTCAAATGAAAAATAATTTAAGTGATGGCTAATCTAATCTTGGCCATTGATCTCATTGAAGATTTCATCCATTGATCCATAGTGAGAGTTAGGGTTTTCGCTTGGCCATTGAGTTAAAAGGAGATTGATTTGGTCGAGAGGTCACATAACAAAGTTTCTTTGACACACTCATTGTCAGAGAGAGAATTCTTGCTTATAGCTTTTCAGCCGGAGAGAGAAAATTTGCAAAGAGTGAGACTGAAGGACATTTTTCGAAGATCGATAGAGCAGCTCAAGCAAATCGCAGAGGGGTCGTACAAGCTGACGCAAGAGGTCGTGAGATCTAATGCAAGGATTGTACATTGCTGACGCAAGCAGCCGTACATGATGACGCAGAGGTTGTACGCTGACGCAGAGAGGTTGTATGCTGACACAGAGGGTCATACGCTGACGCAGGGCCGTACACGTTGACATAGGGGCCATACGATCTTGCTGGGGTTTTTCAGTGAGTTTCGATTATACAATTTTTCCAGGTTAGGAAAAATCAATTTCTGGATTGTATTGTTCTATATATTGCTAATAAAAATATCTTCTCAGACCACGACACCCACTACCTCGCCATCGTTTCTCACCGCCGACGTTGTTGCACTCTTACCTACGTCTAGCCATGCGTGCACCCCCACTGTTCATCCGAAGTCTCCCCTCCTCCACACTTCCCTCCCGCGATACGCACGTCCCTTCCATCTCCACGAATACGTTTTTTTTAAAATAAACTTAATCCTCCATTCCGCCAACGCTTCCGCCTCCTACAGCCTCCCTTCCGCACCCCTCCCCCTCCAGGCGTCGCCGCTACCCCGAGTGAGTGTCATCCTTCGCGACCCTTCCATCGGATCGTCACCACACGAGCCACAGTAAATTTTATTAAAATATATATATATATAATTTATTTTTTAATAACAGTATATTATTATTAAAAAAATTAATAATATTATTATTATTATTAAATTTAAAAAAAAACTAGATATAGTTTTATATAGTAATTAAAAAACGTTATAAAAATTAATATTATTATTAATTAATTAATTAATTATTATTATTATTGAAAAATTAAAATTAAAATGCAGTCTCATGGCGAAAAACAAGAAAGATTTCAAAGCAATTTAAAAACTTATGTTTCAGTGTTATTCCAAATAAAAAGAACAATTAGAGAGAAAGACGTTACTATTTCTATTGCTCCTGGCGAACGCATTAATTATATCAGTGATGAATTCGCTAATGAGTTAGTGATTCAGGAGTCAAATATAGGTGAAAGGTTAGACTTTTGGAATAACAAAGAATATGCAATAAGCAACTTACAATGGAATATTGGAGATTATACTAGCGTCTCACAATTTATAGTTAACTCCTTGTGGAGTAGTGACGGTGACCTAGTCTTGGGATTATCGTGGCTAGAAACATTGGGGACTTTTATCTTAAATGTTGAAAAAACATTTCTAACATTCCCCTATAAAAAGAAGAAAATCACATTGCATGACATTAACATGAAGTCAAAATCCGAAATCGCATCATCTGAAGACTTAAAGAAATATCAAAGATGTCGTCGCAAGGGAATGAGAAATCAATACAGACGATACACAAGGATTTCGACAAGGTTGTTGCAGGTAAAGAAGAAGAGATCTCTCGATTAAGAGATCATAATCAGAAATTACTTCTACAAATCAAGAAGGCAAAAGATAAAGTTCAATGCAGTCAAAAGTTAGAAGAGAAGATTCAAGCTCTCTAGCAAAAATTACTAGGAAAGGATGAAGAAAATTCCGCCATGAAAAGGGTTAAACAGTAACTAAAGGAACAATTCGAAAAGTTAAAAGAGGACAAACAGTTGCAAGACGAAAGGTTTGAGAAGATTCAGAATAATAATAATCTATTAGAGAACAAATTAGTTCAAATCCTGAAGGAAGCATCTAGACTATCCAGAAAACTCATTCCAGTTGAGGAAGAAGAAAAGAATACAAAAATCGGTTTCCATCATAATTCAAAAGGAATTCAATCCAGCAGAAAAACAAGCAACAAGAACTCCTTACCGACACCCAAACTACAAAAAGCATTTTGACCAATGACAGGGTCAAAATGAAGATAAACGAAGGAGTTATAAATTCAGAAGCGAAAGAACACAAAATATGCAACCTAAGCAGAAAACGGGAAGATTTATCCAAGAAGATGATCAACAATCACCTCCGATGAAAATAGGTCTCGGATGGACCACATCACAAACGATGCAAAAAAATTTCCTTGAAGTCTGTAACTCGTATCATCTCATTTTGTCAAGAGTCGCAAGTACTAAAATAAAAGATCGAAAGATGACATTACAAGCAAGAAATCAGACGTAAGCATTGTCTTCAATAAAGCTTTGAGGACAAAGCTTCCCTTAAGGGGAAGGCAATGTGATGAACAAAATAAATAATAAATAAGCAATAATAAATTAATTAATAATTAAATGAAAAAAAAACGCAAATAAAGAGGCACCTTATGAAAGGTGGCGTCTCATCACCAAGACAAACTCTTGCATGAATATTTATACAAATATCATTTCTCATCGTAAAATATCTCTTATCAATCATATATTTTTATATTCATGGATTACTCTAATCTGGCTTATTTGTGCTGGTTATTTCATTAAAGAAACGATTTTGTCGTTTCACAAAACAAGATGAAATGCAGATAGGGCCTGAGAAAGAGAAGGAAAAGCAGAAATTTCAACCCCTTAAGGAAGGTTGGCTAAAGTTAAACTTCAATGGAGCATGCAAAGGCAATACAGGGCTAGCAGGAGCAGATAGAACCCTGAGAGATGAATTGAGAACTTTCAAAACAAACTATTGGAATTTCTACCCTGAAAAAGGGAATAATCAGGCAGAAGACTGGGTAGTCATAATGGGTCTGAACTAGCTGGAGTGAAGCAGATAGATAAGATGAGTTTATTAATGTCCCAAAAATGACCATATAAAGGTCAATGGCAGTACTCAATACGTTTGTGTCATATACAAACAGGGACTGCAAGGGCAACCCTTATAAAAGCAAACAAAGGCAGATCCAATCTATGATCTAATATCTACAGCTTAAGCCCATGAGACTGAAATTCCAATACAGGAATCATCTCACTGATGAGAATACAGAACCCTAGTACCAAGAGGAGAAATGGCATGCATAAGGAAAATCAGGAGGAGGAATCTCAATACGTCCTGGTGCTGGTGCTGTCTCCTGTAGAAGAGGAGGAGTAGAATGGTGGACTGCCCCTCTTGCCGGGACTGCAATCACAAAATCTGTGTCTCTGCTAATATACAAGGTCAAAGAAAAGAAACTCCTCGTAGAAAGGGGATTCAGAGATTTTAATAAACATCGTAAAGGGAAAGGCAGACAGTAGCCAATGGGAGCTGTAATCCATTGTTTTTTGGTGTAAAAACCTTAAGAGACTCATCAAGGAATTTCATTTCAGTCATTTGAAAAGGTCCACAAACACACTGGCGAATTGGCTGGCCAATAAAGCTAATGAATCAGAAAACCAAAATACACTTAGCTTAAGAAGGAGATTATTGGGGAGGATGATGGATTGGAAAACTTCAGGGGGTGATCAGAAGATCGAACCTGTCAGTGGATTTGGAGAGATTGAACAATGTAGGAATGATGAGCAGGTTTAAGATAGAGCAAGAATCGGGTAGAACGAAGTATTATTGGAGAAGAGAATCCAGTTTTCATTCTCAGAAAAAGATTTCAGTTTCAATTCCAATTCGGTTAGAAACTTAGAACAAGTACCAAGGTTCTGTTGTCAGCCAAACAATTTACCAAGCACAACACAGAGCACAAAGGATGGCACTGGGTCAAGCATCGCTCTTTCCCTGTGATCTGGATCTTATCCTTCCACCAGCTTTTCGGAGGTCCTTTGGAGACCTTTAAGATATGTCGATGGTCATCTTCCACAGAGTATCAAGAAGTGGTCTGAGGTAGATGGTACTTTGTCTCAGGAAGCAGATCGCTCGGGATGGTTGGAAGTTCTACATGTGGAAGGAGTGAAGAGGAACACAAGCCAGCTCCATGAGAAGTTATCAAGGTAGCCCAGGAATTATCACTATTGCATGCAAGCAAACTTTAAAGAGATGTCAATGAGCATGGAAGTGGCAAACATTTTTTCTTCTCGGACCTCATGATAGTGAATAGTCTATTCAAGATGGCACAGAGGGGGGATGATGATGCCAGAATGCAGGAGAGCAACATTTGGAGAAATAGGTTCCACCATATCTGGAGGCCATTCTCCTGCAACTAAGAGATGTACGCAGAAGAGTAGAGGTGATTTCATCTCAGATTCTGAACTCAACATTGTTCATTGACTGTCAGCTGACGTAGATCCAAATCAATCCCATCAAGATCAGGGAGGCTCTTCCTGCCCAGTTGAGGGCAACTGGGGGGAAGAATCTGTTCTCTGCTGTCTGTTTAGTGTCCTGATTCGTTTTGTTAGTCTTGAATTTAATATCAATGCTTCTATACAGTACATGGAAATATCTGCTTTTGCACGAGCACTTTTGGTCTCTTGCTGTTTCGTTATCAAAAGTAAAGTATGACAGTAGTAGAAAAGGATATGGTTGACATTGTGTCTTTTTCATGAGGTGCTTTTTATTAATTATATATATATAATATATATATGAGGGAAGATGGGAGGGCCCTAGGGTTTCTGCATAGTAGGGTTTCAAACAAGGGTTTATCATTGGTTCAATAGAGCAGGAGATCCAACTGGTTATGCTGATAGGTGTTATAAATTTAAAATAACACCATATGTGTTAATCTCCTCACATTTGTGGAATGGAGGTCGATCTCCAAAGGCCCTAGATTCATGGAGATTCTTCGTCGTCGTTTTTACTAGTAATATATTGTCATTGCAGGTTTGGAATTCAAGCCATTTCATGTGGGAGTCGATTTAAATATGATGACCATGCTTTGTAAATCTGGGCTTCGGGTGATGAGAAGAAACGAGCTTCGAGTTTTGGCAGATTTTCTTGAAAGTGACATTGTCAATAAATACAGAAATGGCTTGAATTCCGAAGTGGGAAATGCAAAGTATTACCACCTAGACGACAACGTCCACGTAATCTTGAAATAAATACGGAAATGACTTGAAATTGGAAGTGGGAAATGCAAAGTATTACCACCTCGACAACAACATCCACGTAATCTTGAAAATATAAGAGAGAGCCCCTACTACACATCCATGCAAAAGAAGTACATGTTCCGTAGCACTGAAAAAAAAAGTGTTGATGTTTATAGCTCGAGCAGGCATCTCCACATGGGTTTGTGTCCAACCTGTGGAAATCATCACTAATACCTCTCAGGAACTTTGGAAATTCACTTTATTAAAGTCAATTATTAAAATGAATGTCTTTATAGAATAATTGAGGGTTAATTTAATAAAGTGCCTAAGTTTTTGGCACTAGTGACTCAAGTTAATTCATTGAATCTTAGCCTTTGATCTCAAGTGAATGAGATCTAATCTCAGCCAATGAAGTTAGAGTTTTGGTTCATCTCAACAAGATAAAAGGTAACCAAGGTGAGAGGAAGAGAGAAACTCAAGCATTGAATTGGTGAGTTTCTAAAGAGAAGAACTTTCTATTTCCGGATTTGGCAAAGAGAGAGAATCAATAGTTCCAGATTTCTTGCAGGGGCAGCAGAGCAAGTTGGTAGATCAGCTGCAGGGGGAGGTTGTATAGCCAAATCATACAGCACCATACAGACACGGTCGTACAGTAGCAAGACGTACAGATCCTACAGACCTGGCCGTACAGCAACAGTTGCGGCCATGCAAGCGTACGATGGCCATACAAGCAGCCTAAAGTTGGTCGTACAGCACCATACGAACCAGTCGTACAGGCTATACAAGTGCCCAAGGGCATTGTGAAAGCAAGCAAAAGTTTTTTGAGGCAAAATTGCAGGAGGAAGAAATTTCTCAATTGAGGCATTTTGCCAGGTTTGTTGATTGTATTTTCTTAGGGCCATTTTCTCAATAAGGGAACCCCTGTAAGCTTGAAAATTATTGAATGAAAAGCTTATTGAAAGGGCAGAATTATGCGCATGTGTTTAATTGAGTAGATCTATTTTCCATTGGTATGGCTTCTGCTATTTAAAACTTCTGTTAATAGATCTCAACAAGTATAAATAAATCAATGAGCTACAATTTAATTTTCAATAAGGAAAATCACTAAGAATTATTTATCTAGTGTTGGGGTTATAAAAATTAGCAGTTGATGAGTCTTTGTGCATATTATCATCGTTGACCTCTGTATTTGTGAAGGTCAAGAGTTCAATCCTTGTGGCTTCCAGTCAATGAATGTCATTTGATCCCTATCGATGTTCACCAACCACAAGTTATGCGGTCTGCTAGTTGACTACTCCGATGACAATTTGCCGGAGGAGGATATATTTGTATCAAATTTCGATGAGCAGCCACAAAAATGCTAAAGAATATTTCTGCAAAGGCAATCAAGGTTTCTTTGAGGTTTATAACTCATCCATCCGAACAACCAAAAGGTACTAAATGTTAAAGATAGTGCAGCTGCGAGACCCATTCTCAGGGAGGATGGTACCCTAGTCAGTTAACTAGGGTAGAGTAAGACCCTAGAAGGTACCCTAGGGGATCCAGTAGTCTCCTAGGGTTCTCGGTCTAGGACCAAGCAGGTTGATGCCATGGCAAAATCCCTAACATATGGTTAGAGCCCCTATATGTATCTAGGGTATTCTGATCTAGGACTAGACAGTTTCTTGGACTCGATGTCCAAGCAGATCCTACAGGTTGAGACAAAGACTTCCTAGTCTGGGACCAAGCAGTTCCTACAGGTACATTCCTGGTCAGTTAACCAGGTGGATCTTGGTCAAGTTGACCAAGATGATGAGGTGTGATGTCCTCTCTCCTATTTGGTTATTGCTAGGTTGTTTCTCAAGGGACTAGCCACCCCTTGATGATGTCACTAGCACCTAACCCATAGGAGCAGTACTGGGGACCAGTGGATCACATCATCCAGTTTGGATTTTCTCCTTATACAGTGATGATAAAGATGTATGGAACACACATGACAATATACGTTGAGAGAGGTTGGTCCTTTATGGTCTTGTAGGTAAACTTTCTCCTTGGTCCTTTATGATAAAGATGTATGGAACACACATCATCCAATTTGGATTTTCTCCTTGGTCCTTTATGGTACACCTTGGTCCTTGGTCCTTTATGGTACACCTTGGTCCTGTTGGTCCTATTGGTCTTGTAGGTAAAAGATAGGTTGTTTGTCCACCTCTATGGCACACCTTGGTCTTGTGGGTATGAGGGTTGTCTTACCTTCTTTTTATGACTCCTTCGGTTGACTTATGGTCCTTTACCTTACTTAGTCCTAGCACTCTTATTATGTGTACCTTTAGCATGATGGCTTTTATTTTTGGACCATTGGTACCCTATCCTAAGTCAACTTAATTTTCTGTTTTTTTTTTTATTTTTGGACCATTGGTACCCTATCCTAGGTCAACTTAATTTTATGGTTTTTTATTTTTGGGCCATTGGTACCCTATCCTAAGTCAACTTAACTTTATGATTTTTATTTTGTAATTGGACCATTGGTACCCTATCCTAAGTCAACTTAATTTTATGGTTTTGATTTTTGGACCATTGGTACGCTATCCGAAGCTCACTTAACTTTATTTTATGTTTGACCATCCTAAAACCTAGGATTGCCTAAGTGACCTTTCTAGAAGCTTGTCAAGATTATAAATAGGTTACACTTCTCCATTTCTAGCAAGTATCTTGACATGAGAAGAAACTCAAATCTTATCCTTTATTGGTTTGTGCTTGACGCCTAGGGTTTCTGCTGCTTTGGGTGGACGTTTTGATTTCTTGTTGCTCCTATCTTCTTATAGAATAGTCCATGACTGTTTTAGGTGACCTTATGGGCTGATCTATGGACTGTGTAGCGCTCTTCCTGTTAAGTCATGAGGATGTTTTGATTTCTTGTTGCTCCTATCTTCTTATAGAATAGTCCATGACTATTTTAGGTGACCTTATGGGCTGATCTATGGACTGTGTAGCGTTGTTCCTGTTAAGTCATGACCTTATGGGTTGATCTATGGACTGTGTATTGTCCTCCTGCTGAGCCGTGACCTTATGGGTTGATCCGTGGACAATGTATCCTGCTGAGCCATGACCTTATGGGTTGATCTATGGACTGTGTATCCTGCTGAGCAGTGACCTTATACACATGATTCGTGGATGGTGTGGGACTGTGTGTCCTTCCAAGTTTTGGTTGTGATTGTGTATACTAGTTAGTTGTGATTGTATATACTAGTGGGCTACGACTGTGACTGTGTTGATCTCTCCTAGTTGGGCTATGGACTATGATGATCTCCCTCAGCCTTAATGTGAACTGTGGTAACCTCTTCTAGCTAAGCCATGGCTGATCTGACCTTACCTCTCTGGCCTTGACTTGTTTGCAGCCTATCTTGAACTGAATTGTGGTTGTGTTATGCCCTAAATGACAAGGGTCTTCACACTTGATGACTGAGGTATCTTGTTTACTACTATATGTGTCTAACCTTAATCTACAGGTCTCTAACTCTCTCTCTCTCAAGGTATGTCATCCATTCCTTTTGGCAGCTTGTCCTTTCAGTGACAAGATCCAACCCTAAAAGTATCTGAGTCTAAGGCAGATCCAAACCAGATCTAAATCAACATTGTTACAGTTCATTATCACTACTCTTAAGTTGTTGATTCATTAGTATGTTTTACATAGTACTACTGCTACTGTCTCTTGCATCTCAAGGACCAACTTTAGCATAGGGACCTTTAAGGAGTGCTAAAGTTGAAAGAGATAAAAATTTATGTTCTAATTTGTCTTACTAGTTTGCATCTATTACTATGTTGGAATTTTGTTCAGTGTTACTGTTGTATTGTCCTGCATCTTGAAATTTATCTTATGTTACCACTGTTGTACCTTTACTTCGTCTAAGTAGTTGACTGAAGTGATGTGCAAAGTTGTTAATTTTTTAAAAACTCCAATCTAACCCAAAACGTTAACACTAAGTCTATTGTCCTAGCAAATCTAGTAAATAATGGTCTTGAATTAGATGGTACGACAGATACAGAGGTTGTATCGGAGAAAGGAAAAGCTTGTGCGATGTCATCTAAAGTTGATCGAAATCCATAGGACGAAGTGTGGAATGGGGAAAAAGACATACATATAGGGAATTTGCTCAAAAGGTTACATGTCTTTGCAACAATCGGTTCCAATGGATTCTCAACTGACTTTGGACTGCCTAAATGTTCCTTTTTTATATGCTCAATGTCACCTTTATAGGCATGTTTTGGAAGATTGTAATCAGTCGTTTTGGTGTTAACTTTGGAAAACTAAGCGGCAAGAGGAGTTAAATGAGAATAATCCTGAACAGTTGAGTGCTCAAATCCCCTCTAATAATGAAAAATTATGGGTTCCAAAGGACTGGGATGCAAAAGAACCCTTAGGGATATCGAATGCAACTCTAGAGGATCACAATTCTAAGACGTTCGTGGTTGGAGATATTTCAATTCCTTTGATTTCTGGTAGTGGGCCTCAAGATGCTCATAATGAGATTGTGCGCGAGGTATTTGGTGATATAGAGTTATCTCCGAGCCAACTGGAACTATTGGAACACTTATGGAATGCAAAAGCTCCAATGAGCATCCAATTGGGTAAGTCTTTGGAGGCCCTAACTAGTATTCCTTTGTTAATTGACACTAATCTGGACCCTGTCTCTTCAATCAAGCCTATAATGGTTAAAATCTCTTCCCCATTTGCTAAAAATAGGAAACTAGGGATTGGTGATTTCTCTATGGGAGTAAAGGTGGGAGATTATGTGGTGGGTTTGTCCGAAGGATTCAGATACTTTCCCACACTCCTTACACAATTCCAAGTCCAAAGCTTCTAGTCAATCCTCGTCTGGGCAAGGGGGTGGACCTTATTTGTTGCAACCACAGGTTAGGCTCACTCTAGGGATCATGTAGTGTAGGGGGTCTCATTTATGACATTTTAAAGGAGGTTGTCAATTCTAAAGTGGGTAGGAAATCAACCATCCAAAATGCTCAAGAAAAGGCAATGCAAGAGGTCAATCAAGGCCGAAAAAAGTTAATGTTAGGGGAGGGAAAACCCCAAAGGAGGTGCACAAATGAAGATTTTATTGTTAATATTAGAGGCCTGGGAGAGCAAGCTAAGCATCTTTCCCACAAGCGTCTAGTCGAACAAGAGGGGCTTAACATGATTTTGATTCAAGAGACAATGGGTGCGGGGGAGTATCTAGTGTCTAAGCTTCAAAAGAGGTTTGGAGATTGGGAATCCATAGCCTTGGACTCGAATGGTCACTCAAGAGAAGTTATAACAGGATATAATGACCAGTAATTCTTCTCCAATTGTTTTGCAATGAGTTCAAGATTATGCTCGAAGGTCTACAATAAGAGCTTGGATAGCTCATTTTTTCTTTAAATATTTATGGGTTGTTCAATGGTAAACAAGATTTTTGGGATATTTGTTTGCAATGCAATGTCTCAAGGTGAACAACCTCGTCAATGTCTCAAGGTGAACAACCTCGTCATTGGAGGGGACCTCAATCTCAAGGTTAGTTGTGAGGAAATTTGGGGTACTTCTACTCGGGAGGACCGACATGCACAATACTTTGTGGATAAATTTGAGGACAGTTGGGTTGATGTAGAACCTAGTTAGCTCGATCGACATGAAGCAATAATCAGATTGACAAATTCTTAGTTCATGAGAATTTGGTGCAGTCTGTGGGGCACTTGGGGTTAGAGAAGCCAAGCCAAGAGCTCCTTTAAAGTATAACTCAAGCTAGTGGACAAAGGAGGAGTTGCATCATTTGGTAAGCAGAATCGAAAATATTGAGGAGGCAAGTGAAAGTGCAGGTGTCTAGTTTGCAAATTTAGTCTGTGCTCTCAAGGAGAAGATCATAGAGTGGGGTCAGGAGCATCATCATAAGAGGGATGAGTTATTGCTAGCAATTGAAGAACAGATTGTACGGTTTTTTGAAGCCCATAAGGAGGGGTTTGTTGGAGAGGGGGAATAGGAAAGGATTATTGAATTAGAACAAATAAGGGATAAGTTATTGAAGGATAAGGAGATTTGAGGGCCATTAAAGAGTTGGGCACTATGGCTCGCTTCAAGAAATCAAAATACCAAATACTTTTAAAATTATGCTAAGCTTTGGAGGAATTTCAATACTATCTGGGAATTGAAGGATGTAGAGGGGTAATTGGTCCAAAGGTTTCATGAATTTACCTGTTTAGGGGTAAATCATTTTCACTCCATTTCAAAAATCCCAAGAGAGCAAATTTGGGGGAGGTGTTGAGACTTGTGGCTTTCTTTCCTAGGATGGTGGAGGAGAAAGAGTTTGTGGAGCTCTTTCATCCAGTAAATAAGGAAAAACTCTGGGCAATTCTTTGCTCATTTCAAAAGGATAAGAGCCCATGACCAAACGGTTGGCCGATTTAGTTTTTTGTGGATTTGTTTGATCTTGTTGGTGATGATTTGTTTATAGTAGTGGAGGAAGTTTGGTTGACTAGAAGGATGATAAGCAGTTTCAATTCAACATTTCTAGCATTTGTCTAAAAGGTCAATTTCTCGTCTTTCTTTGATGATTTTAAATTTAGACCCATATCGCTATGCAATTGCATCAACAAAATTATCTCAAAAGTGATAGTGGTTCAGATCAAGACAATTCTTTCAAGGGTGATCTCTCTGAAGCAATTCAACTTCCTCAAGGTTTCACTAATTCATGAGGCTACTGTCTCAGAGCAAGAATGTATGTATACGATTAAGACATGTCGTCTCCCAATTGTTGTTATTAAATTAGATATATCTAAGGCATATGATGGAGTCTCTTGGCTATATTTGAGGCTTATTTTGCTTCATGTCAGGTCCAATCTAGAAATTGTAAGGTGGATTATGGGATGCGTTGTCTCGTCATCTTTCGCAGTTTTAATAAATGGCTCAGGGTCCGAATTTTTCAAGCCCTCTCGAGGTCTGAGACGAGGGTATCCTTCGCTTTCTGATGGTTGTAGAAGGACTTAGTCGTGGAATCCATGTTGAGCGTAGGAGGAGGAATATTCAAGGGATCTCATTTAGTGGTCATGCACAATTGACTCATTCGTTGTTTGTCGACGACAAACTCTTGTTCTGTTTAAATTCATTGCAGGAGGGAAGACACTATAAGAATGTTATTGATTTATTTTTCCAGTCAATTAGTATGAAGATTAATGTTGGTAAATAGACGATGTATTACCTTGGTGAGCTTGGTCAAAGGATGAACTTTTGGGAGAAGCTTTTCCCCTTCTCTATTCATTATCTAGAGGAAGGAATTAAATATTTGGGCTATGTTATCACACCAAACAAATATGGCAAAGCTAACTGGGCTTAACTCATTGCTAAGATTGAGAAGAGGGTGAACTAAAAGTGTAATCGTTGGTTTTCTCATGGGGGGAAAAGGTGTTAATTATGTCAGTTATGGATGCCATCCCAATCTATTGGCACTTGATGGCTCACATTAAAAGGGGAACTCTTGATAGGATTCGACAAATTTGTTTCAATTACCTCTAGAAGGGTAGCAATGAAGACCATAGATCCCATCTAGCTAATTAGATGATTATTGCCTCACCAAAAGTTTATGGAGGTTGAGAGATTAAAAATATATATATCTTCAATCAAGTTTTAACAGCCAAATCTCTGTGAAATTTCTTGACGCGTGATAACCTCTAGAGACGAATTATGGTTCCTAAGTGCATTGCCCTAGGCTTCGTTATTGATTGGATTATGAGATGGGCTAAGTCTATTTGAATGGTGTCATATCAATGGAAGGCACTTACTCTTGCGTTTTCAATGTTGGGTCGCTACCTTGCTTGGAGGGTAGGTTATGGCTCAATGATTAGAATGGGTGTGGATTTCATAATGGGTTGTGGGCCAGGTACTCAATTCCCGAACGAGCGTGTTCCTCATTTTCAAGATAGTGGTCGATGTACCTTAAGCAAATTTATAAGCCATCACACAATGGACTTCTGGAATCAAGGATGGCATTAGTCCCAAGATCTTGGGTCAGATGGTGAATAGGCGTAATATTGGAATTTGGGACTGCTTCCGGATGAAGCTTATAAAATCCCGTATTCAAATAAATGACAAAGAAGACAAGCTAGTCTGGATTTATAATGGTCCAAGGGATCAATACACTACTCAACTTGGATAACTCACTTTAGCAAATGGAGAAGATAAAGTTGATCCCTAAAGGTGGAGGAAATTATGGAAGGTAGCAACTCCACCAAAGAGTGTTCTCTTTCACTAGTTGATCTTAAACCAACATGTATTGACTTGGGATAGGTTGGAGCAACAGAATAAACAAGGTATAGGAATATGTATGTTGTGTAGACGCAATGAGGAAACCAATTAACACCTCTTTCTTCATTATTCATATACTAAGCAGGTATGGAAGGAGATCGAACAACAATTAAGGATGCAACAGTTGTGGCCAAGAGACACAACCATAGCATGTTTTTTCATTTATTTCACTCAACAAGATCTAAAGGTTGTTCACCCCCTTCATTATTTGGCCAATTGGGGGATATGGTTAGTTTGTAACGCTGCCATCTTTGAGAAGCAGCCTCTACCCTCCAAGATGTTAAGATATAAGGCTACACATGTAATAAAGTCACTTAGGTCAAAAGTTAGGGTTTTAAGCATCAGGGTTTTGGTCGTATTAGGTTTATGTTTTTAGTCACTCAAACTCTTTATAAGAGTGACCCTCAATATATTGTTTGTACCGTACCGTGTCATAATAAAATTGTTCTGTGTTATTGAGATCATGTGTTTGATAAACCCATTCTAAACTTCTAGGGTTTCCCAAATTTCGTAATATGATATCAAAGCGAGGTTTGGAGGATGAATTTGCTCAACATATTTCTAAGCCGCATTTAGTAATGTATTGTGAAAGACGTTGCCGCCCAATTGTTGTCTAGTGACCACAAGAAAGAAGTTGAGTCGTTGCTTTTTTTTTCTCCCNTTTGCTCAACATATTTCTAAGCCGCATTTAGTAATGTATTGTGAAAGACGTTGCCGCCCAATTGTTGTCTAGTGACCACAAGAAAGAAGTTGAGTCGTTGTTTTTTTTTTCCCCCCATGATTTTTTACACAACCGCCATTTGTTTTAAATAGCCGAATTGAAAAAAAAGGAAAAAAATGGAGTTGTTGTCCATCAAAATTGTATCCGTCAAATTGCAACCAGCCGCTACTACTACTCACTGTCGTCGTTGACCTAGTGATACATGTATGCGTTCTGCTATCGCCACCAATGAATCAAGCTGCCAAGGAAAGAGATCCATATTCGATTTTTTTACAATCGCCCTTCATTGTTTCATAGTCATCCCTCAGCCATCCGTTGTTTTCTTGCACCTGTCGCACAATTGTTTGTGAGCCGTCAATTGTTTGTATATGGATGTCCTCGCTGTGTTCTATCAATTTGTGGCAAAAATGAATCATGTATGAACAAATCTGGTTATTTAGGTGAAGACAGAAGAACCTTTCATGTTTTAAGAGGCCCATACTTTGAAGACGGGAAAGGAATCAATTAAAAGCTTCTTAAGAGAATGGTTGCACAGAGTGTTCAATAGTTGTGGATCTTAGAAATGATCCTTCATTAGTTGTTGAGAAATGCATGTGGATTACCACATACTAATGAGGTTATGCGGCATGCATGTGGATTGTTGTCCAGTAATTGGTTTTAGGAGATTCGTGATTCGAGAGTTTGGAGTGGAATTCGAGAACTCAAGAATTTAACTCAGGAACTACAACTTTACAAGGGTTACAAGGCAACTTTATGGAGCTCAACCTAGTCCAAGAACTGTGTTCAAAGAATAAACTTCCAACAGATGTTTAGTTTTCAATTTGTGTTTTTATTCAGTATATGTATTTGATTCAGTGTGTTATCTTTCAGCAATGTATGCCTTATGGGGGGGTGTTAAGATATAAGGCTACATATCTAATAAAATCACTTAAAGTGACTTAAGTCAAAAGTTAGGGTTTTAAGCATCTTAGGGTTTTGGTCACTCAGACTCCTTATAAGAGCAAGGACCCTCAATGTATTGTTTGTATCGTACCGTCTCATAATAAAATTGTTCCATGTGTTATTGGATCATGTGTTTGATAATAAACCCATTCTAGGGTTTCTCGATTTTTGTAATACAAGATTTCTACACAGGGTATTGCTTTGCGTCGACATTTCAAACAAGTTGTTATTCGAGGTAAAGAATGTGCTATTGGAAAACAAAGAAATAAAAAGGAAATTACCTTCTGCTTCTTCGATGGAGCGTGCCAAGGGGATGGGCAAAGATGTGGTACTGGGTATGTGATGTTTCTTTGGGATAAGCATTATTTCTATGGAAATGCATCCTCGGTGTTAGTTTTAACTTTTTACAATATTATAGCAGTATAACTTAATTGCAGATAATAGAATCTCTAAAAGAAAGACAAAGCACAGAAACAAAGAACACAAGAATTTATCCTAAGAAACCCAATCAAGAAAAACGCAACAAACCTTCGTATAGAGATAATAGCAACTGAGAGCGAAGAGAAGAAGAAAGAGAGAGAGAATATCTCTCTAAGATACAACCCATAAAATACTCTCCTTGACTGTAGTAGCGCACCTTTCTACTGGAGCAACTTGTTGTGTGTGAATGAAATAATGAGGGGTGCATCCTATTTATACTGATTTTCCAAGTGAAAAATTATTAGGGCCGACTTGGCAATTTGACTGGGGCCGACCTATCTTGGGGAAACACAATAATTTCATTTTTATTCTTTTCTT
Source organism: Pseudotsuga menziesii (assembly GCA_001517045.1). Classification (NCBI taxonomy): domain Eukaryota; kingdom Viridiplantae; phylum Streptophyta; class Pinopsida; order Pinales; family Pinaceae; genus Pseudotsuga; species Pseudotsuga menziesii. The sequence goes on along the minus strand of LPNX010516070.1, from coordinate 291,902 downwards.
GTGTATTCTTTCCTCGAGGTTTGCATTGTTTCTTTCTAGGGTTTACATGAGTAATTACATCAGTATAATCTCCCATAGGAGGGTACAATAAGAATAACTTATAAAGTTGCACAAATTCCAACACTCCCCCTCAACAAGGAAGGTATTCTTCAGATATGGTCATCATCAGCATCACGAACATCTGGGTCTTCTTCTGTACATCTCATCTGTCTCGATCATCTCTATACATACTGAAGGTTGTCAATACTGTCTCTATCTGTCGAGAGGTGTCATCAAAAATATGATCCACTCAGTCCGTCGGTAGATCTATCATCTCCGCAACTCTACACAGCTCGTCTCTACCCGAGAACTGGGACATGCTTCACACAGCCATCTACTATCAGTTCATCTCAAGTGTTGGTGGGAATTCTCCTACACCAAGTTGAGAACCAGGGTTGGTGGGAATTCTCCAAAACACCAGGTTAAGAACCAAGACCAATAGGGGTCACCAATGTGCACAACCATCTACTACCAGTTCATCTCAAGAGCTGGTGGGAATACTCCAAAGAACACCAGATTGAGAATCAAAGCGTATAGTGGTCACCTCTGCACACGACCATCTATGTCCTACCCGTCTCAAGATGTCGATGGGATTTCTCCCATACCTGGTTGAGAACCAGGGCAAGCAGAGGCCACCAGTGTACACGACCATCTACTACCAGTTCATCTCAAGAGCTGGTGGGAATACTCCAAAGAACACTAGATTGAGAATGCGAACATATAGTGGTCATCAGTGTACACGGCCATCTGCTACCTTCCCATCTAACAATGCCAATGGGATTTCTTCCATACCTAGTTGAGATTCAAAACAAGTAAAGGCACCAGGGTGAAAGCATCATAGATATAAGTCTTGACTTTCCCTCTCTACGAGGGGATGCATTTTCTTCTACTCCAAGTCTTCTGCAAAAGTATTCAAACTTTGTCCTGAGAAGAGACTTGGTAAGAATATCTGCAGTCTGGTCATCTGTCGGAACATATTGTAGTTCGACCACACCTTTCTGCACCATATCACGAATGTAGTGATATCGGATCTCTATATGCTTCGACTTATCGTGAAATACGGGATTCAATGACATCTATATACAATTCTGGTTGTCACAGTGAATCACAGTTGGTCCTGGAATCTGACCAAATAACCCAGTAAGGAGTTTTCGAAGCCATACTGCTTCTTAAGCTATTGTACTAGCAGGAAAATACTCGGCCTCTGCGGTGCTAAGTGCTACTAAGGTCTGATTCCTGCTACACCAAGAAATCACTGCAGGGCCCAAACAAAAACAACATCTGAAAGTACTCTTCCTATCTGCAACACACCCGGCCCAATCTGAGTCAGAAAATCCTTGCAATATCATATCACATCCTGAAGCATATCTTAAAACATATCCCACAATGCCACATAAGTATCTGAGAACATGTTTTGCAAAAACCTAGTGAATCCGCCTCGGATCACTCATATACTGGCTGAGAGTATTCATAGCAAAACATATATCCGGTCTGGTATTTGTCAGATACATCAGAGAGACAATCAACTAGTGATACATGGTGGGATCAATCATATCAAAATTTGAAGTAGGCTCCTTCAGTTTCTTGAAATTTGCATCCATCGAGGTAGCCATGGACTTGCAATGCAACATCTCGAATCTCTTCAAAATATCAATGGTGCATTTTCCTTGACTTAGGAAAATGTCCTTCTGGCTCTGCCATACTTCTAATCCCAAGAAGTAATGCATTAATCTGAGGTCCTTCATTTCAAACTCAGAGGCAAGCTTCTTCTTATAGACCATCCAATTAGTTTCTCATTTCCTATGAGAAACAAGTCGTCCACATACAGGTGCAAAATCAATGGCTCATCATTCATAATCTTGTAGTAAAGATTAGGATCTACATCACCCTTGGTGAATCCCAAGTTTACCAGGTATCCATCTATTCGTCCATACCAAGCACGAGGTGCTTGCTTGAGTCCATATAATGCATTTCTTAGTTTACATACGCGAGAATCTTTCCCATGGACAATAAAATCTTTTGGTGTTCAATGTAAACTTCTTCCTCGATAATACCATTGAGGAAAGCGACCTTTACATCCATCTGACGTAACTTCCATCCCATAGTTGAAGCAATAGCAATGATGGTTCTGATGGAAGTATATCGAGCCACGAGAGCAAATGTTTCATCATAGTCAATTCCCTCTTTCTGAGAGAATCCTCTGGCAACAAATCTGGCCTTGTGTTTTTCCACGCTACCATCTGCTCTGTGTTTAATCTTGAAAAGCCATTTGGAGGTCACTACTTACTTCCCCTCAGGTCTCGGTACAACCCCCCATACGTCATTCTTCATGATGGACTGGAACTCCTCCGTCATGGCATCCTTCCAAACTTGGTGTATGGATGCTTCTTCGTACGTGGTAAGCTCTGAGTCAAACGATGTGACTCATCAATGCTACATAACTCGAGAACCTCTGAGGTCTTTTACTTTTCTGATGGATTCTGTGTGGAGCTTTGTGCCCCTCTGCATCCAGCAATGTATGTTGTTCCCATCTAGGTCTTTTCCGGCTTACTGCCATATCTCTCGGAGCATCAACTGGCTCAACTGGATCAATGGGATCGATCGGTTCATTCATTTCTTTAGACTCCCGCTTAACTTCTGGAGGGGGAGATAATCTCATCTCTTCATCATCATCAATCTCTACATCAAATCCTCCTCTTTTTCAGATAACCATCTCTTCTTCAAAGGCCACATCCCTACTGACTTCGATCTGGCTCGATCCTGGGATGTATATTCTGTAAGCCTTTGAAGACTCACTGTATCCCACGAATGTTCCCTTCTTGCCTGAAGGTTCTAGTTTCGTCCCTTTATCCTTGGGCACATGAATGTAGACTGGGCAGCCAAAGATACGAAGGTGGCCCACTTCTAGCCTCACTCCTATGAAGGTTTCTTCCGGAGTCATGTTCTTCAAGATTTTATGAGGACATCTGTTTTGTATATAAACAGTTGTTCTTGATGCTTCTGCCCATAAGAACATCGGTAGACTCTGGTCATGTATCATGGCTTTGATTGCCTACACAATTGTTTGGTTATTCCTTTACGCAACCTCATTTTGTTGAGGGTTGAAGGTAACTGTGAGCTCCCTCTTAATTCCTACTTCCTTGCATAAATCATTGAATTTTGTAGAGGTATATTCTCCACCATTGTCTAATCTCAGGATCTTAATTCTTCTTCCTAGGAGATTCTCGACTTGTGCTTTGAATTCCTTGAATTTGCTAAATACTTCCTCAAATTCATTGGTCTTGAGAAAGTATATCCACGTCTTTCGTGAGTGATCATCAATAAATGTTACATAGTAGTTGTAACCACCCAATGAAGTAACCGTCATGGGTCCACATAAGTCAAAGTGGATTAGATCCAATATTCCCTTGGATCTGCTTTCACTTTTTTGGAAAGGAACCCTTGGTATTCTTACCAAGTGCACATCCTCTACATACACCATCATGGTCTACATGAAGCATTGGTAGACCTGTCACCATGTTCCTTAATGGGGGGAGAGCTTGATAGTTTAGGTGAGCTAGTCTTTTGTGCCATAGCTCATTGATGTTAGTGGAACCATGGACTAAAGCTTGAGCTGGTCTACATGAAGCATTGGTAGACATGTCACCATGTTCCTTAATGCAGGGAGAGCTTGATAGTTTAGGTAAGCTAGTCTTTTGTGCCATAGCTCATTGATGTTAGTGAAACCATGGACTAAAGCTTGAGCTGGTAGAGTGCTCAAACGATACAAGCTTTCCTCCCTTACACTAATCACTTTTGTTGTGTTCATGCTAGAATTCTTGTGCCATGCAAGTACATTTCAAGGAACCATGGACTAAAGCTTGAGCTGGTAGAGTGCTCAGACGATACAAGCTTTCCTCCCTTACACTAATCACTTTTGTTGTGTTCATGCTAAAATTCTTGTGCCATGCAAGTACATTTCCATCTGAAATGTAACTCTATATCCCTTGTCTTCTAAGGCGGAGATGGAGACAAGGTTTCTTTTCATACCAGGTACATACAACACATCATTCAGATGTAATAAGTCATTGAATTCCAACTGAAGAGATGTAGATCCAAATCCTTTCATAGTGTAGTTGGCATCATCTCCAAGTACAACACGCAGATGGGATTATTTCTCAACAACTGAAAGGTTCTCTTTATAACCAATCATATGCTTGGAAGCACCACTATCTATACGCCATGTATCACTAGTGATGGGAACTGTACCTGATAATGTTGATATGAAGAAAAAAATTGTACGTTCTTTATTTCTTAGTTTCTTGTGATGATGACCATCTTCCACATCAGTTGTTGAAGCTTCATGCTTCCTTTTGTTTGAACCAAACACTTGCTTGCATAGTGACCATATTTCTTACACTTATAGCATTGTATGTGTGATATGTCCTTCTTTTCCCTTCGATCTGGAGAAGAACTAGCCTGGTGCTTATGTTTGTGAAACTTCCTTCCTTTTCCCTTGCCTTTCTTGGCATGAGTGATGAAGGCTTAATTCTCCTCAACTTGAGGACCATGGAGTATTTGCCTTGCTGAAATCCTGGTCTCTTCCTGAGTGCAGTCTACCCATAACTTGTCAAATTTGGGCAGCTTGGTTCGACCACTTATGGTTAGGATGAAGGACTCCCAAGATGGTGGAAGACCATTTAGAGTGGTCATGACAAGCTCATTTTCTTCAATGGTATCTCCACCGAAGCTTAGCTTGTCCCGGAGTTCAATGATCCTCATGAAATATGAGGCAATTGATTCGGACTTAATCATCTTCATATTTGACAGTTGGTTCCTCAAAGTGAGAGTCACATTGATGCTATTGTGTTCAAATAGCTTCTTCAAGGTTTTGAACATCTTCCTAACTATATTCTTATCTGAGATTTGCGGAAACAAGTGGTCTTTGACTGAGTCCACCATAATCCTTCTTGTTTTCGCATCACACTTCCTCCACTAGGAACTTGGCTTCTTTCACTCTATGTCACATGGTTCGGGTTCGAATTGGTGTTCGACGATCTTAAAATTCGGTTCGAATTCGATTTTTTATGAGGTTCGAGATAAGGTTCGACATTAGGTTCGCCAATATACATATTTTCAAATTTTAAATATTTTATCAAACTAACCTATGTAATATATTTTTATATTCTATAAATAATAAATATATTTGATAAATACAATTAATACATTTATATTTTAAAAAACATTTGTTATTAATTATACATACATTAAAACAATAAGTATTTAATATAATAATTTTAATTTATATATTAAAACATTTAATATTTAATATAATAACTTATGAAATATAATTTATTTTTAATTAATAGTTAACACATAATATAGAAAACACTTACCATTTATTTTAACACTATAATAATCTATAAATTTAATATACACATTACAACTTTATATCCATTTAACGAATTCCGTGAGGCACATTGGCGCAAACCCTCGACAGCCATTTAACGAATTCCGTGAGGCACATTGGCGCAAACCCTCGGCAGGGTTGTCCAAATCCACTCAATCACAATCGCTGCTCCAAGTGGGAAGACCCGTCCGCACCCGTCTGCACAATGGCTGCTCCAAGTGGAAACACCCGTCCGCACATGTCTGGACTCTGCACAATGGCACAATCTAAGAGTCGGAACAGTTGAGGCCAGTGGGATATTTTGCCGACATATACAAAGCGAAGCACCATCCAGACAGAGGACTACTCGCCTCCATTGCCTACCAGCAGGCTCACAATTTTTGTGGCCGAATCCCAACCTGAACATCAACGAATTTACCTGCCACCTCGACATACCTGCAGACCCGTAAATTTCATGATCGAACCTAAACCCGAACTTCAACGAATTTTGGTTCTTCCTTGACGTTCGCCGAATTTCAAACTTCAAGATTCAAAATCGACGAACCCTGTGACATAGCTTTCACTTCTAGTTCTGAACCTTTCTCATTGACAAACTTCAAGAGATCATTTTCTTCTAGGATGAGAAGAACCCTAAGCTTCCAAGATATGAAGTTTGTAGCCCCATCAAGACGATCTTCAAACTTCATTCCAATCATCTTGTCTGCAAATCTGAACCAAAAACCCTAACAGGATTTAGGTCAAAAATAATTTTTTGAATTTAGAGAAACTAACCTCACAGATAGATGTGCCCTATCAAGACAAGTTGAGGGAAGATGAGGTCGGGCCAAAACAGTGGTGGGAAGCCTCTAAAAATAGATGCCCTAGTTTCTTCCCGCAATGTCCTGCAATGTCCCGCAATGTCCCGCAGTCAAAAATGGAAACCTCTCCAAATTTGATTCTGCTTTCACCAAAGATGCGCCTCCCCTAGAGCAAAATTTCCACAACTCCTTTTATGCTGAAGAGATGACGGAAGGCCTTAGAAGGTCAAACCATAGCTTCCAGCAATGGCACTTTCAGAACTGCTATGATACCATGTTAGTTTTTACAAGATTATAGCAGTATAACTTAATTGCAGATAATAGGATCTCTGGAAGAAAGACAAAGCACAGAAACAAAGAACACAAGAAGTTATCCTGGGAAACCCAATCAGGGAAAACCCAGCAAACCTTCGTATAGAGATAATAGCAACTAAGAGCAGAGAGAAGAAGAAAGAGAGAGAATATCTCTCTAAGATACAACCCCATAAAACACTCTCCTTGACTGCAGTAGCACACCTTTCTGCTGGAGCAACTTGTTGTTTGTGAATGAAATAATGAGGAGAGGCGCCTCCTATTTATACTGATTTTCCAAATGATAAATTACTAGGGTCCACTTGGCAGTTTGACTGGGGCCGACCTATCTTGGGGAAACACAAAATAATTTTATTTTTATTATTTTCTTGTGTATTCTTTCCCCAAGGTTTACATTGATTCTTTCTAGGGTTTACATGAATAATTGCATCAGTATAATCTCCAATAGGAAGTACAATACAATTACAATAAGAATAACTTATGAAGTTACACAAATTCCAACACTCGGGTCCTTGGACAAACAATTGGCTGAATTGTCTGCACTGTTTTATCTAATAAAATTGGTTTTAAAGATGGGTCTGCAGTAGCTTCAAGTGTTTGTGGATTCCTCCATAACAATTCAATGGATGAAGGGCGAGATCCAAATTCAAGATATTGGGCTATTTCATTTGGCTAAATGTCTGAAGGAGATCAGTGGACAGCTCCAGAGTGTAAGTTTTCCACATGTTTATTACGCGCTCAATCCAAAATCAAATGCCTATCAAAGCAGGCTTCACTTTTTGAACTCCGGGAGTATGCATGTGGATGAGTTCCAAGAGGGAAGATTGGTTTCCAACAGGACTTGTATCATCTGATAGCTCATATATGTTTATTTTTCTATTTTGACGTAGTTGTGGACTCTGTGGGAATAGTACAGTTGGAAAAATATGCTGGAGTGTGTGTGGAAGAGCAGTTTGGGGATCTTTTGTAATGGATCACTCTTTTTGCTTTGTGCACCGGCACCTGAAGATTGTATTTTCTCTTCTTATCGAATAGAAAGTTTTTTTTTCCTTGTAAAATAGAAAAGATAAGGATATGGTTTTGGAAATACATGTCTTTGAATCAGGTTAATGAAAATGCTGTAGCTGGTTTTCGAACAGTCACTTTTAGATTGGTCTTTAGATATAGATAAAGCTGTTTTCTAGCCATAAAATATATACGTATCGATTAACTTGGCTGTTTGCGTCAACTCTGCATTGAAGAAAACCCTAACCTTGGGGTGAAGCCAATACTCTGCATCAAATTCTCCCGGACCAGTCCCATACGGCAGAGCAGCAACAACTTGAGATGGCAGCTGTTCCAACGTATGAAGCAATGTCTCATTTTCAATCCCATCCATTTTTAGGTCGTCGGCACAAAGGGCCCTGATCCCACATTTCCCCTCAATAAGCCGCTGCCAACATGTCTCCACTCCGCTTCCGAGCGGACTCACCATGCCCAGCCCTGCAAAAAAGCGGCCAGATGCTGTCAAATGCCATTACAAACGCTGTCTATAGCTCATCCCCAAATCCTGTCAATCTACTCATAACTTCTTCCCGCGTTGGTTTGTTTTTAATCTAAATCCGCTTGAACTCTTACGAGACTGATCAGTGAGAGAAGACGTTAAAAATGGAAAATAAAAGTATGAAGTTGCTTGAGGTTTCTAGCTGCACCCGTTACGACCACTCTCCGTTGAGTGAGAACGGGAGGCGGCCCAAAAATGTCCGAAGAAGAATTTGATGATAAGCATCTGCTTCCTAACAAATGACGGCGATGATGTTTCAGCCTGCTCGCCCATTTCTGCATCATGATGGTACTCGGTTCGTTGCCTGGGCTCTTGTTGGACTGTGGGCAGGGTTTTACTAGGGTTTAAGCTTCTGGAAGAAACTTTATAGTTTGGGAATTTAAACGTTGCCGGGAGATGGCCCGCTAATTTTATTATGAGCGCGTTGACAGTGATCAAGAAGGCACGGAGTCGGAAATCTCATTGTTAGAAACCAAGTTAAGAATGTATAATGTATGTGTTATTAGCTTTTCGTGAACCATTTCGAAGGGTGTAAACGTTTTAAAAATTATTTGTTATTAGTGTTTCGTGAACCATTTTGTCCTATCTCCTGATTTGGTTGATTATTTAAATGATTTTGGGATCGTTACTTTCGATCGACTAAGGAATTTTGGAGAGCCACTTTTGACCCAATGCGAGCTATTGGCTCAGTGTTGCGGATTTGGATTTGGATTTGGATGGTATGTGGAAGGAGGAATGGATGCATTACTCATATATGACGAGTCTAACTTATGATTATATAATTGAATATATGCTAGTGTCGTTGAGGGGCTGGTGATTATAGGAGCTTTGGTCCTGGAGGATTCCATCGAAGTTACAATGCTTTAGCTAGCTTTGCGCGGAGAATCGGATTACCACCTGGAATAATCTTTGCAGATGGGGGTGGGTGGGGCCTAGTCGCTACTCACTTTGTAATTGTGCTGAGGAAATTGTCAATCACTTGTTTGTTCAGTGTAGTTTTTCCTTTGCGGTCCGGAGATATGTTGCAATGGTTCTGAATTTTCTTTCATCTGGGAGGTTGAGTCTCTTGTTCAAAATATTACCTGTTGGGTTAAGGTAAGGCATAATTTCCTTTACCTCGCCATTTTTTATATTTCACAAATGTGGTTGTCCTGTAATGCTTTGGTCTTTGAAGCGAGGAGACCGGTGGTCTACAAGTTTGTCTCTGATATTGTTGGATCCTTTAACGATTTTCCTGTGGTACTTAGTGGAAAAAAGGTGAGGGACTTTGGGTCAGCCCCCTCATTCACCTTCGCTGCAAGTTTTTTTGATGGGGCAGCAAATTGTTAGTTAGGTGGTGGAGGTTGCATTCTTTATATCAACGAACAACACCTTTTTAAAGTGAAGATTGGTTGTCGCAGAAGCACAAACACTAATGCAGAACTTCTAGCTTTGTGGGCTCTTCTTTTTTTGCCTCTTATGTGGGGATTCCTTACTTAGACATCAAGGGTGATTCGAAGGTGATCATTGATTGGTTAAATCACCAATCGCTTCTGCAGGTTTTAGACTTGGACCATTGGTGCAGCTGGATTATCAATTTGAAAAAATATTTTTCTTCTCTACATTTCCAGCACATATATAGGGAACACAATCAGATTGCAAATACCTTATCAAAGGAAGCAGTGCGCATTGGAAGTGGTTGCCTGGAAGTGGAAGAGTTTATTGAAGATAAACTGATTTTCAAAACTTCTCGACAGGTTTTTTTTATTAGAGGAGCGTCCTCTAATTGTTTCTTCGAGCCTATTAGAATTGTTCATCCTTTTTAGAACGTTTTGTATAGGTTATAGTTCTCAGCATGGAGACGTTGCACGGATTTTGTTTTGTTTTTTTGTAAGTTGTTTATGTGCAGATAGGACAGATCCAGTATATATGGGAGACTATGCGGATATATTTATTTTGTAATTTTGTGATGTATTTGGTTACCTTTGATGCTATGAATACCAAGGAATTGTTTTTTTCTTCTTAAAAAACAAGTTTTAAAAATTAGTTTTTATAGGTTTTTAAAATGGAATTGCAAAATATTAGAATTTGATAATGAAAAATAATAAAAAAATCAAATTTATAAAAAGTTTAATCTTCCACATTTATATTTAATTATCTCAGTCCATATTTTTCATACATTTTTTTCAATCATCGGATGTTTATAATCATGGCCATCCTCGTTTTAAAAACATGTGCCACAAGTGGAAATGTTTGTGACAATAGCAAAGCAATAGCTAAAGGAAAAATGATATGGGAAGACTTTGCAACGAGGGAAGTGGTGTGGTTTTGTAAAAGTCATAGCTAAATATTTCATGTGGGCATTTACAATGACCAGAAATATTAACATAAGTTACAATTGCAATTAGTAAAAGTAAGTCATGTTCGAGATTCTTACAACATATGTTAAAAGGATTCATAGAATCAACAACCTCAATCATTGGCGGAAAATTGTCATTACAACTAGATTTGCATTTACAAGTTTTCTATAATTAGAAACTTAATAAGCTAGATCAATGTGCAAAATGAACTAGATAACATAAGCATGTGCAAAATGATAACATACAAGCTTATGAACATCTATAGAACAAGCTATGAGAATATGAAACGACCATAAGAGCATTTAGAGCATTTGTATATGCACTGCCAATTTGGAAGTTCTAAAAAGCACTATGAAAAGAACCACAACTAATTCAGTGGACAATGAACTATAGTTGCATTTAGAACATAAGCATGATCAGGAAAGAAACATACCATAACATATCAAACATAGCATCCGCACACATAATTGAAACATCAATTAAATTCCAAAGCTTTTAATTATTATAGGTACAATACTTTGTAAAAAATGTTTTCATTTGAAAAACAAAACAAAACAAATGTCATAAAATATAATTGAATTAATTACATTGTGTTAAATGGAAGCCCCTCCAATTATCGAAATATAAAATAGTATAAAAAAATATAGCATCCATCATATAATAATTTATTTTTTAATAAATAAAAGAACATTTTACTAATTTATATTAAATAAAATATACATATATAATCACACTTTTTTTTGTTTTTGACAAGAACGGTTATTTTTATTGAGAAGAAGAAGGCGAGGCTTAATTGGCAATACCAATCCGCCTAATTACAATAAATCCAAAGTACCAAGATCTGTTCAGAACTTTACAGAGTCTAGGGAATTTCCTGAAAAAATCAAAAAACAACAGCAAGAACATCATTATGGAATTGGATGAAAAAAAATCGCTGCACCATTGATGTAAAGGGATCCTTGCGGAAGAAAACAACCCTTATTAGCTAGAGCATCAGCAAGGTTATTTAAACCTCGAAGAATGTGAAAGGATTCAACCTTATCAAAGCCTTTCAAAGTTTTCCTGATTCTCTTAAGAATAGTATTCAGAGCAAAATCACTGAAGCTGTCAACAGAATTTATGGCTTTAATCAGCATCTCGGAATCTCCAAATATCTGAACAGACTTATAGCCATTTTCTGAAGCGATCTGAGAAGCCATTAGAAGACTATAGCATTCAACTTGGTTATTTGTCAAGGAACCAATCCCCCAGCTATAACTTGTTTTAGTCAAACAGTCCGGAGAGTAAACCATTCCACCAGCTCCGGAGATCCCGGGCAATGGTTTCTGGCAATCCATATTGCCCACCAAGTAAATTTGAGAATAGAATGCCAATGAGTGTGCAAGACTGCTGAATTTTTTTTTGAAGGTCGTCGATCATGCCACGCTGCATATAAAGCCATTGTTGAAGACTGAGAGGGAAATGTGCCAATAAAACCTTGAAGAACCAACTCCCAAACTTGTCTGGAGAAATCACATTCAACAAGAAGGTGATCGGTAGTTTCAGCAGCGATTTTGCACAGGCAGCAACGAAATGGGCCAGAGAAGCCACGCTTTTAGAGAGCATCTCCAGTCAAAATCTTATTATTTAATACAAGCCATGTAAACAAGTTTACCTTTGGCTGGCAGCGAGAAAACCAAACTATTTTCCAAATAACAGGAGGAAAAAAAGAGCTGAAAGGAGAGAGGAGGGCTTTGAAACCTTTAGTAGCAGTGTAGAACCTGTCATATCCCCAACCCCAGCGATCTTTGAGGGAGAGGTGAATGGGAGCAAGACCAGATAAAAAGGATAACAACAGAAGTTTTTGAGGAAGCAAATCAATAGGGAGATCTGGGAATGACCATCCTGACCAATTTCCAGAATGATCCCAAATACAAAAATCAGCCAGTCGAATGAGACCTTTATTTGTAGCCCAGTTCAATATTTCTGTCAGAGGAAGAATAGAGGAAAGAGCAGGTTTACCAGAGATTTTTAACCTTCCAGAGCAAGATACTTTTCCCATTTCCAGGTATTCTATAGAGCTGTTGGGTAAAGAATCCAAAGCTTTTCCTGCAAGAGTTCCAAATTGTTGTTCCTGAAGGAGTGTTAGCAGAAGAGATGGATCTGAGAGGAGCACCCTTGAGATATTTCATATGAAATATATTACTAACAGGATGATGATTATCCTCAAAAAGCTGCTAGATCAGCTTGCCACTCAGAGCAAGGTTTTCCAATCCAGGATCGCGTATTTGAAGACCACCTTCTGAATAAGGTCTTTTAAGAACTTCCCAGCTAACTAGATGCATCTTGTTATGATTACCTTTTCCACTACACCAAAGGAAATCATGCATAATTTTAGAAATCTGGGCCAGAATACTCTTTGGGGCAAGCAGCAATGCAAATTGGAAAATAGGAAAGGGAGACAAAACAGCCTTAACCAGAATACGTTTCCCAGCCATGGATAACCAAAGACCTCCCCAAGAAATGATTTTAGCTTTTAACTTAGCAAGAACATCCAACCAGAGAGAGGGAGGGGAAGGACCGAGGGTTAAAGGGAGACCCAAATACTTAACCTTTTCCCATATAGCATAGCCCAGAAAGCCCAAGAACTCTGAAATTCGGAGAATAGACGGTTGGTCTGCGTTCCAGCCATAGACAACACTTTTGTTATTGTTAATTTAAGCTCCCGAGATTTGACAGTATTTTTGAGAATATCATTGAATGCCCTTGCTATCTTCATGGAAGCCCCTCCTAGAAGAATAGTATCATCGGTGAATAGAGCGTGATTGATAGGATCCACCCCCCTAGCAATCCTAATGCTCAGAATGAAACCAGCTTCTTTTTCCACTATGAGTTTTCTGCTGAGAGATTCAGCCATCAAAATATATAAGAAAGGGGACATCGGACAACCTTGGCGTAAACCCTGGGAAGCTTTGAAAAATTTTGTAGGTTTGCCATTGATTAGTGGAGCAATCCATGGTCCGTCAGTGCATGATTTGATCAGTTTTACAAAATCAAGGCAACACCCAAAAGAGAGTAGGACGTCATAGAGAAAGGGAAGCTTAACTCTGTCAAAAGCGTTCTTCATGTCTAACTTTATTAACATACCTTTCTCATGCCTTTGGAAGCTTAAATGAATAGCTTCTTGAACTTGGATGACATTATCCACTAAATGTCTGCCTTTGACGAATCCCCCCTGTAGAGGAGAAATCAATTTCCCAAGCAAAAGCTTAATTCTGTTAGCTAAAAGTTCAGCTAGGATCTTATACGAGGCATTACACAACGAAATAGGCCAGAAACGGTCAAAGGTAGAAGGGTTAGCTTCCTTGGAGATGAGAGCGAGGAAGGTAGAGTTGGTGCACCCTCCTACTTTTGCTTTGTTTTGGAAGGAAGAAACCATACAAATCAAATCTGTTTTAATGATAGGCCAGCAGACTTTATAAAAATGGACAGAGAAGCCATTCGGCCCAGGTGCCTTATCTGATTCCATTGCCCATATAACTTCAATTCTTTCCTGTTCAGAAAAGGGGTGCATTACAGCTAAATTATCCTCCTCATTTACCAGGGAAGGGATATTATCCAAATATTCCGAAGTAACATCTTCATTAACAGGACCATCATCTTGAAAAAGGAGCTGAAAATGCGACCTGGCAGATTGTTTTAGAAGATCCTGGCCTTTAATTGAAACCGCATCTCTAGTGGATATTTCCGAGATATGATTCTTGGAGAGACGGACTCTGCATTGACGGTGAAAAAACACAATGTTCTTATCTCCTGAGTTCAGCCAAAGGCGGCGAGATTTTAACCTGAGATTTTCCTCCTCAAGTCTAAAAGACTGAGAGGCAATGAGTTGAGCCGATTTCTCCAAAACAGGATGAGAAGTGGAGATAACTTTATCTTCCAAATCAAATTGAATTGATGCTAGATCAGAGACTCTGTTAATTCAGATAGAAGTAGGAGTGGGCAGAGGAGTTTTTACCCAAAGCTTCAACGTGAGTTTTGTATTTTTCAATTTCTGCTCCCAAACAAAACTGGGGGATCCAGCAACAGATTTAGACCAAGCCTAAGTGACAACGTCCAAAAAACCAGCTCTCTCAATTCAGAGAGGATTGAATCTGAACGGGATGGGCCCGAGATCCACTTCTTTTTCAATCTGTAATAAAATGGGATGATGGTCTGAAGAAAGCTTTGGTAAAATTTTTGTTGAAATAATCAAATTCACATTGAACAAGGGACTATGGACAAGAAAACGGCCGAGCCTGGCTGAAATGCAAGAAGAGCCAACTCTATTATTAGACCAAGTATATCGGCCCTGCTTAGGTTTTAAATCAATCAATTTCCAGTCATGAATCAGATTTTCAACAATGTCTTACATGAAGTCTTTCCCACAAAGACCACCTTTCTTTTCATTTGGAGCTAAAACTATATTTAAGTCGCCTGCTATAATGATGTTGGCTGGAGAACATGACTCCAGAAAGTCAGAAAGCATCCTCCAACAGTCTTGCTTTTCAGTATAGTTCACTGGAACGTACAAATTAAAAAGAGCGGTAGAGATGTTACTTTCAATATGGAGTAACTCTGAGAAAATCCAATGCTGAGTAGCATAGAAATTTGTTAACATAAAATTCTTATCATTCCATAACGTTGCTAAACCTCCACAAGTGCCTTTGGCACTGACTGCTTTGCCCATAGAAAAATTCCAATTATTTTTGCTTAAAAGAATAAGAGCATCCTCTCCAATCTTGGTCTCCTGGAGCATAAGTATTTCGGCAAGGACCATTTTCAAGAGATCTTTGTCTGCTTGCACTTTGTTTGTGTTCCCCAATCCTCTGTTGTTCCAAGAGACATATTGCATTACTTACTCAAGTTTAAGGGAGTGATTACTCCCTTTGGAGGTCTGGTTCTCTTATTTCGACCATAAGACATTTCAATGGTGGACTGGCTTCCTTGAGTCTTGAGCCTCTTAGCCTCTTCTTCCCGGATTTCTTTCTTAGACTTTCTACCAGATTTTTTGGAGAACTGATCAATGGATTCTTCATCAGAGGAACCAGAACTCTCAATTGGTTTTTTCTGGGCTATTTCAACATAGGAAGGGGAAGAACTAGGCTCGACCAGAGCAGGGGAAACTTCTCCAACTCCTGAAGGTGACAAGACATCAGGACCAACTTGTTCCATCGCTATTGAGACTTCATTTTCCACCTCGAAACCTTTAGGATGTTGAATTTCTCCTTCTTCTAGTTTGTCCTCGGAGGAGCTGAGGACAACAAACTGATTTGAAGGGACAATGGAATTGATCACTGCCTGAGGAAAATTAGTCCCAGTAGAAGAGACACCTGTCACAATTTTTTCCTTTCCTTTCTTGCGAGGGCCCAGAGAGTTGCCTGCTTTCTGAATTTTAGTCCACTGTGCATCTTTCACATGTTCTATCTCTTCTTTAGATTTTTTCTTGTAGTTGTGGGCAAAATGACCGTAGCCATGACAAAATCTACACTTAAAAGGGATTTTCTCATAGTCCAGCTCCTGGATGTGAGACCAATCAGCAACTGTTAAGTTGATAGCCTCAGGCAGACCAGTCTCAAGATCAACCTCGACACAGATCTGAGCACAAGAGAATTGATCTTTCCGATCAGCCCTGTCAATATACTTACCAAGCTTGTTCCTGATGGCTTCGAGAGATACTGAGCTCCAACAATGTAAGGGGAGGTGAGGGAGTCTAACCCAAATCGGAACAGCAGATGGGACATCTTGAGAAGGGTCAAAATTAGGGGACCACTTGTTTAAGTAGAGACCCCGAGGACCCATAAAATAAGGACCATTGCGGAAGATAAGGTCACGATCGAGGGCTGAGTCAAAGACAAAGACATAGAAACCATGACCAACGAAATGATTCCGGATGCCTTCATAAACTAAGGGTAGCCAATTCCTCTGAACCCAA
Organism: Pseudotsuga menziesii; assembly: GCA_001517045.1. Classification (NCBI taxonomy): domain Eukaryota; kingdom Viridiplantae; phylum Streptophyta; class Pinopsida; order Pinales; family Pinaceae; genus Pseudotsuga; species Pseudotsuga menziesii. The sequence continues at coordinate 275,530 of LPNX010516070.1, read as the reverse complement.
CCATCAATGGCTTTTGGAGAAGTCCAAAGCCCGATGAATTGTCTGATTAACCCCCGTTCAACTAGATTTAATGCAGACCGACAAGTCTGAGCAGCAGGTAATTCTACAGAAGGTATATCCACTTTCTTGACAAACTTATGGGCAGGGCCCCCAGTCCTCTTTCCACTTGACACAATCAATTTCTTGAATGCCTCTAGGTTTGGAGGAAGGGGAGAGGAGGATCCATCACCCCAGAACAAAACCCCCACAAAGGAACCTGAAAAGACACCAGAGGAGTAGCAGGACGCAGAGAACAAAGCAGACCAAAACTTGAACCCTCCGGCAAGAGTAACACACCGAACAGCCAAGCCTACGGTCTAGAGGATCCAGATGCAACAGGGCAAGCTGAGATAGGGCACAATCAGACATAACCGAATCTTGATCACGATCATGGGGAACCTGCAAAAAAAAAACACCAACAGCCTAGCGAGCAGGAAGAAACGGTCTCCTACAGAGGAAGCCAAAAAAGGCAACCAACAAGCAGAAGAAACCAACACTTCCGCAAATCAAAATTAGAACCAGTCCAAAATGCAAGGAACCAATACTCAAAGCTTCCAGCAAAGGAATGCTGAGCAAAGAGAGCTCCACTCCAGCGAGCACGAGGGTGCAAAATCACAGAGGGCGAAGAAGAAGAAAATCTTCTTGGAGCAAATTCAATCCAATTATCATAAGGAAAGAGGAGATTTTAACTAAAGCGAATTGTCAATATAGTCACACTTTTTAAAAAGTAAATAAATTTAACAATTTTTAAGAATTGAATTATATCAAAACATATAGTATTTAAAAACCATTATAATTAATTTATAACACCTTCAAAATGGGTATATCAATTGTTTGAAAGTTATTATTGTTATACTAATTAATGCTATGGAAATATTAACATTTCTTTAATGATCAATGTAACTGAAAACACACTAAATAATCTATATTTTGTTAAAAGAACTACTACATATCAACATGTATAAAATCAACAACCATAACATAAGGCAACATGGAAAATTTGCGTAGACATGGTGCAAAGATCCACAATCATTTTCGAGAAAAGTGCCATTACAACTAGATTTGCATTTACAGTTTTTCTATAATCGGAAACATTGTGAACCAGATGTGCATTGCGAAAATGCATGACTGTGTATGAAACGATGACAATGAGTAACATGCTAAGTATCAATGCCATGAGCATTTCCAACTGCATGAAGAGCAAGCATGCATAATTGATGGGAGCAAATGTTGTATTTGCTAGGTGGATCTTGTGGATGTGAATAGAATGATTGATAATGTAGAAAGCTTGGCAATCAAATCTTATAAGCCTACATACCTTCCTGTTATGGCTTGATTGAATGCAATTTGATCATCACTATTATAATGATTATTGTAAATGCATAAGCTCTATGTGCTAATGTGAACAAGCTAAGAAGCATGTTGTGATTCTAACCAATGCGCATTGCTCTAATGAGCAATGCAACTAGAAAAACACAAAAAAGTGTGCTTGTTGTTTCAAATTAGTTGAGTTAAAACATCTGTGTTTGATAATGCACTGTGCAAACGAGATGACATAAGAAGCATGTATTTGAACTACATCTAGCTCATGACTTGAAGAAATGGCAACAAAATACTAGAAAAAATGAAAAAAAAAGAGACATAAGCTCAAGTACTGGGCATACAACTCCAGGCAACGATTTAGTGGGCAAACAACTTAAAGCTTCGGATCTTCTATGTTGTATCTACTCCATAGATAGAATATGACAGAGCAAATGGATACTACAAACATTGTTCCAAGAGGTTACTACTCAAAATACGAATGCTCTTTTAAAGTATTTGTTTTCCTTACAAGTTGAATTATTACAACAATGAAAGTCATTTATAGAATGCTATCAACAACCATAACAAAAGGTAGCATGAAAAGTCATTACAACTAGATCTGTATTTATATATTTTCTACGATCAGAAACATGGTGAATCGGATCTGCATTGTCAAAATGCATGGTTGTGTGAGATAGCAACAGAAGGAGAACACAACCATATCTAGTCTATGAACCATCACATTGACCACTTGTTCACATATTATATGTTACACGGGTGCAATTCATCATAGTAAAGCAAAGGAATTCATCATAACATAAGAGTGATTTAACAAAAAAGTCCATATCATTTCCATAAAGTGTAGCCATGAAAATAATTTTAAAGGGGGCATCATTCCATTAACTTCAATCCAAACAAAATACATGCTTACAGTAATTAACAACACATTGGGCTCTCAACTCAACAACCTAATCATTAAGGTGCAACATAAACATGTGCAAAATGATAATGAACAAGCCTATGAACATTTTTAGAATGAGCCATGAGAATATAAAACAACCAAAATCATAGATAGCTCATGGCTTGAAAAAATCTCTTCTTGAAAATCCCTTGAGTTAAAGCATTTTTGTTTGGTAATGCACTATGCAAATGAGATGACATAAGAAGAAGCATATCTTTGAACAACAGATAGCTCATGGCTTGTTGAAGAATGGCGACAAAATGTTGGGAAAAATGTAAAAAGAGATATAAACTCAAGTGTTGTGCATACAACTCCAGGCGACAGAGTACAAAGTGGGCAAACAACTTGAAGCCTCGGATCTTCTACGTTGCATCTGATCCATAGATAAAATACTACAAGACAAATGCATGCTACAAACATCATTCCAAGAGGTTAATACTCAGAATCTGATTGCTCTTTTCGAGTATTTATTTTCCTTCCAAATTGAATTATTACAACAACACAAGTCATTTATAGAATGCAATCAACATTTATAAAATCAACAACCGTAACAAAAGGCAACTTAAAAAGCCATTACAACTAGATATACATTCACAACTTTTATATAATCGGAAACATGGTGAACCAGATCTACATTGCCAAAATGCATTATTTGAGTGAGATGGATAACAGAAGAAGAACACAATCATATCTAGTCTACGAACCATCACATTGACCACTTATTCACATATTATATTTTATAGGGGTGCAATTCATCATAATAAAGCAAAGGAATTCATCTTAACATAAGAGTGATTCAACAAAAATGTCAATATCATTTCCATAAAGCATAGCCATGAAAATGATTTTAAAGGGAGGCATCATTCCATTAACTTCAATCCAAACAAAATACACACTTACAACAACCAACAACACGTTGGGCTCTCAACTCAATAACCTAATTATCACGGTGCACATAAACATGTGCAAAATGATAATGACCAAGCCTATGAACATTTATAGAACGAGCTGTGAGAATATAGAACAACCATAAGAGCATTTATAGCACTTGTATGTGCATTTCCAATCTAGAAGTTCCAAGAGACACTCTGAAAAGAGCCACAACTAGTTCAATGGACAATGAACTAGACCTGCATTTAGAACATTGCCATGATCAGAAAGATGTTGATTTTCAAAACCATTGTAATTAGTTTCATAACTTCTTCAAAATGAGTATAATCAATCCCGTGAAAAGTATTAGTGTAATCAATTAGTTATTAATCATATGCATAACACATCTACAAAGTATGCGTTGACAAGTTATATATTCAGGAACTATATGCTTAAAGCTATATTTCCATTGTCTGATATGAAAACTAGTCATACTTGCATAACTAGTCACTTGCATGGTTGCAAAGGTCCCTAGTGGAGCACAATCAATTGCAAAAAAATATAATGCAAGCAACATGAATGCCATAGTTGGGAATGCAGAAAACTACACTTGTGTGTATGAAATGATGATAACAAGTAACATGTTAAGTATCAATGCCATGAACATTTCCAAAAGCATGGAAAGCAGTTGGAGGGAGTTCAAAGGTGGAGAGGCCGAGGTCTCATGTTTGGTAATGTTCATTTGAAAAATGCATATTGACATCAAACATATAACATTGTTGATCTAACAAATAACACCCCTCATCCAACAAATGAGACTAAGACTTGTGTAAAACAAATGACACAAGTCAATGCAAATGAGAAAACAAAAAAGAAGTCATAATTTGTTTAGAGAACTAAGTGTGTAAGAGGAATTGGCAATGCTCATTTGATAATGCATAATGACATCGGAAAAATAGATTTCTCTAAAACTTTTTAAGTAACAAGGGAAGAGACAAAAAAGCATATGAAAGAACTTTGATGCAGTTCAAAAATGTTACTATGAGTATATAACTCTAATAGAGGTCTTTGTAAGTTTTAAAATAAGTTGCAAAGAGACCAAAAAAGAAGCAACAGTGCGAACAAACTTTGTTGTGTTGCAAAAAAAATAGCAATTTGCAAGAGTTTTACAAAACGCAAATTGCCACAATATTTTAGAACATGTTCTTTTATTTATTTTCATTTGTTGATAGGCCTTTGATCTACAGGATTGGAAAAATAGAAAACAACCTCAATCATTCAGGAACTTTAATATCAACTAAGAAATTAGTGGCTATCAGTGTAAATGTATCTTGTATTGCCAAACTATGCAACTAGAAGATTGCAGATGAGATGTTGTTTGTATAGCTCAAGAAATCATTGCAATTGTTGGGTAGTGTTGATGGAGAAGTCCTCATGTGGACAAAAGGAAAAACTATAGATGATGCATTAGTAATTGGAGTTGAAGAAGGAGGACTCTACAAATTAAAGGGACATGCAGATTCAACATCGATGACTAGTACCATAAGACCATGTGAGCTATGACACAAAAAACTTGCTCATATACATTACAAAGCACTGCCAATTGTGAGCAACGTTGTAACTAGTTTACCATAGATTCAAATAGATCATGAAGGAATGTGCAAAGGATGTGCACAAGGAAATCATACTAAGAACCCTTATCCAAACAGTGACAACAAAGCGAAAGGGATATTAGATATTATTCATTCAGATATATGCGGGCCAAAGCAAACTACTTCACTAAGCGGGTTTGTTTACTATGCTTCCTTTATTGATGACTACTCCCACAAAACTTTGATATATTTCCTAATGAAGAAAGATGAAGTGTTTGAAAGATATAAAGAGTTTGAGGCCCTTGTTGAAAACCTCTCTGAAAAGAGGGTCAAGATCTTAAGATCATATAATGGAGGAGAATTCACATCAAGTGAATTCAGTGAGTACTGCAAAGGAGCTGGGATTAAGACTGAGCTTACCATTTCCTATAATCCACGACAAAATGGTGTGGCAGAAAGAAAAAATAGATCTATCATGGAAGGCGTGAAAGTTATGATACATGATTAAGATCTACCTATGTACCTATGGGCAGAAGCAACCAGAACAACAGTATATGTATAGAATAGAATCTCCCACAGTACCCTTTGGAACAAAACTCTAGAAAAGACGTTTACCAGATAAAAGGCAGAAGCAAGTCACCTAAAGATATTTGGTTGTCTAATATACATACACATTCCTAAGGAGAAAAGAACAAAGTTAGATCCTTTAGGAAAGAAGGGTATGTTTGTAGGATATAGTGAGCAATCAAAAGCTTATCGAATATATATCCTAGGATATCATCAAATTGAATTAAGCAGAGATGTCACCTTTGATGAAGATACAACCTTCAGAAAAAATCAAAGAAAGACAAGGAAGATGAAGAGGAGCATGAAACTCCCAGAACTGCAGAAGGTCCTAAACCAGTTAGGAATGAAAAAGAAGATCAGATGCATGAGTATCATGACATGATAGAACCTCAGAGACCTGAAGAATTTCCCAGTGAAATGCTCTCATGAAAGAGAAGACCTACATGGGCTCGTGAAGTAATCGAAGAAGCAAAAACACATGGTTTCCCAGAAGGAACCATCAGAGAAAGAAAGAAGCCAAAGCCATACCCTAGTTATGTAGCTTTAATGTGTGATCTCGTTGATAAAGAACCAACATGTTTTGAAGAAACAACAAAGTATAAAGAGTGGGTTGATGCAATGGTCGAGGAATACCAATCCATTATAAATAATGATGTATGGGAAATAGTACCAAAACCAAAAGACAAGTTAGTGGCATCCTCAAAATGGATCTTCAAGACAAAACAATTAGCTAATGGTAGTATAGAAAAGTACAAGGCAAGATTCGTAGCTCACGGATTCTCTCGGAAGGAAGGAATCGACTATGAGGAGACCTTTACACCAGTAACTAGGTACACCTCAATTAGAACCATCCTTGCATTGGCATCCAATATGAAGTGGAAATTACATCAGATGGATGTAAAGACAACCTTTCTAAATGGATTGATAGAAGAAGAAGTATATATCGAACAACCACAAGGTTTCAAGACTAATGATCAGGAAACTCATGTATGTAAACTCAAGAAGGTATTGCATGGGTTAAAGCAACCACCTAGAGCATGGTATGGAAGAATCGATGGATTCCTGATGAGTTTAGGCTTTACCAAGAGTAAAGCAAATTCCAACCTTTACTATAAAGTTGAGGGTGATGGACTTATGATATTTCTACTGTATGTAGATGATCTATTCCTGACAGGTGAGGATAAGCCCATCAACGGATGTCAGAAGAAGCTTGCTGCAGAATTTGAGATGAAAGACCTTGGAATGATGCACTATTTTCTAGGTCTTGAAGTATGGTAGTATCCATACAATATTTTCCTAAACCAAGGAAAATATGCAATAGAAATACTAAAGAGATTTGGGATGATAGATTGCAAGGCTATGACTGCTCCGATGACAACAAATATGTAACTATGGAATGATGACACTTTAGAAGCAGTCGATGCCACCCTATATAGACAGATTATTGGTTCTCTGATGTACTTAACCAATACAAGAACATATATATGTTTTGTTGTAAACACTCTGAGTCAATATACGGTGAATCCCAAACATATTCACCTAGTTGGAGCAAAACATGTGATGATATGTCTAAAGGGGACGTTAGACTATGGTCTCAGATATGCATCAAATGGCAAGATCAAATTACATGGATTTACAGATTCAGATTGTACAAGAAATGTTGAAGATAGAAAGAGAACTTCAGGATGTTGTTTTAGTTTGGGATCATGCATGATCTCATGGTTCAGTAGAAATCAGACCAGTATTTCACTTAGCACAACAGAAGATGAATACATTGTAGCATGTTCAGCTTGTCACGAAGTAATATGGCTTCACAACATGTTGGAAGGTTGATTTGATGCAGAGATAGATGTGACTAATATCCTTTGTGATAATAAGAGTTGTATTAAGATGACAAAAAACCTAGACGAAACATATCGAAGTTAGATATCATTACATCCGGGATATAGTTTAGAAGGGATTTGTAAAGCTCAAGTATGTTCCTACAGAGGAACGAGTAGAAGATGTGTTGACTAAGCCCCGTCTCGTGTAAAGTTTGAATACTTTCAAGACAAGCTTGGTGTAGTCTGAAAGGACCTCTATTGAGAGAGGGAGTGACAGTAGATGGTTGAAGGATGCACTGGTGGTAGCTCGGCCTAGAGTAGGGTAAGTTTGGTAAGGCTTGTTGACCCGAAAGGGTTAGCAAGTCAGACGAGGCCTGTTGATCCTAGGGGGATTAATATGTCTGGCTAGACTGGTTTAACCCATGTGGGTTAGTAAGCCAGAACAAGACTTGTTGGTGCCCAAGAATATCCATCTATCTGACTAGGCATTTTGACTCGAAAGGGTTAGTATGTTAGACAAAATGCCCAGATGGATATACCAGAGAACTCACCAAGATACTGCTCCAAGATAGTTTGTGGGCAAGATGTAGTTTCAATTTTCTTATACTGATTATTGTTGAGATTATTGCTGAGATAGTTTCAGTATTCCTATACTGATGTAGAAGGTTCATTATTTTTTAATATTGATCATTGTTGAGATGACTGCTGAGATGATTCCTGAGATAGTTTTAGTATTTCTATACTAATGTAGCAGGTTCAATATTTTCATACTGGTGATTGTTGTGATGACTGTTGATGAGTTTGTTTCAGTATTTCTATACTGATGATGATGATGTTGTTTCAACATTTTTATGTTGAGGATGTTTCAGCATCCCTATGATGGTGATGGAGATGATGATATAACATTTATTGATGATGTTGTTTTTAGCAGTAACATGCTAATGTTGTTGTTGATGTCTCAGTATTTACATACTGATGTTGCAGATGATGTCTCAGTATTTACATATTGATGTTCCAGATGATGTTTTAGTATTTACATATTGATGTTGGCAGAAGATGATTTAGTATTCACATACTGATGTTGTAGAAGATGATCCAATATACGTAGAAGATGATTCAATATTCACATATTGATGTTGCAGAAGATGATCCAGTATATGTAGAAGATGATTCAGTATCAACATAATGATGTTGTAGAAGATGATTCAATATCCACATACTGATGTGACAGAATATTATCCAGTACGCATAGAAGATGATTCAATATTTACATACTGAGGTTGGAGAAGATGATCCAGCTAAGATCGACGATGAAGATGTATGATGGTGTTCCAAAACCTCCTATGACATATAGAGACTCACTAGTTAGATGTACAGTTGTGGTAGTAATTGCTACCTTGGTTGAATACCTTCCTAGTTAAGAGGGAGTGTTAACGTATTGCAACTTCAGAAGATATTCCAGATGTATTGATTGTATCAGGAGATGAGTTTGGTCATGTAAGAGTTATTGAAATAATCAATATAAACCTCTGGATGTAAGTCAGGTCAATAGCACCCAAGTGTCATTGTAATAAATATTATTTTTGGTGTCTTGCTAGACAAGTCGACCCTGTTAGGTCCTAATTCAAGTCAAGTGACAAATATAAATAGGGAGGCACTCCCTTCATTTGTACACACTCACTCAAGCAAGCTTGAAAGAGAGAGAAGAACAAGTACGCCAGAAGAGAGAAGCAATTGTTTGGTTTTTACACTACTCTAGTTGAGTTCTATACTGAGGAAGTTTTGCAGGGTTTTCTCTCTTGTGGTTTCCTCGAGGAAAATCTTTGTGTTTTTGTGCTTGTTGTTCTTTTAGTGATAATGCTAGTGAAAATTGTTTTAAGATATCATCTAAGCAATTAAGAAAACTTAACAGAAAGAGGGGATGCATGTTTCTAAATGGGGAGTGTTGTGAGGGTTGATAGCTAGGAAAGGGAAGAAAGGAGTGTTTAGAGGGAGAAAGTACCATATAAGTCTAGATCAAGAAAAAAAACTTAAAGTTCAATCGACAAACAACTCCCTATTCTATGGGATCTTAAAGCATGCAAATACCCTTAAACGTGTTGTAAATGAGAAAAGAAACTTCCTTCGAAAACAAGAAAACACTTACTTCGACTTCAGAAAAGATGGTCGAAGAAGCAGACAATAGACATGCAACTAACGAGATAGAACAACTCATAGAAAATGCACTGGATCGCCAGTGGACCGAAATGTTCACCCAATTCAGTGAGATTCTCATGCGATTCGCTTCGAGTTCGGGGAATCCTCGACGCGACCTCACTCCGATAAGATCAACATACCGAATCTTGAAGGTAAGATTAACGTGGAATCCGTTGGAAATTGGGTACAACAACTGGAATATTACTACTCTCTGAAGCGGAAAAGATCACAATTGCATCCTTAAAGGTGTCAAACTCCATACACTAATGGTGGGAAAATTTATCGACAAAGATGGAAAAAGAAGGCAACCCCATAGACACATGGGTAAAATTTGTCAAGTATGTCCGAAAGGAGTTTTACCCACCTAAGTATCTCGAACAACAATACAAGAAAGTGGTAGCAGCTAAGGCAACAGAAAGACCATTCCGTGCAGAGTTATACTGATGATTTTTATCGACTCATGGCTAGAATTGGCGTCCAAGAAGAAGATAACTTGCTTGTCAGTAGATTATCCTTATACATTCAGCAAGAGATGGAGTTTTTGACTGTCAGTACGCTTGCAGATGCATTTCATTATGCCAACATGCTTGAAGCCAAACAAAAAGGAAAAGCACATTTCATGAACAAGCCAACAGGTCGAAAACCCGACAAGAGGTCATCGATCGAATCCAACAAATCGAAGAACCCTTCTCAACTTACTCCTCCAAATCTTGATCATCAGAAGAAGAACTTTCATAAATATAGGAGGGATCGCAACAAACAAGCTCCTACTAGGAAATTGTGTGATTATCACAATTCGACATGGCATGATACGTCAGAATGCAAAGCTCGGAAGACATTTTTGGAAAAATTGTCAACATCTGACTTGCTCAACCAAATAGAACATTGGTAGAATTTGATCCAAATGCAGCAACCATCTTGTCTTCAACCTAAACCACTTCGACGGCCTCAACTTTCGTCGAAGAGAACGGACAAGAACGCCTATTCCAAACACGGATATGGGTTTAGAAAAATCCATTACATTTGATTATGGATAATGGTAGCCATAAGAACTTCGTTTCTGAAGATCCTGTGAAGAAATTAGGTCTTGTCACCACTCCACATCCTCAGCCTTAGAATATCGGTTGGATGAAGGATGGACAGGAACTAAGAATCACATGCCAATGTAGACTCACCTACTTCATTAAGAATTTTAAAGATGAAATACTATGTGGCGTGACACCAATTTCTGTAGTCGACGCCTTGTTTGGGAAACCCTACTTGTGGGATTGACACGGTACATATCAGTCACCGCCTCAGAAGGTGATTTTCAAAATTCAAAATCAATGGTATGGTATACTAGAGCGACAACCTATATCAATGATTGCTATGCCATCTGCCAAACAAACAAACAAGACTATCAACCATGCCCATAAGTTTGTATTAATTATGATAAATCCTCAACATTCCAGAAAGACCGCAGCAACAAGTTGACTCATTGACCAACGCAGCTCTCAACAACAACAACAGATCCACAATATCCTTGAGGAATACCAAAATGTATTTCAAGAGCAGAACTGAGTATCTATGCATTTCCAGGTAAAACACTCCATTGAACTTGTTCCTGGTTCTTCATTACCTAACGCATTTGTTTACAAAAGATCCATTATCGAGGATGAAGAGATTCCCAGGCAAATCTAGGATTTGATCGATACGGGTCATATCTGCCCCAACTCTTCTCCTTGTGGAAGTCCAATTGTCCTAGTTCCAAAGAACGACGGGACTTGGCGCATGTGCATCGACTATCGAGCTCTCAACAAAATTTCAGTAAAGAACAGATACCCTCTTCCATGGATAGATGAACTCATTGACAATCTGAGAGGCGCTAAGTTCTTTACGAAACTCTACCTCAAGTCAGGAAACCATCAAATTCCAATCAAGTCCACCGATGTATGGAAAATGACTTTCAAGACCAAGGAAAGATTGTTTGAATGGTTAGTCATGCCTTTCGGCTTAAACAACGCACCTGCAACCTTCATGAGATATATGGATGACCTTCTATGTCCTTTCATAGGCAAGTGTGTCATTGTCTATTTCAATGATATCTTGATTTTCAGTTGATCATGGGAAGAACATGTCAGACAAATTCGACACTCTCCAACAACTTCGACTATATTTGAACATGGATAAATGCTCATTTGCGATGACCAACACCAAATATTTGGGGTATGTTATTGACTCTGCAGGCATTCATGTTGACCCAGAAAAAGTATAGATCCTCAAATATTGTCTCATTCCTCAAAACATTCATGAACTAAGAAGTTTTCTTGGTTTGGAAAACTTCTATCGATGGTTCATACTTGGATTCAGTCACATCGTATGGCCTTTGAATCAATTGATGAAAGGAAATGGGAAAAGTGTCTTCAAATGGACACCGACACAACAACAAGCTTTTGAAAAACAAAAAAACAAGCTTTGTACTACACAAGTACTTCTGTTACCTGATCTGGATCAGCCTTTTGAGATTGAGACAGATGCATTAGACTATGCTATCGATGTAGTGATCACTCAGTCAGGTCACCTAGTCGCGTTTCATTATAAAACTTTCAATGACACTTTTAGAAGGTATTCGATGTATGAAAAAGAACTGTACGCCATTGTGCAAGCTCTTAAACAATGGAGACACTACATTCTTGGCAGGGAGACGGTCATCCTCATTGACCATAAAACTTTGCAGTTCGCTATCTCCCAGTCGAAACTACATACAACCCAATAAATCAATTGGATTAATTACCTGCAACGATTTCAATTGGTAATTAAGTATCGGAAAGGCAAATCCAATGCCGCAATCGATTGTCTCAGTTGACCACTCATTACTCTATTGTCTACAATGATGAGTATGCAGGGTTACGACACCACTACTTGGACACAATTTTATTTGGTAGACTGTGAATTCTCTACAATTTTTTGACAGCTTCAGACCGACACGTTGTCTACTACCGACTACTTCCTGAAGTACACCTTGCTATACAACCTTGGACATCTTTGTGTACTGAACGGTGAGCATCGACATAAGCTCATTTGGGATGTGCACTATATTAAGACTACAGGACATTTTGGAGTTGCAAAAACACTTGTTATCCTCCAAAAGTATTTTTACTGGCCTTCACTTAAATCTGACATCAACAAGTACATTCGATCGTGCGTAGTTTGTGCTATTGCTAAACCGCCGAATCAACGACAAGGACTGTACGCACCCCTTCCAGTTCCTAGTCGACCATGGCAATCTATTTCTATGGACTATTTGATGGAATATCCTACTACCAAACATCAGCATGACACGATCTTAGTAGTGGTCGACATATTTTCCAAGATGGCTATCCTTATACCATGCAAGAAGACTACGACAACACAACATACTGCTCAGCTCTTCTTCGAACATGTGTGGAAACATTATGGCCTCCCAACGACCATTATTTCTGATAGATATGCTAGATTTGTTAGTACCTTTTGGAAAACTATTTGGAAACATCTCGTCATGAGACTTTCTTTGTCGACAGCCTTCCATCCGTAGATAGACGGAAATTGTAAATCGCTTGGTAGTATAATTGCTTCGCATGTACAACCATAAGCATCATCGAACATGGGATGAAAACCTTAGATACATACAACACAACTACAATTATGCTCAACACAATTCTACGGGAAAGAGTCCATTTGAGACCTGTTATGAATTTCAACCCTCAGTGCCTATTGACTTGATCAGTTCCTTGACACAGTCAAACAACACTGATTTTGAAGGATGAGAAGTGGAGAAAACATTGAAGTTCAGAGATCAAATCTACAACATCCAGAAGTAAGCACCTGAAATGTTGCAATGAGCTAATGCAAAAGCTAAGGCCCGACATGACAAGCATCATATTCCTCACTCATTCCAAACTGGGGATCAGGTCTGCTTACATCTAAAGAAGGAGCACTTCACTGGTCCACACCAAAAGTTGAAACCTTTACGATATGGTTTATGCAGTATCCTTAAACAGATTAGCGAAAACGATTTTCAGCTCGACATTCCTGCATACCTTAGCCTACATGCAGTTTTCAATGTAGATCTACTTCGACCATACCGTGCACCGTTGTTGGAACAGAACGACTTACAGACAGCTGAACCCGAAGACATCCATCCAAATGTTCAAGAACCTCTTCTTTGCGACACCATTGTGGGATGATGCATACGCCATATAAGGACAAACTCCATTCCCTTGTTTTAAGTGGTTAAAGCTGGACAACTCCCCACTCAAGGAAAAATGTATTCTACTACTGAAGTAGCTAACAAGTTTCATCACCTAAACGAATAAAAAATGGAGACCATTGTTTCTTAAGGAAGGAGGAATGATCCAACCAATAGTTGTCATGTTGTCGAACTTCGACAAAGTCTAACACTTGAACTACTTTGAATGCTTCAGTAGTTTCAACATCGGCTTCGACAAGTCTGGACCTTGACACATCCAACTTCAACAACCTCGACAGGTTTCACACTCGACATACAACATCTTGACATGCTTTGTCGGAACCGACGACTGTCGAACATCGACCCAATGTCTCTGTCTTCTAGTTGTCTGCGACGGTTGAAATTCCGAACCATTATAACTTCTTGTAACTGAATGTAACAGGTAGTCACCCAAGTGTCTCAGCATTCTATATAAACATGTACATTATTGTAACAATCAACCAACCTTCATAGAGAAGAAGTAATAATAGAAATTGGTTCAAATTCTTGCATATTGTCTGTGCGTATACTTTCTGTCGATGTAGTGTAATTCCTACTTGTTTCTCTTATATGCTTTCATCATAACAACACTCAACTCATTCAATCAACTATTGTCCCCAGCGTGCACCTGGGGACGATTTGGATCAACCAAATTGCGGGGCATTGGTTCACCCTTATAAAACAAAGGCCCTAAAAGACTTGATAGATGCACATGAAACTAATCTTCTTTTACTGCAAGAGTCCATGGGATTCTGGGGAAAATATATGGGGATTTGAAGAAATTTCTTGTTGGGTGGGAATTTATTTCCTTAGATGCTCAAGGAAAATCTAGAGGTTTGATATTGACTTGGAGATCTCACTCTTGTTTCTGTACTAACACCTAGACCATAGAATCAAGTTTAGGAATAATGCTATACTCACAAGAGTTGGGGTTGGAGATGTTTGTCATCAATATCTTTGGTCCTTATATGGATAAGGTTCCTTTCTGAGACAAGTTTTTTTAATTTGAACCTGCGTGGACATAATCATATCAGTGTAGGAGGTGATATAAATTTTTCAATTGGGTATTTAGAGCTACGGGGTGAAAATGATTTGGTAGATAAACTCTCATACTATCTTGCACATAAGATTAAGGAGCTTAAGTTAGTTGATGTGGCACAGATAAAGCTTAGATCAACTTAGAGAAACAAAACAATAGGTATGGACATAATTTCTAAAAAGCTAAACATGTTCTTGGTTTCAAAAGTATTCATGAATGATTTGTGAAGGATAAGGTAATGGGTGCTAGGTGCGGGGAGTCACATTATTTTTCTATCTTTCTAAAAATTGTAGGAATAGGGGAAAAACATCCTAGCCCTTTTAAATTCAATCCCCAATGGTTGGAGGACCTTGGATTTGTGGAAATGTTAAAGAATTATTTAGTTGCTTTAATGAGGACATGAGAGAGTCAACAAAAATTCATTTTGAATTAAAATTTAAAGAATATAAAAAGTAGCTTCCATGTGAGTATATGAAAAAAAATATCAATGAAAAAAAGGAGTTAAAGGAGGCGGAGGAAAAGCTAGAAGAGGTACTATTCAAAGATCCAATTGGATATTCATGCGAGGAACATAAAAAATAACTATTGTAGTTGGAGAAAAGGAATACAATATTTCTAGATAACAATCTAGCTTTATGGAGGATGGAATGCAAAGCTTTATGACGAGGGAAGGGAGATGGGAACACAAAAAAAATTCACCAATTCACAAATCATAGGAAAATTTTTAATACTATCTAGAAGCTGGTGAATAATGAAGGATATTGGATCTTAAGCTTTAAGGATATCACAAAAGAAGTGGTAAGCTAAGCTACTTCAAAGGTATTTTCCAAGAGGAAAGCAATGACAACTTTAAAGCAAAGATAATAAAAAATGTATTCCTTCTCTAGCTTTATTATATAAGAAGAAATTTTAGAATTGATTGCAAAAGTGTCAAAAAATGAACTACATGAGGTTTTCTATTCTTTGCAAAAGCATAAAATCCTTGTGCTTGATGGGTGGCCTATGCAAATTTTTATAGGCTTTTATGACCTTCGTGAGGAGGACTTGCAGAGATTCATAACCAATTTGTATGGTATAGTTTTAGTAGCTTTCAACACCACCTTTATAGCCTTAATACCCAAATTAGATAACCCAACTAGATTTGAAGATTACAAACCTATATTGTTGTGTAGCTATATTTACAAAATCATTTCAAAGATCATAGCTAGAAGGTTGAAGAATCCTTTATACAATCTATTTCATTAGAACAACTTGGATTCCTTTTAGGTAGACAAATACATGAGGTTGTGGGGTGGCCAAGAAACATTTCATAAAATGAAGGTTAAGAAGTTTCCTACGATGGTTTTAAAAGTAGACCTCTGAAAATATTATGATAGGGTGAGTTAGTTATATTTGAGAATTATGCTATTTTAGTTGGGTTTCACATCAAACTTTGTAAACTAGGTGATGCATTGTACTACTTCCATCTCCTTTGTAGTATTGGTGAATAGTTATACTTTTAATTTTCTTAGAGTTAGAAGGGGGTTGAGATAGGGATGTCCTCTTTCCCCATTACTTTTCCTTCTAGTGGTTAAAGGATCAAGTAGGTAAATGATAACAACAAAGAAATTGGGGGCTTAACAAGGAATTATAATGGGCAGAGGTTTTTATATCACCCATTTGTTATTTGTTGATGACATTTTTACCTTTTGTAATGGTTCTAGAAGGGATGCTTCACATATTAAAGCAATATTTGAGTTGCATTGTAAGGCAACATAGGTGATGATAAACTTGGACAAATCCAATATCTCTTTGATGGTTATTTATTAGGGGAATAGAGGGGATAATTTTTATCTTATGGATCTCAGGTTGTTCATTTACAGAGAGGGATCAAGTATTTAGGGTTATATATAAAACCAAGTGACTATGCAAAATATGACCGAGGGTGGGTGGTATCCAAGGTGTGCAATAAGTGGCTCTCTAGAGGAAGCAGGTTTGTGTTGGTTACATATGTGTTGGAGGTAATACCAATCTAATGGATCTTCCTAACTTTCATTTCTAAGGGCGTGTCAGAAGAAACAAGGAAACTCTGTTTTAAAATTCCGTGGGTGGCTTCCTATGAGAAAAAAATAATAATTTTCCATTGGTTTCGTAGAAGATAATAACATTGTTACCAACCTAATTTTGCTCACCTACCTTGTCTTGAGTTCCATAACCATTATACATAATCACTGGAAATATTAACCCCATCTGCATCTCATCAATCTCGATATGGCATTAGCATTATGTCCAAAACATGAAAGAAAAGTCAAAGTTTGATCCTTTCAAGTACGTCACAGTTCTTCCCTAAAATTACATGACTATGTGTAGCGCTTTTTACTTTGAAAATCAAAACCAAGTCCCCAAAACAAAATTCAATCATTCTTTATTGTTGTGCCCTTCCTAAGAAGAAGTAGTGGTTGAAAGTGGAGAAAGACTAACCATTATGACGAAAATAGTTGTTGATTTTCTCTTACAAACCCTAACTTCCCTACTAATTCATCAATGAAATGGGAATTGTTAACATTGGAACTAGAACTTAGTTTTGTTCACGATATTTCCTTTAAATACAATCCTCATGGTCATTATTTCATATCCATATTCACAAAAAAGTTATCATGTTGAAATTCTATCTGAAAGCAAGGGAGAGATTCACCTTTATTTCATTATTTGACCATTATGAAATCAACAATCTAATCACTTGACTAGATACATGGGAACAATGGAAATAGAAGAAACCCATCTTGTATTAGTTGTGTTGATCCCCTACGATCCACAACTAGTACAAAGGTTCTATTGTACTCTCCTATTCATTGTGTAATAAAATCAAAACTTATTTACATGTGTTGTATTTAATATTTTTGGCTAGTTTTCTTATGAGTTATGCATGCATGTTACAGTATTTAATTTGTTTAGTTTAGTTCCCTTGCATATTTATGATCCACTACTTGAGATTGTTCAACCCTCAAGTAGGTGCTTTTGGCACATATGAGTGAGAAATCATGCACAATAGGTTTAACGAATCCAATGAGGATGAATCCTTTCATTCATCCTTGGTTGTGTTGAGACCATTTTTCCAACCTCATCCATAGGTGATTATGGTAGGTTTCTTCTTGTTGTTGGTTGTTGGTTGTAGATAGGTAATATGGGGAAAAACCCTAATATTTTCACCACAGTTGGGAGACACTTCTTGTATTGATTAGTTTTAGCTCCAAGTTGCGCATTTCATTGGTAAAAGTGTGCCCCCAGTCATGGTGTTTCCTTTGAAAATTGTGACATCACTGAAAAGTCATTTTTTCACACGACTAGATTGATTACTGTTTCACTCCCTTTTAGATCAATTCTTATTCTTGTCATGAGTTGTCATTCAATCTCAATTTTTTTATTTGTAGCTCCCTTTTGTTGTATTGGTTGATTAGTGCTTCCATTTGGACAATAGGTAGAGAAAATATTGATAAAGCTGAGTATTTTTTTCTAGGGTTCTATATTGCATTTCATATTAGCCTCTATTTCTATTTTAGCAAAATACTTTTATGAATTAAGCATTAGTTGATTTCTTGGATTTTCTTAAAGCTACTTTGTGTGTTTGGTTGAGAGCCTATTTTCTCTTCTTTGTGAGTTGGTTGAAATTAGCTAGCAATTTTATCTTTTGCTATGAAGAAAGTAACTGATAAAGTCATCCCTTTTATACATCCTAGTATCAATTTTTAGTATATCTTACATTTGCTTAGATTGAACTAGTCCATTGCTTGTCCTTGTTTGGAATTTTTGTTTGCTTGAGAATTTAGAAGTGATACATTACTCATTAAAGAAAAATAGATTTTATTTCAAGAAAAAACATCTTTTGTTTTTAGTATTGATTACTATCTATCTTTCTTTGCACTCATTACATTCAAGCATTTGCATTTTCTTTGCAATTTCATTTCTTGTTGTACAAGCCATTCATGCACACACCTCCACATCTTTAAGTTTGACATCACTCGTTTCATGAACCCAAGTAAATCCCAAAAAATACTTCTAATTTAAACTCACTAAAATACCTCACTTTAGGGAGAAAATAACAATTTAGTGAGGTCAAGAATCTAGGGATAAGCATCCAAACAATTACCCTTAGTTGTATTACATTTGAGACATAGAGGTTGTCCTTTTAGGGAACTTTAAACCCTTTTTTGAGTGTGGCACATGGAAATTTTAGAAACATGACATGTGTTCTTTGGAGTGGATGATTCCAAGGTTGGGATTAAATGTTTGATTGGGACTCCTATCCCTTTCAATATTGAAGATCCCCTGACCATTTGATTTCATTATGGACCATATTTATGAATGGCAAAGAAAAATGAGTCTTTGTAAGATCTAGTTGGATGATTGTATTTTCCTATATTAGTTCTTGGGGTCTTTACTACCCACCATAACTAAGGATGCCACTTGAAAGTGATCGCAATTGGAAGAAGAAGCCATCTTGAAGTTTCAATAATACAATATGATTTATGCTTAGTTCAATAACTTATAATCTATCATCCCTCACACACCTCATAATGAATCCTCATGTAGAGTTCAACCAAGGGCATCTTGATCCACAGAGGGAGTGATTGGTGTTGTGGCATCCACTACAAACCCATACAATCAATTTTCTAGAGTTGATCACCCTCATATAGGGTAACCTTCTACACCCTATTATCTTTAATATCCCTCACACTCGTCCTTGCATGCAAGAATGATTACATCATACTCGAATTATATTCAGGACCCCTTTCCATGGCCCCACATGTAGTGGTCCTTCGTGTGGTATCACTTTTAATGCATGTAAGGCCTTATAGGCAATTCTCCCTTAATACCATTTGTTGGCCCTCTATCAGTACTTAATCCAATACAACAACATTATAAAGCTACCCCTTTTCCTCAAGGGAAATTTTATGCTTAGCATAACACACCCTCTCAACCTATGCCTAATAACCAAAATCCCAGCTTAATCCTAATAAGAAGAAGAACAAGGGGAAGAATAAAGGAAACAACCAAAATTAGGAATGTAGGGGCTAATTTCCTAACCCTCCAAGAAGATAGGGACTAACCATTTGTGTTCCTTTTGCAGAGTTTATGGACATTATATCCATCCTTATCTGCTTCTATTCGATGCTTGCCAACTATGGGATGAGGCTAATAAATGTGAAGTTGTTAATACTTCTCAAGGTCAAAATGGTGCTCCACCTCCTCATCCTACCACATCATAAGCGATGATATTGCGAATCCCCTTCCCACCACAAGTTCTCATAGCTCAACCATTGATGGCTCATTTTACTTAACCATTTACGCCAAGTAACCCCACCGATATTTATTTTCAAAATATATTCATGACCTTCATTGATAGTGACCTTTAGAATCAATGTCATTAGTATTGCATGGTAGCTAAACCTTTCAATTTCGTTAAGGATAAGGGTTCACCCTTATTGGAAGGACCATTCAATCTACCATGAAATAATGTTGGCCCTAACTTGAAGGTCCCAAAGATACCTTTGTGTCGCACTACCTATAGCTCCAATGCTAGAGTTGCTCATAACTATAGTGTTGTGGATGACTTGGCTCACTCTCATGCAACCATGCCTACTTTGGAGGTTTTTCATAGTTTTCGTCTGTAACATAAATCTATTTTCTCCACATTAGGTATGATACATCCTTCCGATGCTCATATGATAATCTTCAATTTATATTGTTTCAAACCCACATGCATTCATCGATAACCTTCCAAGTTCCTCTACCCATCAAGAATCTAATTATTCATTCTTGTATCTTTGATGAAGGAGCTTCCACTTGTGTCATGTTGACCCACATTTGGAAGAATTTAGTTTTCCCTAAGCTGACCATGTCTATTATGAAATTACACACAAATGACTGTATCCTTCTCCATAATGTTTCCATTAAACTTTCCAGTAAGACAATACTAATTGATATTGAGGTTGTAAATGCTTAATTAGATTATAATCTACTCCTTGGTCAAAGCTTCGTAAATGCCATGAAAGTAGTAAATTCCACAATTTTTGAACTCATGATGTTCTCTCATGATGATGGGAAGATCATTACAATTAATCAACTAAACTATGATGATCTCAATGGGGCCTATTAGTCCGAAAAATGTCTTGCATGTAGTTGAAGGTAGCCTTTCCATGCCTTTGTTCACTAGAGTTAGTTCTAGAAAATTTCAAGGTACCTCCTTGATTGAAACATTTTTAGGACTTCTCCCTCTTAACACCTAAGAGGATTTCTCAGAGCTATGCACTATTAGTTCCAAAAATCCCTCTACTCCATAGTAGAGTACCCTAAGTCCTATCCCTTCATTAATATTTTCATGGGTAGGATTACACATCCATAAAATATTGTTCTTATTCCCTTCCCCCACGATTGTTGGAACCCTAGTGATTGATACTCTTAATCTCTTAAGGCTTGAGTTAGGCCTCCATATTTGGTACCTTACACCACCAAACCCTCAACCCACCCCTCTGGTACTTTTAACTCATATCCAATAAATTTGTACTTTTCATGCCTTACCATAGGTGGTATGAAGGAGCCTATAAAGTCCACCCACCCTCCTCCCAAAAAAATGTTTGGGAAAAAACAAAGAATGTGGAAAATTGATCTTCCCTAGACACAACCATGAACCACTTCTCTACAACACCTCCCTAGGATCCTACACCCTATGCCATCTGTGATATTCTAGCTCATGCAACCCATCAGGTTTTGGAGTTGCTTGTGTAACAGAGAAAACTTCCTATGGCTTGGGGTGTACCACAACAGACAGAGAAACCGCATAAATAAATCCATTCCCAATATGCAAGAGAAATAAAACATCTAACACTAAATTATCTCGAATGATACCTTATTCCGGACGGTTAAAGTAGATCCCCATTGAGCTTTTTCCAATCCCGCTTACTTTAGCAATTTACTCTCAACAACAGTAAACAAGGAAAGCATGCTATAGAATATAGTGTTAGGCCTACTCTATCATATATAATCAATAATGCATAAACAATTAAACACATCCATGGATTCACTATTCATTTAAATGCACATCATTGGACAGGAAAATATATTTCTATTAATAAAATCATAGATTACATAAGTGACAACCTCTATCGGCACGTCTGCGAATCAGAGAAACCGAGTCCTCCACCTGGGCCTCCACCACCTCAATCCTCCATCTCTCTATAGAAAGCTCACAAGCAAAGGCAAGCTTGGGAATAACACTAAGTGCTCCAAGGGACAAAGGGATGCAAACTCAAGTACAAGCAAGCTACGACAACAATGGACTATAGTTTTCTTGCTCTTCAATTTCTCCTTCTTCAATGTATCCAAGGGGTTCCTTATATAGTGCTTCAATGGGGTAATGGAAGGTCAAATCCGAGCGATCTCGAGGCATATGGAAGGCCAAGAGACAAGTGATTCGGATCCACATCAAGGAAAACTCCAAAAGTATTTGGACTTATGCACACATCCCGATGTACACAGGTTTAAGGGTGATATCCGCGTATATACATGAGAAAGGGATTAAAAGCCACGTACAACAAATAATAGGTGTTTTTAGGGATGATATTGGAAACATCAAAGGTACAATAATGGTCCATGGGGTCCAAAGAGTCTGCAAAGGGACAGGGAAGGCCATAAAAGTGTGATCAACCATGTGTGGTAAAATCAGTTGTAACAAATGCTCCCTAATGTGTGAGGTCAGAGGGGTAACATGATGGCCGAAATACATTATAAATCCATCCCAGAGGTGGAGTGATGAAGAACCAGGTGGAAGAACCAACCATCCATCAGTATAGTACAATAATCAATCTTTGCATATGACTGCAAATACATATAACAGTCCCAGATACATAAGAGTACAATGACCATGAATAGGCATGATATACAAAATGTGACATGTGTGGTCATTGCCACATATAATATATAATAGATTAGAATATCCATGATGAAGATATACAAAGGATCAATATCTCCATGAAATCTGAAGATATACAACAGATCAAGATCTCCATAATGGCTGAAGATATCTAATATATATTGGAATCAAGTCATGAGAGCTAAAATTTCATGAAAACTGGCACAATAAAGGAGGTAGCATATGTGGAATGCCACAAATCTAGAAAGTCTTCTACACAAATCGCTACGAGTACATGTCCTACTATGTGAATAGAGGTGTCGAGGTTGAACATAGTAGTCCATCGTCTGATTACCGGTCATTGATGTATACCGTTAACAGACATGAGATCACCCACCGATAATGAAAATGGGAATCAAGGTACTAGAGTGAAATCTAACAAGTGAGAATAGATGTGTTGAGGTCGAACACTTGGAAGAATCCATCGATCATGGGACATTGATGTATTCCCAAAATTGTCGATGGTGAGAGAACCTACCACTGATGACTGTAAGTCTCAAGGCACTCAAATGAATCTAGACTCCTATCCCAGAATAAATGATCTGAAGTCGATAGGATGAAATCCACTGGAAGGAGGGCATTAAGGCATCTCCCATCAACCAACACGAGGTACTCAGCAACGTTGTATAATGTGGAAGGACTCAAACAAGATGTGCACGAACCAGTAATAGTACTGGGGATGGACAACATGAAAGGTCAAGACAACTGAGGAATGGCCGACTCAGGCTTCAAATTCCTTTGAACAAGAGCATAAAGGTGAATGGTGATTGAATGTAGGAAGCATAGACTTGATATACAAAACCGGGACATCTCTGCGACAAAGGAGGCATCAATAGAGGCTCCATAGGGACTGGAAGATTAACTAGCCAGTGGAGATAAAATTAGAAAAATGAGTACAAATCCTAAAGTCAAACTACTAACCCAACCAATGGATGTGATATACAATGCTCTATTCGAAGGCAACACGACTCGGTTGCTGCCAAAGATAACATCTTTTCTTGTTTGACTTTTTAGTTTTTGATTTTTTTTGGACTTTTTTTCAGATATTTTGAAAAGCTTGAAAAAGAATAAAAGTGATATATAGTTACAAATCTATGAGGAGAGGAGTGTTAAGGGATAAACAAACTAGTTCCAAATAGCAGAACATACCTATGCTCAATGCAAGGGAACATGTACAGGATAATGACACTCGGGGGAAAGTCCCCTCCTAGTAAAAAATGGGGAATCAAGTTGCAAAGGATATATAAAAAGGCTCTGCTTGGCTAGACATGAGACAAGCTCGGGCTATATGTCTGATAATCAAAGTCAGGGAAGCCGGCGTAAGGCTCAATAAGGCAAAACTCATGATAATGCAATTACAACTTGACATATACAAGGAAGTACTGGGGAAATGGCCAGCATAAAGTTCAAGAGGAGTATGAAGCTCTTGCTCAAAGTCATGGCGGTACTACACAAAGGACTCCCACACCCTAAAGGAGAAATGTTGGCATGGGAACCAAATGCAAAACAGGATCTACCTATGGTACCCATGTATGGTAGAGCTCTACCATTCACAACATGTCACTTCTAAAAGCAGTAAGAAGGTTCTGTGACAAGATGGAATGGGTTCATACCTAAGGTTAAGATGAAATGGTCATAAGGTTATGCAAAGTGCAAATGGTTGTGAAACCTAACCTATATGCCAGTTTAGACATAATACCTGCAATAGGCACGAACGGGTCAAAGCCATAGTCAAAACCGAACTCAAAAATGGATTCGTACAACATCAAATTAGTTCAAACAGTTCAAAATGGTCAGAAACGGTAAAAAACAATAGAAAGTGGGTAAAATTTTCAATTTTTTTCTATAAATAGTGAAAATTTTAAAAATTTTCATACCATTTGAATTTTTTACCCAACATAGTGTATTTGAGCTCAGAACTTCAGAAGCGAATTCCGAGAGCATCGTACAATGGAATCCCTCCCCGTTTGATCCAGGTAAATTCTCATGCTCTCCTCTTTCATTTTGATGTAATTTTTTCCAAATTTCATGGGCTATTAATTTTTTGAGCCATCCAAACTTATGCGTTTCGGCCCACGTAGAAATCG
Organism: Pseudotsuga menziesii; assembly: GCA_001517045.1. NCBI lineage: Eukaryota > Viridiplantae > Streptophyta > Pinopsida > Pinales > Pinaceae > Pseudotsuga > Pseudotsuga menziesii. The sequence goes on along the minus strand of LPNX010516070.1, from coordinate 250,860 downwards.
TGCCTTTTTTCCCGTATAGGGCTCGCCATACGTTGAAAATGCACCGAAAGCCATGTACATACACGACTGTTTTGAAAACAGTCACGTACAGGGCCGCATAAAAGTTTTTAAAGGGTAAATCTTGATCACAAAACTTGGTTTTTGTGCAGGATGGTGCTAGAGTGGAGAGAAAGAGAGCATGGTGATGTTGAGGAAGCTGTGCAAGGTGATCTCATGGCTCAACAAGCATTACGGGCACGTGGATTGTACAATTTTTGGCGTCTTGGCAGCTTGAGGGCCAAACCAAGACTACTCCAACTACTGGTAAACTATTGGGATCTAGAGTCTGAAACATTTTAGATAGATGGGATATCGCTCAACATTGAGGTTGAGGACATATATTTCATCACAGGTTTGTCCCGACGAGGGGAGATGGTGAGCCTTAGATCTCGTGGGATAGGAGGCGGGCTGAACATAGATGAGTAAATAGCTATGTACTGCTTTCCGAAGACAAAAAAGGTTGGGAGTCAAATCTCGACAAACTCTATTTAGATTCTGGGGCTGAAGGCCATACTTTTGGCACTAGGCAGGATTGCAGGGTTGGCTTCACTCCACCAAGCCTCACGGCCAATGATGTTCTATGCGGTAGAGTGCATGCGACCTATAGTGTATGACTAGAGTACTACGTTGCTGAGCAACATGAAACAACAGCTCAGTGACTACAAGATGGGTAGAGTGTGAAACTTTGGGTTCGGTAGTATACTGAGCACGTTTTTCATTGAGCGGGTGCCAGGGCTAAGCCCTAGGGTAGACATTGCTCCACATGGAGTCTGGGATCCAGCCCAGCGATGCTGGGAAAATGTCAAGCGCATACTTGGCGGAGGTAGGGTGGCTAACCCCTACCCAGTAGACTTCTTTCCATGTTGGCGGAGACAGATCGTCGTCGTAGACGACTACCCCTATGTAGGGATAGACTTCCATTGAGACCCCGATATGCCCCTACCACCAGGAGCATCTTATGGTGACATAGGTAAAGAATCCCAAACCCACTTTTTAAGTATTGAATTATTTAATTTTTTTGTGTTTTTTGATATATGAACTCAAAAGACATGTTTTTGGTGTGACGAAACATAGTGACAATCTGTCATGTATATGGAGATGTAGGACCACGACAGCCTAATGGCTTCCCTCATCATTAATGGAGGGGAAGAGGTGATGACATTATGGGTGCGGATGCGGAGCAGACGCTCCAAAGCATCCACACAAACTTTGTTCGTTTGACACACAGGGTGCCCATGGCGCAAGTCGAGGACTTGCCTGAGGCCATGCAGCGCTAGGTGGTTGGTGTACCATGAGAATGGGTTCGATTATTTCATCAGCTAGCTAGAGCCATAGTGTGATATCATGATCAAAACCCTCCTCCACCTCATGCTTAGAGGCTTGAGTATATTCATTTTTGTATGACCCTGTAGTATATTTTGGTGGCTTGGAAGCCCCAATTTTGTATATGACACTTATGTATTATGACGTCACTTTTTGAAGTTAATGAAAAAACTTTTATGATGATTGATTTTATTTATATTTACATGTGTGTAAAGTGTGTGTTTGTGATATGCTTATGGTCTATGAAACAAATGCCAATCCAACACATAGTTAGCATATGAGTTAGCAACTTGATTAAAAATTCTTGGAACATGAATGTATGTTATACTCTCAAATTGTCGTTCTAGCAATCTAACACGTAAGAATCTTCATAATAATGTCGAATCCCTAATATGATACAAGCCATTAAGCTGTGAAACCACTAATTGCGAATCAAGACGTACCTCAAGAGAATGAACACCATGTGAAACGACATCATGCAATAACTCAATGACGACACTATATTCAGTAACATTGTTTGAAGAAGGCCATAAACATACGCCTCCTGAAGACAATACTTGACCCATAGGAGTATAGATCACCCAAGAAGCCGAAGCTGAGTTTTGAGTGTGGCAGCTAGCACCATTAGTGAATCCTATGCAAATGGAAGACTGCATCGACATCTATCATAAGAAACGAAAGCTAATCAACAAACCCGATCACCATAAGAAAACCTGACTATGCAATGCAAAACTATACAGTAATATACAAAAATTAGCCCTGGCTAAAGATCATGCATAATATTTTTTGAGATAGAGCCCATTTCTAGGCTCCTCCAAGGCCATCCCTTCATAACCAACCAGCTCATAGGAGCCTTTCTCTAAGACTCGTTTAATCACGTAAGGACCATGCCACATGGGATTAAATTTCCCTGCCCCCAAGGGTTCCTTAGCTTGATCCCACAAAAGGACCAAGTCATCTTCACTAAACTTCCTCGGACGGATAGACTTATCATATTGGACCTTGACGCGACACTTGTTAACATCTAGAGCCACTAAGGCATCTCAGCACTGCTCATCAAGCTGCTCTAAGTGGACCAAACACTCTTCCAATGCAGAAGTGTTAGGTAAAAGCTCCATAGCTAGGTTCAAAGAAGGGATTTCACATTCAACCGGTAAAACTGACTCCACCCCATGCACAAGCTGATAGGGAGAAAAACCAGTGGCAGTCTTAACCGCGGTTCTATAGGCCCACAAAGCAGGATACAACGTGATATACCAATTATTCTTGCTTTGTGTGATGGTTCGTTGGAGAATAGACTTAAGTGACTTGTTCAATATTTCAACCTGTCCATTCGCCTTAGGGTAATAAGAAGTGGAGTGCTCTTGCTTATATCCTAACTTGGAAGCCAACTCTTCCATCATTTTATTCTGAAAGTGCCTGCCATGTTCAGTGACAAGCTCTTTTGGAATGCCAAACCAGGTGATAATCTGGTTGAAAACGAAATGCACAGCTGTCTCACCGTCGGATTTAACTGTGAGCATAGCCTCTGCTCGTTTTGTGAAGTAGTCAACAACCACAATAATATGATGATTCCCCCCAGTTGAAGATGGGTTGCAATCCATAAAATCAAGCCCCCACTTGGTGAAGGGACCAGCGGTGACAATAGGATGTAACGGGGCTGGACGCGAGTGCATATTATGTGCAAACACATGGCAAGGGTGGCACTTCTTGACCACATTAACGCAATCTTTGAAGATGGACAGCCAAAATAACCCGCTCTCAAGATTTTTTGGGCTGTAGAAAGACCATATAAATGACCACCACATGCCCCTCCGTGGCAATCATTCAGCACAACCTCAGCCTCATCATGGGTTAAAAAATGATGCAAAATGGAATCTACCCCACGACGGTATAAGGTGTTATCCACTATAAGGTAGTTCTTAGCTACATGGTATAATCGTCACCGCACATCTCATGAGAGGTGAGTAGGGACCTTAAATGTTTGCAAATACACGATGATATCCCCGTACTAAGGGTCCACTGTTGAGATGAGGAAAATATGTTCATCGTTAAAAGAATCCTCATAAACCTCCTCCTCCTCTAAACTTGGAAAATAGGATATAAGCTTCGCAAAGATTAACGATTTCTTTGATTTCGCCGAAACAAATTCGAGATCAAACTCTTGCAAAATGACAATCCATTTATTGTATTTTCCCCCAATCATCCTTCTAGTGAGGACGAACTGAAATGGATTGATATGAGCTATGACCAAGGTTTGGAGAAGGAGAATGTAATGTCTCAAAGGATGAACCGCATGAACGGTGGCCAAGGCTAGCTTCTCCACATGGGAATAGCGAAGTTTCACATCTATAAGGTTTTGGCTCAAATAATATATGACATGCTCATGGAGCTCCTCATCCTCCTGAACCAAAACCATTCCAACTGTCTCCATAGACGCGACCACATAAATCAAGAAATCATATCTATAGTCTAGTGAACTAAGCATGGGGGCCATTGCTAAGGCTCGCTTAAGAGCATTGAAAGACTCCTAGGCTCACTCATCCCAATAAAAAGGGGTTTCCTTCTTCAAAATATGCAAACGTTATCGAACCGGTGCCATAATGGCGGGTGCTTTTCTAGGATTCACTGCACACAAACGTTGTCGAACTGGTTTTGCATCCGAATACGTTTTGATCTCATGTTCGACAATATGAGGGTCTATACCCGACATTTCTTTGTATGACCAAGCGAAAATGTCGCAAAACTCTTTAAACAGCTTGATATACTCCTTGATCGTATCAGTGGAACAACCCGCCCCAATGTAGACATTCCCAACCTTGCCAGGATTATGGGAAATATTGATAGGAATTGTTGGTGATAAATTAGCCATGTTTCCTTCAACAATTTGACCAGCAGAGCTTAATGGAACCACGGGGCTACCAATCTTCTCGCTTAGAATCTCCCTAAAGTCATCACATTCCATATGATCGAGCTTAGGAAGAAAATATCATTGATGATGCAACTCTTCCCAAGGTTGCTCAACCCCAGACATGGCTTCAAGAATAGCTTCATCCGATGGAAAAAATCATCGAGGCACTCATGTGAGTGAGATGACTCTACTGCCCATGCAGGCAGCACATACGGGTCCTCCTCCTCTGTCCACAAAGAGGAAGGACTAGGCTTTGCAACCTGATCAAGATTCGCTTGATACGCCACCATTGTTGCAGGCAACGACACGTTTGTCTCGACAGGCATACTCGAAGTACTCGATGAAGGAAGAATCCAAGGATCTTCCATATGGGTAGTGTGAAAAGACACCAAATTCGACGAGGATGAAGCCCCACCAAAACTAGACCCAATCATAAGAACGGGTGTAGGACAGCTAAAGGTTCCCATAAGAGAAGGATAAATACCTACGCCCACACTCCCAGTTGTCGGCTGAGAATGATCGATAATCAGGATAGAAGCTCGCAATGATGCATTGACACTCAGATTATGGAATGAATTTTGATCAATCATAACAATATTCCCATTAAATGGAAAGCATATCACTCGAAAGAGGGAAGAAGCTGCGGCTTGCATACTATACATCCAATTCCTACCCAGTAAAAGATTGTAGTCAAGGGGCGCATCAACCACCTCAACCTCAATTGCGACGGTCTTCCCTCCCAATTGGACCTCTAGAGAAGGAGGAATCCCATGTGGCCGAAACGATCTACCATCGAAAGCTGTCAACATAGTGGCAGATTGAGACAACGTGGGAGAACCCCAACAAGACAAAGATATCATAGAAGTAGCAACGCCTTCATCAATGACAGTACACATGCCGGTGTTGTTAAGACACTCTACATGAATCAAAAGAGACACGTAGGAAGGCAAGCGAGGCTATACTCCCATGGTTTCAAATTTGATCATGGAAGAAGAGCTATCGTCACTAATCCCAAGAGCAAACAATAAGGCTTTCCTCTGCAGAGGACAAGTCTGGAGCACTTCTAACGCGGACATCGCACAAGGAGTCTGGCCCAAGTCCTCGACAACTGAATAGTTTTAGGTGGCTCGGGCATTAGGATTGTGCCCCGAACGCTTTAAGAATCCCTTAGGAATGCGAGGTGGAGCTTCAGGTTTATTCGTAAGATTTTTGATTCGCAAAGGGCTCTTGGGTGGGGAAGGTTCTTTCCCAAGGTCTGGTTGCGACGAACCATAATCTTTTGCACAAGTCACAACTTTAGCAGCATGCACCATGTTGATGCAATCGTGACCACTATTGGCCTCTGATGGATTTTTATTTCCACCCGATGCACAACTAGGATCAACGGTCCTCGACTTCATATTTTGATTATTGGGTAAAGGATTAGTAAACATAGCTAGCCATGTGCTATAAACTTCGAGGCATCCTCCATACGAGGGCACAAGTGAGTGAGGTGGTCGTCCTTACACAACTTACAAGGAAACTTCACCTTACGTTTATACTGCTTGTCCCCCCTAGCATTAGTGGTCTTGTCGTTATTATTAGCATTTTCGTTCTTGTTCCCACCCTTATGATTATTTTTTCCTTTTTTCTTATTCCTTCCAAGGTTCTACTTTCCTTTTGGGTTCGACGATTGCACGGAGAGTACACTCATCGATTGGGTAGGTTGAGACGAAGCCGTAGCTTGTCCCGACACAGACTGCTTAATCGATAACTGGCTCACTTGTTTCGTAACCAAGTCCGCAGGTTTGGTACTATTAGAGCCAACAATACCATCGGCATGCGGCCCAGGCTTGATCTTGGCGTCGAAATTGGATGTTGGAGCGTTTGGTATAATCTCATACAAAATTATGGATTGAGCATAGATCAAATCAAACTGTTGTGCCCTAAAAATAGCTTGTTCCTCGTTTTGAACTCCGGATGTAGAAACATCCTTCGCGATGTAGGGTAACAATGATTTGAGGAACCATTCAAGAAAAAATTCTAGTGGTATAAAGGCTTTGATTAACCGTTTCCGCCTACGCCACTCTTGAATATGATCCGAAATGTGTGTTGCTTTGTCTTGCCAGAAGGTCGACAAGAGTTCGATACCGACATCGTAACATACAGGTAGCTGGAAATGATTAACGAAATTCATAGCAAGATCATCAAACATACCCCAAGACCCCCCTGGTAACTCTATATACCATTTCATCCCAGGACTCGTTAGGGTGCATTGAAATAGCCTCAAACGAATGGAATCGTCATGTAAGGATTTGGAAGAGCACCAAAGGTGGAAAGTACTGACATGCTCACTAGGATCTTCACCAGCCTTACCTTTGAACTTGGGAATGTTCGAAGGAACCTTGGTAGGGACTGTCAGCAATGCCGGGTTATGAGACACATGGTCGTTCATCAATCTCGACAAGTCAGGTGAGTTCAATGTCGCAAGGAAAGGGAGCCTAGGTTGAGCTGGTGGATTCCATGCTCCCTGGTGGTTTTGATTCATGTATGGTTGATTGCTATAAATACCATGGTCTTGGCCATAATGACCTCCTCCCATCTGACCCATGGAGGGATGCATGGAAGCATTGTGATGTGGGGTACCTTGATTATGAGGCGCTACAAAGCCATAACTAGAAGACTAAGTGGGTTGTTGATACCTGTACCCATAGGGTTGGTAGTTTTGTCCATAGTGCGGTCCATAAGAATTTCCATGGGAAGCTCCATAAGGTGTTCCATGGGATGTACCATGAGAAGGTCCATAGTTTGGTGTATGGGGAGCTCCACGAGGTGGAACATGAGACGATCCAGAAACAGGTACATGACCTGCTGACACAATAGGAGGTACTCGGCTCTGAGATACAACTATGTTAGTAGTCTCAAAACAAACATGGCTAGTAGCAACATTCTGGCTTGAAGGCCCACGTGAGTTAGGGGGAGGATGAGTCGTTAAAAACACATTCGAAGGAATGGGGGTTGAAGAGAAAGGGACATGTGAAGGAATGTAGGTGGTGTTCCCAATGTTCACTTGTCTTGATCCTGGTATCTGAATAGGATTACTAACACTAGGCCTAGGGGAGCATGTGAAGACGCCTCCACCACAGGGATGGAAGGTGTACTGTGACTAGTTCCCCCAAACCTCTCCACATGGAAAAGAGTGGGAGTGCCCCCAAGCGTAGTGCCAGGGTCAATTTTCGACTAGGCATGATATGCTGGATCGGGCTCAAGGATATTAGGTATGTCATATCTAACATTACTAGTGCTTGTAGGTTCATAGTGAGTCTCGTCGCCCGGAAACCAATACCAGTGACCTGTGAATGAGGGATCATAACTAGATCATGAAGGCTATTCATGTGAAGGATCATATGTGCTAGTAGGATCTTCCTCCCCAACCTTGTGAGGTGGAGAAGACATCTTTGGAATCTCATCCTAGTCCACCTGGACTATCTAGTTCTTTCTCCCAAAGGAGGAGGAGACATGGAAGGTGGAAGTCCTACTAAATGACGAGAATGACGGGGTGTCGCGCCCGAATCCACAATGACTCAAAAAATAAAAAGACTCGATCTAATTACGCACACCCTAGGTAAACTACCGTGCACAAAGCATACACCTAAAAATGTAAAGCCAAATCACAAGCAAACCAAGGGTAGGATATGTGAGCTCCCGAATGAAGTAGGTATGTCTCGCCTAGGAGGGGCTTGAGACTCCCATACACAACAAGCAGAGGTTCATAACCAATTATATTGGCCCTCAGCTTCAACGCATATAGCGACTGTGTTGTCCGACCCCTACCTGGTCAGGACACCTGCAGAATAACCTCTGCAAATACCCCCTTGATAACCTAGGTAAGTTAACTAAGGTCACCTCGATATAATAAATGCTCAGGAAGACAGTCATAGGTGGGATTGACCGAATGGGCAGGGTAACAAAGCCCAAAGCCTGAAAGCACAACTAGTATCCCAAGGGTGCACTAGCCAATACCTCAAAGGCCCCCAGATATGAATACAATCTTAGAAATATCTTCGGTGCTAATCAATCACAATCAGGGGTCATCCCAATCATAATTGTTCACACTACCTCATCCTTAACTCCCTTGTAAGAGGAGGATCCTGAGAAACACTAATTATATAAAGGATTTCACACTCTCACCTGGACAAACACCTAATTGTTTTGTTTAGTGGTCTTGGAGAATTAACTCACAATGAACTATTCCAAGACCCTAAAACCTAGTCTTGTTGGTGCACCCTAGAAAAGAAAAGAGTGCAATTCATTTTATTATGCGTTGATTTTAATTGGCTTTATTACTCAAAGGGTAAATGGACGTGCAACTAATGATGTTATGACACAACAAGAAGTAAAATGCACACCTAACAATCAATGCAAATGCACTACATTGAATGAAAAATAGGGTATGCTACTACGTGAAGTGCAAAATTTTTCCTTCAAATGTATATGCAATAATTCCTATATGAAAATCTGACTAAAATTCACCAAGCAAACCTAATGCAAGTACCATGTTAATGCAAAATAAAAACAATGCATAACTATGCAAAAAGAAAAATGTTTTTGTATTTTTGAATTAAATGAGATGAAAAGCAAAAATATGACTCTACAACCCTCAGAATCTGCAACCACTCATAGACAAAAGCCAAGCAAAGCACCAAGGTAAAAGAGACTTAATGCACTAATCTCAAAACAAAAAGTAGAAAATAAAATGACAAGAACATTTTCAAAAATCAAATAAAAAAGAGTCTCTAGTCAGAAACAGAGGGTAGATACAGACTCCAGAAGCATCAAAGAAGACTCATCAATCATCCAAAACCACCCAGCAACACTTAATATTCCCAAAAAAGAAAAAAATCAGGGCATACATGACTGTTCTTAGTAAACATGCGTACATATGCGACTATTGCAGGAAAACTCGCATGTACATGTGACTGTGAAAGCAAAACCCGCGTACAGAAAGAAAAAGAGAGAAAATTAAGGTAAATAGACAAGCTGAGACAAAATTTACTCCTATAGGACACTACTGGGAAATCATGCCCCCTAGAATCGACACAGAACCAAATAAATTAGAGCAATTCAAGCACATTGAATGCCGAAACCCCCCCAAAGAAAAACAACTAGGAACCTCCCCAGTACGATCGTCAATTCTGTTACGAAGAAAACTTCCTATGGGTTGGGGTGTACCACAACAAACAGAGAAACTGCAAAAGTCAATCCCTTCCCAATATGCAAGAGAAATAAAACATCTAACACTGAAGGATCTCGAATCATACCTTATTCTGGACGGTTGAAGTAGATCCCCATAGAGCTTTTTCCAATCTCGCTTGCTTTAGCAATTTACTCTCAACAACAGTAAACAAGGCAAACATGCTATAGAATATAGTGTTAGGCCTACTCTAGCATATATAATCAATAATGCATAAGCAATTAAACGCATCCATGGTTTCAATATTCATTTAAATGCACATCATTGGATAGGAAAAGATATTTCTATTAATAAAATCAGAGATTACATAAGTGACAACCTTTGTCGGCACGTCTACGAACCGGAGAAAACAAGTCCTCCACCTGGGCCTCCACCACCTCAACCCTCCATCTCTCGATAGCAAGCTCACAAGCAAAGGCAAGCTTGGGAAGAACACTAAGTGCTCCAAGGGACAAAGGGATGCAGACTCAAGGACAAGCAAGCTACGACAACAATGGACTATAGTTTTCTTGCTCTTCAATTTCTCCTTCTTCAATGTATCCAAGGGGTTCCTTATATAGTGCTTCAATGGGGTAATGGAAGGTCAAATCCAAGCGATCTCGAGGCATATGGAAGGCCAAGAGACAAGTGATTCGGATCCACATCAAGGAAAACTCCAAAAGTATTTGGACTTATGCACACATCCTGATGTATGCGCGTTTAAGGGTAATATCCGCATATATACATGAGAAAGGGATTAAAAGTCGCGTACAACAAATAATAGGTGTTTTTAGGGATGATCTTGGAAACATCAAAGGTACAATAATGGTCCATGGGGTCCAAAGAGTCTGCAGAGGGACAGGGAAGGCCATAAAAGTGTGATCAACCATGTGTGGTAAAATCAGCTGTAACAACTTGTTTTACATAGTCATATCCATGCTCATGATGAAAAAGGCTAATGCAAACACCCCTGTCATTCACATTACTCTTCATGATGTTGTAAAATGACCAAATAAGACATTGTGTATTAACCTCCCATGTACATTATGTGGAATATATGGCTACTATTCACATCATTGTACATATCTCTAAAAGTTTTGTGCAACCTTAACTCACCTTATACTTCAATCCTTAGAACTGCAACTCACTATAATTGAAGAAGTACCCCCACCAGGAAATCTAGGTGGATACTGGTGGCCACCCATCTATTATAGTGTCTTTTGTCACAGTTTATCCTAAGACGTTATGATAGTCGATCTTATCCCTTTTCCTAGTTGCAGACACCCCTTTTCCCTTGTGACATTATGGACATTCATGTATCTTGAGAAATTCCCTTCAAAAACCTTATTTCTCAAGATGTATGTTCCCTATCCTTGGACAATTTGCATACAACCTATATGTGTTTAGCTTGCGTATACACAACCTGCATGTGTCCAGCTTGTGTACACATGGCCTACATGTGTCCATCTTGCATATACATGACTTACATGTGTCCATATTGTGTACATGTCTGTACAAGGGTAAAAAATAAATAAAAAAGTTATTTCATGTGTTTACTTTCAGTTGATATCATTCCCCAACTTCCAAATCTCATGAATAACTACTCCAAACTCCCTAACTGCTCCTTGAAAACTATAAAATAGCATATATGAGAGAAAATTGGGTCTCTAACTACCTTGGCTATTCCTTGGTAAAGCTTTTCTTAGAGAACAAACCCTCTTTGTGATTAGATTGCACAACCCATTTCTCTTGTATGCAACATCCCTCACTCCTTATATGGGAATCTTGTTTTCCATCCTTCTTAGTAAAAGCATATTGTGCTAGAGAATCCTCATATTCTCTTGAGCATACTTTGTATTGGAAAGTTTTTGAGTGAATTCGGAGTGCTAAAGTGACTTGGGGGAAGGACCCATGACTTGGTTCTAGAACGGTGCATCAACATGATCAAGTTTATCCATTCACTGTATCTTATTGTCAATTTTAATATATAAATGAACTGTCTCTTTCGTGTCCAATATGATTTTCATTTGAATGCTTATTTGTTTTGGATAAGAAATTTATAATTCTACAAGTTGTATTGTAATATTTTATGTGGCAATTGTGATTCTTTCACTTTCTTTGTTTCTATTTCAGAGATGTTGTAAAGGGATTGAAGCAAAGGAGCAAAGCTCAAGACCTAAGGAATTTGACCACAAACGATTATATCCAGGTATGTACTTCTTGAACTTTGTATGTTTATATTATATTATTTGATGAAAATACATCAATTGCTTGCTTCTTTGAATTGAGTTCATTTATGGGTTTTTCTTTGAGACAACTAAACCAAAAGGGTTGTTGGGGATTTATGTCCCTTAATAAAACCAGCGACTCTGTTTGGGAATCTTTATTTTTTTGGGTTGCTGAATTTCTGAGTTTCTTTTCTTAGATTTCTTTTTGTTTTGGTTTGCTAGGTTGTTAGATTTTTATTTAAAACATTCATAGTCATCTTGTAATCCTCAAAAGTTTGCAAATTTGGGGTTAGGGCAGTGTGAATTTTTTTAATAGTTTTCCTCAAGATTGTATGCTATATGTAAGTATATACATTCACTTACTTTTCCTGTAGGAGGGTTTTTTATAATGTCACTATTTTTTCCTGTATGTGAGTTGTAGATTTATAAACCGCATATACGCTATCTACCTTCACATAGGTCGCCTATATAATCTTATTCCATAGACATCCCACATACATACCAAAGATTCACAAAACGAAAGTGTAACCCGCATATATGCGGATTGCCTTAAGATAACTTGCATTTTTAACCTTTACATACACATGAGGCCTTATGTTAGGTCATGAATTTTACCTTTATCTACATGGGCTTCCTTAATCAAAGTTGCATACATGTCCCAATGGGCCAAAAAATAGGGTAATTTTTTTAATTGGTTTCTTAGGTTTCTTAGGTTTATTGGGGATATGGGTCTTCCTTAGATTTTCCAAATTATGATTTTTAAGCCTTTAAAATCATGTTTTTGTGTGTTTTTTTATTATGTCGTGAAAGAAAAGGAAAACTAAATTTTGCAAAAAATCATAGTTTGCTTCTAGTTCAATTAGGAATCTTTTGGGCAGTTTGATGTTTTTGGAAATGTTTTCACAAAAGAAAAATTGCATTACTTTCATTAGCATCATCTCATCGAAATAATAAGAATTAGCTTGCTTTGGTTATAGTAATTTCCTTGAAAAGTTCCATCTTGTTTAAAATTTTGAAAATATATGCTTAGTTTTTTCTTTCTGTTTGAAATTTCTTTATAGTCAAGTGACTTTTTAAATGATTAAGTGGTACTAGCCATTTGCAAGTAGTTTCTTTTTCATTTATTTCTAGTCAGAGAACATCGCCAGTTGCATTTCCGTTCCTCTGAGTAAAAAAAACCTCTTAAAATTCATGCTTAATTAAATTTTGTTAGAACTTTACTGTGTTATAGGGTTCACCAATTTAGATTAATTGTAGGATATTGGACTAGGGTGTTGCAACTTATCCAAGATCATTCAGATTGTTAAAAGTAGTGGGTCTTTTTAAGAGGATAGAAAAAGTCCAACTCCATAAGTGTGGCTGAGAAGCTCCTCTGAAACAGGAGTCAAGCACGAGGTCGTGTGAAATTAGGTTGTGGAGAGATCCCTCCAATACTAATTTTCGGAACTTTTTTCCTGTACAACTTGAACACATCTATACCCGGAAGAAACAATCCTTGAGTGTCACTATCTTGCTCATCTTCCTTGCATCATGCATATGATTGTTTCATGCGCTTGGAACTAGTTTGCTTGTCTTCGACAATCATTTATTCCTATGTACTTTAGCATTTTTTTTCTTTCAGGATTCTATAATATGAAAATAGACAAATAAATCAATTATTTCAAAAAGACAGGTGGGAAAGAATTACGTTCTGATTTTTATATGGTAGCAAATTGCGTTGCCTTTGAACACAATACATTGTTTTGAGGCTTGTCTCTCCAATTAGGTTGTAGTATGACCTAGGAAGCTGAACTCATATATACATTAACTCCCTTGATTTGTTAGTCTTCCAGTCACTCTGGATTTACCTTCGATGTCTCATACATCATTGATTTATGTCATGTTCATTTTTGGGTCTATGTTATCTCAGTCACATTTGTGTCATGTTATAGATCAAAGGAAGACTTTACATGAGTTGGCCAACCCTCAAAACTTTCCTAACTTTGCTTTGTCGACCTTCCCACATCAAGTACCTCTCAAAAAGATCAATTGTTCCACTAAATATTTGGCTTTTTGGTACACCCTTGCATTGGATGATTTAAGATGCCTTAATGCTCTCTTTATAGCTGATTTCTTCCCATCAACTTCAACACATTTATTCTAGGATAGTGAGTCTTATTAGTACCTTGGAACTTGTAGTCATTAGTGGCAAGTCTCATCTCTAGAAACCATGGGAATACATTGATATCCCATGATTGTTAGAATCTACAGGTGTTTCACATCAATACATTTATTCATACTTGTTAGATTGTACTAGGTACCTTACCACTCATTATCATTATCGATGAGATGGCTTGCGTGTGTTAACAGTTTATATCAATCACTGGTAATCACACGGTGTCTTACAATGTTTGATTGGTAATCATACAGCTGGTTTGAAGACCTTGAGTCCATATATAGCTTCACATCATTTTTTGATTTGACTTGGGTTGCGTTGTATTACCACTCACTCATATTATGGCACTGATTATTATGGAGATTTATCTTTTGAGTTTTTCCAGAGATCTTCATTTGATTTTGATACATTGATCCACTTTGTCTCTTTATGGCTATGATATATCTTTTGACATGGACCCACTTTGTATTTTCATGGACATGATCACTGCTTTTATATACTTCACTCATCTGCATAGTACTTGATCTGGCTGTTGTACAATTGTTACTCTTGAGCATGGGTATGCTCGCCTCAGGAAGAGAGTTCTTACTTGGTTGATTCTTGTTACTACCTATGGTCAATGATTGGGATATTTATTTTGGGTTACTTTATGCACTCATTATGGAAAGGATGTAATGTATTTCGGACATTGTATGCTTGTCAGACCTCACATATTAGGGGGCATATGTTATAGCGTCTTTTGTCATATTTTATCCCAAGACATTATGATAGGCAAGCTTATCCCTTTCCCTAGTTGCAAACACCCTTTTTTCGTTGTGCCATTATGGACAAGCACATATCTTGAGAAATTCCATTTAAAAAACCTTATTTCTCATGATGTTTGCACCTTATGATTGGACAACTTAGGTATACTTGGTTTGCATGTGTCCAACTCGCGTACATGTCCATATGAGGTTAAAAAATAAAATAAAAAGTTATGTCATGAGTTTAATTTTAGTTGAGACTATTCCCCAACCCCCATATCTTGTGAATAACTACTTCAAACTCCCTAAATACTCCTTACAAACTATTAAAGAGCATAGGTGAGAGAAACTGGGTCGGTAATTACCCATGCTATTCCTTGGTAAAGCTTTTCTTGGAGAAGAAACCTTATTTGTGATCAGATTGCACAACATATTTTCCTTGTTTGCAACATCCCTCACTCCTTATATTGATTTCTTGTTTTTCATCCTTCTCATTACAATCCTATTATGCTAGAGAATCCTCATATTCTCTTGAGCATACTTTGTATTGGAAAGTTTTTGAGTGAAGTTGGAGTGCTAAAGTGACTTGGGGAAAGGAACCAAGACTTGGTTCCAAAATGGTGTAGAAACATGGTTAGGTTTATTCACTCCATGTATATTGTTTTCAATTTTAATATATAAATGAACTCTCTCTTCCTTGTCCAATATATCATTTTCATTTGAATGTATGATGTTCATTTGAATGGTTATTTATTTTGAATAGAAAGTTATAATTCTCCAAGTTGTTTGTAATAATTTATGTGGCAATTGTGATTCTTTCACTTTCTTTATTTAGTTTCAGAACCATTGTAAAAGGATTGAATGAAAAGAGCAAAGATCAAGATCTAAGGAATTATTGGTTGTCTATCTATGAAATTGATATTGATTGATCCATTAAACTAACTTGATCCCTATGGTGCTTATTAGTCCAAAAAATGTCTTGCATGTAGTTGAAGGTAGGCTTTCCATGCCTTTGTTCACTAGAGTTGGTCCTAGAATATTTCAATGTACAACATCAGGAGTCAACCGATATTGATTGATCCACTAAACTAACTTGATCCTAATGGTGCTTATTAGTCCAAAAAATGTCTTGCATGTAGTTTAAGGTAGGATTTCCATTCCTTTGTTCACTAGAGTTGGTCCTAGAATATTTCAATGTACAACATCAATAGTAATTCTCTAGACTTGTGAGCAATATCAAGTCCTATTCCTCATGTATTGAGGTGGTGATGTTATAAAGTCTTGTATTAATAGGTTGTGGACTTGTGAGTAATATCAAGTCATAATTCTCATGTGGACCCTGAGTTATAGTGTGTACCCTTAGGGTGGGCCTCCCGTTATACAGGTGAAATGCTTTGCACATTGAAGCATAAATGTTATGTGATTTATTGATAACCATGGTCACTAATTGCTATTAAGTCTCCTTTAGGGATTAAACACCTCTAGAGTGAATTGATTTAGCACATGACTATATGGTACGAGATTAATATAATATGATCATAACATGTCATAATTCTTATGAGTATAATGTGTTATGATACATAATTAATGTTAACACATCCATACGATGTAGTAAAGATAAATAGATAAGCAATAAAGAGACAATGATAGAGAGAGTTTGAATGTCCTAAAGATGACTAAGTGAACTCGAGTTATTAAGCTTCAGTTAAAGCCTCAATGTGTGCTTTAGTTAATTAGAGAAACTCATAGTGGTTAATGCAAAGTAAATCAATGAGTTAATAATAGTTAACTAATTGTTAATAAAGATGGACTAGTTAATTGAAGTGTTTACACTTTAGTTTGACTAAAAGACATCACTTACGTTAATAAAAAATGAAACTTTAGTTATAAAGTGTTTTGCAGGACAACACTTCAATTAAAGCACTATGCAACACTTATGTTAGCCTAATAACTAAGTGATCAACATTCAGTTAGATAACGAGTTCATTGCAATATCTCTTAAGCATCAGTTAACATCAAAGATGAAAGGCATGACACATATGTTACGCATGATGATGATTCCAATGTATGGGATTAACTATACGTGAAGACAATTCACAATTATGGGTGTATGTGTGCACTATTGTCATGCAACCATTCGCTATAGTTTGCATGATTGAGTTTATGGCTTGTTTTTAATGTGTTGGGCACATGGAAAGCTCATTACAGTTGATCGATATTCTGTATTGCTTAGTATTCTCTATTATCGGGCAATCTTCTACTATGTAAAAGACATTCTCTGCAATCTATCTATTATACTCTTAAAAATTGTTGGGTTTTTCATCTTATTTTAATGGTTTTCCCAAGGTACAACTTGTGGTTTGGATGATTGATTTGTGTAATTGAATGATTTAGTGATTCACGTGTTCAATATTTCATTGATAAATGTTTAAATTTCAAATATCTTCATATTTTTCTCAAACATTAACATGGCATCAGAGCTCAGGACATGAAGGAGCTGAGTTGTGCAAGCAAACTAGAAGCATATGTAGATCTTGAGGTGTTGAGCAACTTTTTTGAAGAGCCATGACATCGATCTCCATTCGACTCAAAGACCATCTTGAGGGAACTTCCAATTTCAACACTTGGAAGGTGACGGTATTGAACATTCTTGAGGAACATGACTTGCATACCTATGTATCCATTGTGTTAGATGAGCCTACTACCAATGTAGGGTGAGTCAACTTTAAGAAGAACCAAGCAAAGGCCAAACATATCATCTATGATTCGGTAAAGGATAATGTAATGTCCCCAAAATTCGAAAATAAAAAAGAATTGTGGGCTAGTTAAATGACACCTTTCATGGACATTAATTATCTTTTGCAGAATATATCTTTCGTTGTTTACTAGATCTAAGTGTCACAAGCTATCTTTCCCTTTTTATGTGTGTTTCCTATGTAATGTTGATGTGGTTATGTGCTATGGTTAAGCTACTTGGATTTGTTATATGATTACTCTGCCGGTGTTTACTATTAACATACTTTTCAATAAACTAGTTCAGTTACGTCTTACTTCCTATTTATCTGTCTGGTACTTCATTTATAGTTTTATTTATTAAAAGTTTTGACTTGCCTTTAATTGCCAAGGGGTGGAGTGGCACTGTTTGTATCCCATGAGGGACCACTCGGAGAGGTAAAAGGGTTCCTCCTGCTTTTACAGGGTTTACTTAGTTCATTGCAAACTAATGGAGACTTCCTCTTTTGTGCACGTTATCTTGTTAGTGGAATCTATCTATAACAGTGAAAAGTAACAACATCCTACAACATGATAACTATGCTACACTATCTTATTCATACTGAGGATAAGAGGGCTAAAGTGCTGAACTAACTGTGCCTATGTTCCATGTTAATGCAGAGTTGACAGTGTGTGGTTTAAGTCATTACGGTTGTCATTATTGTTATGCTTAAGGTTAGGCAACTTTATCCACTTTGATATTCAGTTTATAACATGTAACTTTTTAAGGTATAAATCCTAGGGTTTAAGGCTTGTTTTATATGTCATGGAAAACTTTGTAATAAGTTCTTGCGAAAACTATGGGATATGTATAAATTATTTATGGCATATTTCATATGCCATAAAACTATGGCTTAATGTTGCAATGGAGGGTTTAGCTAGGGTTTTTATGCTAGGGTTGTGGACTACATGAAATCATCGTGGGATTAACTATGGGAAAGTGGGTTTGGATTTTGAGTGTAGTGGAGGCCAGGGTGGCGCTTTTAATGCTGCTGGGAAAGCGTGGGAAGCGAGTCTCATACACTGGTCTGGTCATTTTTGTAATTCATTTGGATCTTCCTCTGGTTGTATGTGTGATTTTGGCTCTCGGGTGTCTATGCTGCGTGGAGCAACAGTCTTCCCTTTTGCCAACAGGTATGCGTTGAACATAGTTTTGCAACACTAGTTTGGTTGTTTGCTTCTGTTGAGGTTTAACATACTCTTGATAGCTCTGCGTGTTTGGTTTTGTAGGTGACAGGGATGATTTGAAACGTGTCTTGACGGTGGCTCTCTGGATTGTCTACGTAACCCTTTAAGCAGGCAAACATTGCGAAATGCATAGGCCCTTACCTCTGCGCGTATGTGTGACAGAGTGTTGCACTCTGGTTTGGGAGGGTTTATCTCTGTGTAATTTTGGTTAATAGACTTTGATAGTTGGTTTGGGTACTTTGTATAGTTTGTGCATCCGAGAGATGCGATTGTATTTATCTTTTCCTATGAATTTTTAAGTGTAAATACTTGGGTGAGTCGTGTCTGTCCAGACGAAGAATTGGCTCTGTAAATAAATTTTGGTTTGTATTTCAATCATATGGTTAGACGTTTTGATGGAAGAGTTATGTGTTTGGATTTATATGATGCAAATATCTTGGCATGACAGTGCCATTGCTTGCAATGGCACTAGGTGAATCATGACTATGTGTATTTTACTTTTTAGGCGTTATATTTGTCGAATGTATGGATTATTATCGTGGTTAGGGTTTATTATTATTATGGCCATGAGCTTGGATAGGCCCTTTTATGAACATGCTACCTGCATATATGGTTTCTATGTTTATTACGGTCGTGACTGTGTATTCGTTGATAATAGGGTTTAATTATTTGATTTAAGGACATGCCTTTAAGTGGAAACATAGCCTTTGATTCTGATAGGGTAATTTGTATGAAGTTGGAAAGAATGGCTAGAGCATGGCTCTGTTTTGCATATTTAGATGATTTAAAATGAAAACTTAGTGGGAAGGCTGTAAGGTAAACCCTTCATTGTTTATTGTTGCAGCGTTGAAACGTTTGTGTTTAATTTTGATATCTATAGGATTCAATCCTGGGCATGTAGTCGATTTTGGTTTCATTTTTAATGTTATAAGCCTACAAGATTTGATCTTGGGATGTCTTAATGCATGGAATGGTGTTTTAACACAATGTTATGTTTTTATTTTGGCAATGGTGCCTGTTGCCGCCTAATTCACACTTTAAAACGCAGGAAAGTCACAACCTGCTATGTGTGTCCTTGGGGGCAAGCGAGAGCTGGGGACCACTGTCACCACAGTCTACAGCTCCTCCGTTTAGGCAAGATCCCAACAGAGCCAAGGGGGGTAGTCCCTATGGGAAAACTATGTTCCAGGTTTATTAATTAATTAATGATTAATTAAAGGGATCTTTTCTTAAGAAGAGGCTAAGACCTTATATGAAACAAGACCAATGCCTAGATAATGGAGTCAAAAAATATTTACAAGTTACAAACTTAAAAGAATAAGAATGATTATCTACAGATTAAATTATCTAACAATGAGATAAATGAATAATACAATTATGAACAAG
>LPNX010516070.1:192257-227965 GCA_001517045.1 Pseudotsuga menziesii | reverse complement strand
TGAAATAAATTTTCCTAGGCTTAACAACCCCCAAACAAATTTACCATGGCATTATTTGATTTTTTCCTTCAAAATCAAATAATATGAATTTTTTGACTTAGAAAAATTAAAAATTTTCCTAGGGGAGATAGACCCCTCCTGACCAAAATTGGTCTATCTCTTCAGCCGCTTATCAGAACGACATGGGACTCAAAGCAATGGCTTAGGGGGTTTCATAGAAATTTTATTTTGCATTCATAGCACCTATTACAAAATTCCATGCTTGAGTAATTACATTATTACATCAAAACTCAGTTAATTAACCACCAAGGGGTGGAATTAATTAAGTGGAAAAAATTAATAAAAATTCAAAAACATAACGAAACTCCGCAAGACTCTAGACAAATGTCTAGCATGGTCATGAATTACACTTTAAGGCTTTAGCCACCTCATGGAATTGACTGGTAGAACGCCCGTCACCACTTTGGAGGATTTTGAGTGAAAACCAAACCGATTAAACTCGTTTGTTCAACAAGATCATTTGGAAAGGGAAAAACACTTGATGAGGGGACTTCCCTAACAATCAGTTCCATGGTGTGGCATCCGTATCATATGATCCACACTAGTACATAAAATTACATTAGTTTTCCCACGCAGGGGAGCGGACATTTCGTTTTACAAAGGGGCAATTGCCCTGCAAAAGTGAAAAAATCCTCAGATTTTTTCAAGGTATAACTATGTACACTTCATGTACAGGAGTTGCCACCTAGTCGAACTAGGTGGGCAACAGTGCCTACATGATTTGATCCTGGGTTTTTAAATGGAACATGTTGGTATTTTTTAGTTGTCCTTCCACAGGATTCGATCCCGGGTGCGATAAATTGGTTTATATTATATATATATTTGGTTCTTGGTTTTTGTTTATATTAGTTGAGATAATTGTAAGGTTACTTTTTTCTACGGCCAAACCTTAACAGGTTTAGATGGTTGGCTCTTGTGTAGAGGTTTTATAATGGAATTTATATGGGTTTTATTAAGAATTATATTTATTTATGTTTTAGCATAGATATGGTATTTAATTATGTTCGAGTCTGTGTGTAGGATATACTTGATTTTAACATGTATTTAGTATTTAGTTTGAAGGTTGTAAAGCATTTTTGATAATTCTGTTTTTAAGAATGAATTTTAAGTAAATGAGATAAGCTTATATGCTGGCAATATGAAATTTGCCAGCAATTGATAATTTAAGTTTTAGAGGTTTGGAAATGTTTCGGAACGTGAGGAATTTGACCTATGGTTTAGTTTTATAAATTTTGTTTATCTTTAAGTGAACTCTGTTTTACTTTTACATCTAAGTTTGAACAATAACCAGGAATCTGGCTATCTTAAATAATCTAGGCTCTGTTAGAAAATTACACCATTATAGAGAAGACTGGATTTAAGATATGAATGATAACAAGAGTAATACTGAAAGAATAGAGACCATATTTTTCCTGTGGTTTTGAAATCTGATAAAAGCATATGCGATAGTTTAAAAAAATACTAGGAAATATAACCTATATTTTTCTAACTAGGTAATCATGGTTAAGTAAACCAGACACCATGTAGCATAATCTCTACTTCATAAAATCAGGTTTTAAGTTTGGTAAACAAAATAAACCTAGATGCTCTTTAAGGCTTTGTAAGCAAATTAATCCTAACTACAACAAGTATATAATATACAGATTTTCCTTCTAGCTTATAAACCCTTCATTTAATAAGAAATCTATATGAACTGCAAGGAAGAAAAGAAACCTCATACCTGCAATTTGAAGCTATTTTAATGGCTGGAAACCCTGCACACTCAAGCACACATCATTAACAAGGACATAGACAGTTCTCACCTTTGTTCCATTAACCGAATAACTTGGGAACTACCACGTTCCACCCAACCATGAACCGAAACCGTTCCTGGTTTCAATCTAGATCCCTCGAGCTAGTTCCAACATGCAAGTAGCTTAGAGCTCCTAAGGTAAGGCTTCCCTATCTGGGATAACAGGTTCTGTACCAGTTGGCTTTTCCTCTTGGGAAAAATGCTCTCCAAGAACTCTCTTGAGAATAATAATCAGGTAGCATAGATGAAAAATCAAAAGATACCCCAGCCTCTCTTTGGCTTGGGTATTTATAGATAATATTTAGGAAGAGGGGCAGTTAAATCAAGAATCATTTGTTTTCTTGAAATAACCCTTTTTACTTAATTTAGGTGAATTTAATATTTATTTATTTTAACATAGGAACTCTTTTACTAGTTCCTATTTTGACTCTTTTAGGTATTTAAATATTTAATTAATATTAGTAATAAATAATAATACATAGATCCTTTCATTATTATTTATAGTACTATTATTGATACATATGCTTACTCTTTTATTCTCATTATATATAAACTATATATACACATATACCATTGTTAACATTTTTACTTTGGGTATCATATAGCATGATCCCGAATCACATGATACTTTTCTTTTTAGCTTATGGTCACTTCGTTATTAAGGCCTTTAGGTAGGGGTTAGGTTAACTAGGTTAGGCAGCTCTAAACCTCCTTGCATGTTGGATTTTCTCGTATAACATGGTAGTTCTTCAGTACTCAATGAGATACAGAAATTCAAAATTTCATTTAATCACTTAAAAATAAGTAAGATGAGATCAATGTTTTATCAGAGTCATTTTCACTCAACATATTAATTTTTCAGTAAATCCTAGCATTTATTCAGAGCCCATACTCAATGCTAAGAACAAGGAGTTACAACATAGTGCAATTCTAGAGCTCCTTGCTCAACACTAATCCTAGGATGTGTTTGTAGGATACACCTAGGGATACAATGGCCAAGGATCCGATGTTCCAGAGCTTATGCTCAACATCAACTTGGAATTCTTCAGGGCTTATTCCCAACACTTCCAATTCTTATCTTTTCATGTGCTTCAAAGCTTCATGCTCAACACAAACGGTTTCATAACTCATGTGCTCCATAGCTTCTTGCTCAACACAAACATCAAATACTCATGTGCTCCAGAGCCTCTCGATCAACACAAACATCAAATACTCATGTGCTCCAGAGCCTCTCGCTCAACACAAACATCAAATACTCATGTGCTCCATAGCTTCTCGCTCAACACAAACATAAAATACTCATGTGCCTCAGAGCTCACGCTCAACACAAATATCTCATCAATTATGTGCTTCAGGGTCCACGCCCAACACATGAAATCATATACATAAAACATATGCATTTGGCTTATGCCCAATGTATCAACTAAATCATCATTCTCATGTGCAATGGGGTCTTCTACCCAATATACAAAATAAAAAATCAAAGCAACATCACATGCAATGGGACTTATGCCCATAAGTGTCAGGTCAAAAATTCGGGTTATTACAGATAATC
Organism: Pseudotsuga menziesii; assembly: GCA_001517045.1. Classification (NCBI taxonomy): domain Eukaryota; kingdom Viridiplantae; phylum Streptophyta; class Pinopsida; order Pinales; family Pinaceae; genus Pseudotsuga; species Pseudotsuga menziesii. Next base: position 224,558 of record LPNX010516070.1, on the reverse strand, counting down.
TCATGTTCGTGATCACTCCGTTGAAGACCACAAAGGAATATTTTGATACATTGACAAAATTATATGAGAAGAAGGCCCCAAGTCAAAATAGGGCTTTAAAGAACAAGATCTAAAACCTAAAGATGGAGAAGGATGATACTGTGGCATCATTCTTCACTAAGATATCTAAGGTAACAGATCAACTTGTTAGTATTGGGATTGTGGTACAGGAAGATGATGTTTTTCAAGCCTCCATTGATGGTCTCCCGTCCTCATGAGAGACATTCTTGGATGTAGTAAACGGTCGATAGGTACAACCTAACTTCGAGAGTGTGTGGCATGAATTCCTCCAAGAGGAGGGTCGAATCCAAAGCAAGAGAGTGTGCACCAAAAAAGAAAATCTTGCCCTCATGACAAGAATTAATAAATGGAGGAAACCATTTGCTAAAAATAAATATTTTCATTCAAAAAATAAGGAGTTCAATAAGGACTTATACAACTCAAAAGTTCGATGCTTCTATTATCTAAAGAAGGGCCATTATGCAAGAGAGTCATGATATGCAAAGAAAAATAATCAAGGAAAGTTTCATGCATCCATCGCAGTAAAAGAAGAAACATCTTAGAAGAATGCACCTGGGGAAAGAGACAAGGAGGGATTATTACCTTGTCTCGACACTGTACGAATATATCATCACAAGTGAAGATGCATGGTTAATTGATAGTGGTGCTTCCAAGCACATGTTAGGATACAAGGGTGCAATCTTTGACCTAAAGGAGAAAAAGTTCACATGCATGGTTGAGTTGGGGGACAACTTAACATATTCGATCCAAGGAGTTGGATCTGCCTCTTTCCATTTGAGTTCGAGAGATATATTAGATGTGGAGGAAATGATTTATGTCCCAGGATTGAAGAAGAATCTACTTTCAATTTTGGTTCTTGAAGATAAGGGCTTTCGATTTATATTCATGGATAATCAAGCACTTTTATGGTTGAAGAACAAAAGTCTTGATACTACTGCAATGATTGGAGTTAGAGAGGGAGGACTCTACAAGGTACCCAGGAAGTACCTTCAGAATATGGTACATCACACTATCATTCCGTGCGATCTATGACACATGAGGTTCGGTCACCTCCATTGCAAAGTACTACCAGGATTACAACGCATGGTTAAAGGTACACCAATATTTGATTTTGAGCATGATAGTGTATGTCGGGTTTGTGCACTTGGAAATAATGTGAACAAGAGTTTCTCTAGTAGTCATACTAGATCTAAAGGGATTTTAGATATAGTACACTCTAATGTATGTCGTCCCATGTCATCCCCGTCCTTGATTGGCTATTTATGTTATGTAATGTTTATTTAATACTTCTCTAAAAAGTCATGGATTTACTTCCTTATGGCTGAGAGCGATAAATTTAGCATGTTTTAGGGATTTAAAGACTTAGTAGAGAATCAAATAGGGAGACACATCCATGTCTTGAGGTCTAACAATGGAGGTGATTTTTATTCCCATGCTTTTAATGATTTCTGTAGTGATGCAGGGATTTGTAAACAGTTGGAAGTTCCATACACCCCCAACAAGATGGGGTTTCCAAGAGATAGAATAGAACTATGTGCGAGGCTGCAAAATCCATGCTACATGATTAGGATTTGTCTACCCCTTTATGGGTAGAATCTACAAAATAAAAGTCTACATGCCATTATATATGAAAAAACACCTAAAGAGGTGTTCATTGGTGAGAAGCCATGAATTTCACACTTGAGAATATTTGGGAGTCATGTATACATCCATATATCAAAATAAAAGAGGATTGAGATGGAACCTTTAGGAAAGAAGGGAACCTTTGTGCATAATAGCGAGTCATCCAAAGCCTAAAGGATATATGTGCCAGGTGAGAGACACATTTAGGTTAGCCGATATGTGACCTTCCATGAAGAGGCTACATTCAAGAGGTCAAAAGAGCTTATGTATGATACATACACGGAGGAGCATGATACTCCCATGTCAGAGTTCCAAGAGATTGATTCTGCATCCATATGTTCAGAGGGAGAATCCAATAGAGCCATCAATCATTGATGAACTAGTTGAACTTGTTGATGAACCTCCTGCTAAGAGGAGGTTTGCATGGTGCTAAGATATACTAAAAGATGCAGAGAAGCATGGAGCAATACTAGGCTCTTATAGAGAGCGAAAGCATCATGAAAGATATGCAGGGTATGTTGCACATATGAGTTAGATCTGTGAATCTGAGCCTTCATCCTATGAAGAATTTGCAAATCAAAAAGTTTGGAAAGATGCAACGACTGAGGAATATCAGTCCATATTGAAGAATGATGTTTGGGATGTTGTTCCCAGACTTGAAGGGAAGTCCATAGTTACTTCCAGATGGATTTACAAGATAAAGCATGCCGCAGATGGCAGTGTGGATAAATATAAAGACAAGTTTGCTACCCTGGTTTCTCTCACAAGGAGGGCATTAATTACGAGGAGACATTCACTAATGTGGCTTGGTTACCACAATTATAGCAATGATCTCACTTCCATCTATATTAGGATGGGAAATTCACAAGATGGATGTGAAGACAACATTCCTCAATGGTGATGTTAAGGAAGATGTTTATATTGAGTATCTTGAGGGGTTTGTGATTCATGGGAAGGATTTCCATGTGTGCAAGTTGAAAAAATACTTATATGGGCTGAAGAAAGATTTGAGATCTTGGTATACCAGAACATACAACTATATTTAGAGATTGGGATTATCTAAGAGTGAAGCTGATTTGAATTTGTAAGTTAAAGTAGTGAAAAACCAATCGTTGATATTGGTTCTAAATGTTGATGATCTATTCCTCAATGGAGAGAAAATACTATTTTATGAGTGTAAGAGGGAGCTCACCTCATAGTTCGAGGTGAAAGACTTAGGTATGGTGCACTACTTTCTAGGCCTTGAGATTTAGTAGAGAAAAGATGAGATATTTATATCTCAAGGAAAGTACATTGTTGACATATTGCATAGGTTTGGCATGGTGGATTGAAAATACATGTATACTTTAATGGTTTCTAACTTGAATAATATTCATGAGTCTGATACTAGATTGGATCCACTAGACCATACTTTGTATACAAAACTAATTGGCTCATTGATGCACTCGATACACTTGAGGCTAAATATTTGTTATACAGTTAGCATTCTAAGTTAGTTTATGTATGATCCAAGACCCATACACTGGGTTGCTACAAAGCATGTGTTGAGTTACATTTGTAGTATAAATGCTTATGGACTCAAGTATACCTCTAGTGGAGGGGTGTTATTGCTTGGTTATACCGACTCTGATTGGGGTGGCAACATTATGGACCATAAGAGTACTTCAAGCTACTAGTATAGCTTGGGATATGCTATGATTTCTTGTTCCAACAGAAAGAAAGGATTAGTTTCCCAGAGTACTATAGAGGTGTTGATGCCTGGAAAATCCTAGGTACTGACAATAGGGATTCTCCAAAATAATCGTTCCCAATTAGATCGTTTACTGTTTAGAATGGGTAATTCATCCGGTTAGCGAGCCGACTAGCATAGAATTAAAAGAAAGTTTTAATTCCATTTTACTGGTTGTGGTCGAGTTAGCGTAGAATTAAAAGAAAGTTTTAAATCTGTTTTACCGGTTGTGGTCCAGCTAGCATAGAATTAAAAGAAAGTCTTAAATCCATTTTATTGGTTGCGGCCCGGTCAACTGTTTATGTATTTTTATATTTTAGTATGAGATGCAAGTGACTCGGAAGTAAGAGCCTCAACTCGTGATGCATAGGTTCTTACCAGCTGTCTTATCACTCTTACCCCTAAGTCACTATTAAGCAAATCTATCATATTCTAATCTATTCTAATCTAATCTAGTCTAACCTATCCCCAGGGGAGCAGAGTTTATGTCTAGATGAGTAATGTACTGCAATGCTGCTTGGTGGACTATTACAGATAGCTGTTCACATTCTACAAAACATAATTACAACATAAAAGATAAACAAAGGTAGCTCTATTTTATTAACACATTCATTACTCATTTTCGTACATGAAATATCCAACAGAAAGTAAAATCATTCATAAAACATAGAAATAATTCCACCGGTTAGAACGATCTCACAGTTATGCAACAAGCTATAACATAAATAATTCAACACTCAGCAATCCACATAATATGTTTAGAAACTCGTACAGTCCTTCATCCAACAAAATTAGGTTCTCTTTATTTATAAAAGAAGTAGTTCTCCTACAAATAATTTCAACATATGTGCACCAGAAAAAAAGTCCTCAATCTCTATTCTACCCCTATTTATATAAATTAAATAAGACTTTACAGCTACCCTAGCCTCTTAGGCTTCCTTAAATCTTTGATTAATTTTTTTTGTCTTTTAGTATACTCACTAGGAAAATTGAAATAAATATAAATATTACATAAAGTTTTCACATGGAGATAAAACAAATTCTTATGTGGGCCCAACTGGTTTCTTAATAAAAACACTCCACGCATGAGCTTCCTCATTGATGACTTGATAGTCTACTAGCTCTAGTAAACATGAAACCACTTCATGTTTAGATGATGAGATTCTATCCCCTTCACTTTTGGTGCAGTTTGCATCAACAACTCCTCAAAGAGATGCTTATGAACTGAAGCTTGTATAACCCAAACTCCGATTGCTTCCTCGCCAATGCTTTCGATATTCTAAATGATTTCCTCGTCTATCTGCAGCTTGTCCTAGAGGTTCTTTAAATGTTGGAATTTGTCTGGGAAATCCTGGACTTGAGTTGCTGCTGAAGCTTGGCACTTATTGTGAGTTGAGCACTTTTTCTTGAAGAACTCATTAAACTTTTCTATAGTTTTATCAATTTCTCTGCTCAATTTTGTTGTCGCTCTACTGCTTGAATTCAATAGTACTAATTCCATATTCAATCGTCCTGTAGTCTTTTGAGGCTCTGATCCAAGTCAGCTAACTCTGCACAAGTTCTGCAACCTTTGGTAACCTTTTTCTGAACTCTGATGAGTCATGTGCTATTTCCTTTAGTCTAGCCTCTATCTATTTAATCTTATACATTTCCTCTGCCAACTTTAATTGAACCTGATTTATTTCTCTTTGTAACAAACATGATTGACTACAGAATGGAGTTACATCGAGCTATTTTTCATTTTCCACCTTGAGCTACTTCTCTAGCAGGATATTCTGAATTTCTAGTTCTTCTGCTCTCTTGTCCGTTGCGGCTTTTTGCTTTTCCAACTATGAAACCTTGCTTTCAGGATCCCTCTTTTCTCCTTCGGTGATTGTAAATGTCAGTGTTAGTGCATCCTTGTCCAATTCCAGCACTTGATATGTCTTCTTGAGTTTCTCAAACTTCGAGAGAATATCACCGTGTTTCCTTTTTAAATTTTGTCCCTCTCCTCTTTCCTTTCTCAGAGTTTCCTTCATTTGGGCCATCTTTTCTTTATAGTACTTGGTATCCTCGACCAGCTTATCGACGTTAAGTGCATTGTCTTGGGCTACTTCTACACCTGCCATTGCGAGAAGTCGATGATCTTCATCTGTCCTATGCATAAATGTCTTTTCAGTCACCATGTTTTCCATAGATTGATCACCTGTTTTCATCCTCTTTTATGTCCTCCTTGGAATTCTTTTCTTTTCCAAATAAAAAAAAGATTGTGTCGAGGTTCGCTATAGCCTATTCACAGGATGGAGTAAAAGGTATAAATACAAGATCTATTGAGGAATCCTGGCTCCCTATGAGTGCATCAATCTATGGGCCAGGAAGATCAACTGAATATTCATGAGCTTGGTCCTGCTCTAGATCTTCCCAGTCTCGGTCTTCCCGCTCCTTCTTTTTAAGATCTTCAACTGCCTTTTTTGCTTCTTCTCTTGCTCGATTAGCTTCCTTTGGATCCTTTCATCCTCTTCCCACTAATTCTGTTCTTCTTCTTCTTTCTTCTTAAGTGCTTCATCATCTAATCATTTCTTTGCTTCCAATAATAACCTTCGGGCCTCCTCTTCCCTTTTCTTTGTAGTTTCTTCATTCTACCTTTTCTGTCCAGCAGTACCACTACTGCTTCCTTTGCCTCCTATGATCATTATTTTCTTCTTGAATCTCTTGCTCAAAGCGACCATGCTACATGCATTGCGATATATCTCCTCATCTTTATCCCAATGTTGAGTGTATTCAAAGTGTACCCCTACGGATGCACAATACTTCGAGACCTTGTCCCAAGGATCAATTCTACGAAATTTTTTTTCTTCGAAATGAAAATTTTTGATTTCTCTCACAAAATCAGGAGCACTCTTTACCTTAGAGAGCTTGTAATGACCAATACAAAATGGTAGTGGAGGATAGACGATATTATTCATGTCAAACAGAAGGTTCCCAAGCCCGTCTATATACAATTGCCTTACTACCTCTTTATGAATAACATAATATGTGTCATATTTTGGTAGCAAGGAAGGAGCTTTGGATCCCCCATACATTCTTAAAAATAGACCTTCCTCGGAGAAAAAATAATCCCCATATTCACTCACGGTCTCTAATTCTCCTTCAAACATGCAATTACAATCTTTAAGAAATATTAGCTTGTATAGTGGCATCAGAAAATATTCACAGATGTTCGCATAGAAACTATAATACTTATGTCCCCATAATATTTGATATGCAGAGTATATAGGAATCCTGGAAGGATCCCATTTGCAATGAGTGTTGGGAAAGGATGTGTGCATAAGATGCATTCAATTAAGAAATAGCTCATATAAAATTTTGACTTCCTTTGAGTTAGACCCCCAAGTGCTGCAACTATGCTTGAAGATAGACTGCTTGCCACAATGTCATCCCAGTTGAAAATAATACCCTGCATGGCCATGTAATATTGTTGGCATGGGTTTTGGGGTAAGTGAGTTGCACAACACCGTGGAAGCTGCGCAAGCTCACGTGACACCGCGCAAGCCAAAGATAGCTCGATGGGCGGAAAACAAACCGCTTTTGAATATTTTATGCATATTTTTGTATTGGTTGACCACATTTTGTGGATATAGGTCATTAGTGGTTAAATCAGTAAGGAGTTAGTTAGAAGTGGACCTTGAATGTAAAGGCACAAGCCTATATATAGATTAGAATTGCAATTGTAAAATATCAGACGATACGATATGAGACTGAAGTGAGAGATTGAATCTTTTGTGACTTGTATGCGACTTTGTGTATTGATCTTTCTCTCACTGTGGAGAAAGGCACTTGTTGTTTGGATTTGTTGCGATGAAAGTAATATGATATGATGGATATTGAGATGAATCACTGTTGTCCTTGTTTCCCTTTCATATGTCGCAATGTCCTTTCCTATGTTTATTTACTGCGATGGTTCTATTTTATGAATGAAGAATGTAATACAACTGCGATGAATAGATGAATGATGCAATCTATTAGATCTATGATTGTAACGATATATCTATGATGAATGATGGGATATCTGATAAATGGCTCTGGTAGATCTGATAGTTATGCTGATAAATTATTGATGCCCTGATCCTCCTCCTTACTACTGGAAACTTGGTTCCGACAGCTCTCCCTCGAACATCTCATGTGAGACTTCATCCGCACTACGGGTGTTGTCGGGTAGGGTGAAACCTGTCTGGGCCGGTACTCAAGGAGATCGCATTGGTGGGGCATTGAAAGAGTGAGAACCCCTATCAACGAGGCTTTGTTGGTGGGTTTTGGCCAACAAATGGTTCCGTTTCCGGGACCTCGTTGTGATTGAAGAGGAGGATATGTTGTCGCATCCAATGAAACTGGAGATCCAAGATTGGTTCGACCTAAGACTGCAAGATTTCATTGAAGCCGAGAACCAGAACCTGAAGTTGACGATAGATGCATGGTTAGCAAGATACATTCACGACGGTCATCACGAATGGTTTTTCTGTGAGCTTCCATCATTCTCTATGAGTGGCTGGCATGATTCACCTACAAAAAGCGCAATTTCTAGGGAGGAGAGTCGACGTCCTGGACCCCCGAGCTAATTCAAGAACTCCAAGAAATTGACAATAAGGGGTCATAGGATGTCGAAGTTTGGTTGGACAATATTCTTGAAGGATACATCATAGATTTTGCTGTTGATACCAACAAGTCCTACAGTGAAGCAAAACGAGAATTCTTCAACGAACCACGAGGTAGGTTCTTATTGTCTCTGCAATTGTCAAGCAAGATGATCGTTTGTGAAAAGGGCATACTAAAGATGCACCTTGAGTAGTAAACCTCTGATGTCCAGAGGCAGTGAACACCCTAATAGAAGGGGGAAGACAAATGGAAAGATAAGGGGTATATGGGTGTAAGTTTCAACGAGACTGTGAAGGAAGCCAAGTAGGAGAGTGGTTGTACAAGGGGAGGAGTAAGGTTCCGAGTAGAGAAGAGGCAGAGGACATGGGAAGGTCCTGTTGCGATCGAAACACAAAACCGTGAAGGACAACCAAACGAAACGAAGCGGCCCTACAATGATGAAGAGGACAAACAGACCCAGGCTATGCCTAAGGTAGTAGCAAGGTCAAACCTCGGTAGCAACGTGTCCACACCTCCGCGCACTACTCCACCATGAGGAAAATATACGCAATATACGTCGATGTGTCCAACATGCCAAGCGACATCTAGTAATAAAGCAACATCTACAGGAAGAAGGTCTAGGATGGCAGGGGACGATATGAATCTACCTATGTTCCATGGAAATGGCACTGATGACCTGGAACAGTATTGTTCTTATGTGAGGCAGTATGGACTACCAAAAAGAATACTGACGAGGATGTAAAGAAAGGCCAGTTAGCGACCACCCTTTGAGGTCGTGCGTTTGATTGGTACATGAGATTCATACAGGTCCCGCAGGGGACCGCGGCAAAGACTTTGGATGAGAATCGGAAGGGACTACTTAAAGAATTCAAGAAACCAAAATATGAAGCACATTACATTACAGAGCTGAAGGAAATCAAAAAATTCCCTAATGAGATGGTTTGGGACATTGATCAGAGGTTTAAGACGCTGATGGCACGGGTTAGCTTCAATATGAGTGACGTCCAACAAAAAAGAATGGTTCGTTGCGGCACAGGTCCCTCATATCCGACACCCATTACTATAGCAAAATATCACGACATAGAGCGAGGCTCTGGAAATTGTGATGAAGCTGGAAGCTTCACCTATCAGAGAAATTGCTATCGGAATGAACCAAATATAGGTGCAGTTGGCGAACCTGACAATTCAACTGTAGGATATCAAGAAGGCGAAAGATGAACATGATGATTTGTGGTACACTCGGTGTCATGTGGATGGACACACGAAAGATACCTGTCCTTCTTTTTAGAATTATCTACTCTTAGGAGCGCCAAATCTGTTGAGTTACGGTAGTGTGCCATGGTGTCGCATATGTCAAGTATATGGGCATCAACATGAATATTGTACCTACGTGTAGAAAATGGTTACGAAGCTAGCAGGCCTATATTGCACCTTCTGTCGCTAAGTTGGGAATGAGGATAAGGACTGTCGAGCCTATGATCTACTTCAAGAGCGGACATATGATGTGTATTTCATGAAAGGTGAAGATCCCTGCATGATGTAGAAGCCGTAGGTGATACAACCACCACCTCAAGTCTTGTATACGCTGCCACCACAGATGCAATTTTTGCCATTGTATTCATAGACGCAGGCTACAAGTCAGTTGCAATTTGTACCAAGACAACAGTACACCCAGATCCCAATGGCTCCACCACAGCCGTAGCATGTCCAAGCAGCGCACTATGTTCAACAACAACCGAATCCCTTGCAACAACAAATGGCGCAACCCCAGTATCAACAATAAGTAGCTCAACCGCAATATTAGTAGCAAGGAGGATACCGCAAAGGCTTCGAATTTAGGGGAAGAGGAGGTTTCGGATGTGGAGGAGGATGAGGTCATGCATAAATCCAGTGTTATAATTGCGGGACATTTGGCCACTATCAAAGGGATTTTCCCTATTTGCAATGTGTATACTGCGCAGTGAATGATCATATTGTTGAAAATTGTCCTCAGTTAATTGCGAGATGGTAGGCCAGGAATGTTCCTTTATTACAGAATTAGAATCAGTGCCAGGCCCAGAATCAAATACAGAACCAACAACAAATACTGAATCAAAATCATCCCCAAATTCTAGTACAAAATTAGAACATCAATCATCCTATGAATCCACCGGCAAACCAGAATCCACCTCTGAATCAGCCTCCGTCGCAGAACTAGAATCAGGGGTCAATGGTTGCGACCATTCTAGCAGAATCGCAGAAAGAGGATGTTGATGTTGGGTTTTTTACTCAAGGAGGCGTGACTACTAGGGAAGATGGACCATGAATGGCTGGAAATAATAAAGCATAGTTCGATATCGCAATCGAGAGAGAGACCTTTTTCAAAGCTTGCAAAGCGCTTGGAAGAAATCCTGGTAAGACACCTGTTTTTGGCATGCCTTCTGCTTTCGATTATTCACTAAAAGATGGACCATCGCAGAGGTATGGTACCTTACAATAGTTCTTGGAGATTTTTTTATTCTTGGAAAAAGATCTCGAGGCTCTAGTTGAGATCTAGAAGTTGCTGCACCGTTCAGATAGAGAGTTACAGGACTCTGCGGTAAATTCTTTACAAAAGAAAAAGATGGTTAAGGAAATGCGGATGAACATCCAGATTGGGGACTACGAAGTTGATTCAGTTATTCTAGATATTGGTTTAGATGTGAATATATTGATGAAATAGACATGGCAGAAGATGGGGAAGACAAAGCTTGGTTGGTCCCTAGTGCAGCTGAGATTGGCTAATAAGGCCAAAGTTCAACCGATTGGTCGTGTGTCGAATCTGGTTGTAGATGTCGAAGGTATGAGGACTCATGCTGATTTCTGTGTAGTTGAAGTCATTGATGGAGGGGGATCCTATCCCGCACTGCTAGGGATTGGATGGGCCAATGACAGCATGGTCATGATAAATTTTAAGAAGCGGTTGATGACATTTGAGAACCAGGATATCCGAGTCATTTCCCATATGGATCCTAATGAAGGAAGACGATATATTGAACCTGTCAAAGATGGAGTTGTTAGAGGATGGGATCATGTTTACAATATCTATGAGGATTACATCCATCCTACTGTCAATAGAGAACTAGGTTGGTGCAGCGCTAGCTCTCTATCCTCTGATTCTGATGATGCGCCAAAAAATTGGAAAACTGGATGCATGAGGTATCACTCAGAAAGTGCGGGCTGATCACATCGTCCCTGCGCCATGTCGCGACTGAGATAATTGAGTTGCCGATATACGAAGGAATACTAGAACTATCTGGGTTCCTCGAGGATTTTGAAGCGAATGTATCTGAGCCTCTGCGCTTGTTGGCATTAGGAGAGGCATTGATGGCCACTCCAGCACGCTGGTGGGCATTTCATAAGGAGACCATTCATGAATGGGCACAGAGTCAACAGTTGATGATTGTGCACTTTGACAATATGGAGGTATATCACACTGAGATGTATGATGGATAGAAAATCCCTTGTAGTCATCTGAGGGAATGCCAGACACTGTGGGAATCGTGACCCAAGGATGAGTGGGTCCATGCTTTTATTCACACATTGGATGAAATGCCAAGGTCTTGGTACATCCAGCAGCTGAGCAGAGAAATCACCACTTGGGAGGAGCTGACTGTTTTCTTTGTGCATACCTTTGGCTTTGTATATGCTAACGCAGAGGTTAATAATGCGCTACAGATCATTCGGGATGTAGTCTTGAAAGTTGTCCTAGTTGCATATCTTGTGGAACCACATGTGCAGTGCCATTTGCAATCGATGATGGAATGCTACAACATCTCTGGCGAGCTGGAAGATGATGATGAATTGCGAAATATTAATATTCCAGATACTGAAGGAATTCCGAATCTCACAGCACTAGATGTGCCGATGGATCTCATGACTCAATTGCAGAATATTAAGAAAGTTAACATTGGGATGGAGGAGAATCCAAAATTTGCCAATATTAGGGACTATTGGGACCAGTAGACTATGGAAAAGATCACAGATATATTGCATGAGTTTGAAGACCTGTTCCCAACAAAATTCTTAGAAATGAAGGGGATATTGGGTGGCCTAGGGGAAATGAAAATCCCGTTAAAAACAGATGCGAAACTAGTGCGGCAAAGGCCATACCATTTGAATCCGCGATATAAAGAACAGGTTAAGGTTGAACTTGATCGGATGCTAGATGCAGGGATTATTGAGCCTATTGAAGAATTAGAATGGATAAGTCCTATGGTGGTCCAAGACAAGAAGACTGGGGAAGTCTGAATCTATGTCGATCTAAGGAAATTGAATGATGCTTACATGCATGATCCCTTTTCGACACCATTCACAGATTAGGTTCTTGAGGGAGTAGGTGGTCAAGAAAAGTATTATTTCACAGATGGATTTTCTGGGTATCACCAGATCAGAATTGCAAAGGAAGACCGCCACAAAACCACATTTGCCACCGAATGGGGTTGCTTTCAGTACACAGTAATGCCCTTCGGGTTGAAGAATGCGCCTGCGATATTCTCTCAGGTTGTCATCGCTGCATTTAAAGATTTTATTCAGAAATTTTTGCAAGTATATATGGATGACTAGGCAGTCTACGGATTGATTAAGGATCACTTGGAAAACCTGCGCTTGATGTTGGAGAGGTGTCGACAGCATCAAATCGCATTGAATTCAAAGAAATGCATCTTCTGTGTGCCATTTGGGATACTATTGTGTCATATCATTTGTAAGCAGGTGCTTTTGGTTGACTTAGCGAAGATTGCACTCATTCTGATCTTGCCGCCACCTACAAATACAAAGATGCTTCGCGCCACACTGGGACACACTGGGTACTATCGCAAGTTTATCCATAGTTATGCTGCGATTACTGCCCCAATGGAGACATTGTTAAATAAGGATGCCGCATTCATATGGATCCAGGAGTGTCAAAATAGCTTCGACACATTGAAGGCCAAGATGGCTTCAGCACCCATAGTTGTGTTCCCTGATTGGACTAAGGAGTTTCATGTCCATGTCAATGCCTCATCCGTTGTGCTGGGAGTTGTACTCATGCAACCAAGAGAAGAAGATCTGGATCACATGATTGCCTTTGCCAGCAGGAAGTTATCCTTTGCTGAGAAGAATTATACAACCACAGAAAGAGAGGGGTTGGTGATGGTATATGCACTGTAGAAGTTCAAGCACTATCTCTTGGGTGGTCACTTCAATATGTTCAATGACCATTCAGCTTTGAAGTATCTGGTCAATAAGCCTATGTTGGGGGGGAATATCTATCGTTGGCTACTTCTCTTTCAGGAATTTGATTTCGAAATAATTGTGAAACCAGGACACCTGAATGCTGGTCCTGATCATTTGTCCCGCATTGAGACACGTGAAGAGCCCACCAATATTGATGATGGATTACCGGATGCACAACTATTTCAAGTTGATATCGCAGATGACCACTATGCACCAATAATTTATTTTTTGGCAACCAAAGTTGCGCCAGAGGAGATGACGACTAGTCAAAATAAGCAGTTGGTAGTGAAGGCTTCGGATTTCCAGCCGATCGCTGGGCACTTATACAAGGTTGGACTTGATGAGATCCTGCGACGGTGTGTTCTACCTCATGAAAAAGGGAAAATTATAGAAGAAGCACATGCAGGAGTTGTAGGTGGACATTATGGAGAAAGGGCCACCGCGCGTAAGGTACTGCACGCTGAGCTATGGTGGCCTACATTGCATAATGATGCTACAGACTATGCATGGAGTTGCGATGTCTGTCAACATGTCAGGAAAAAATCGCGGCGAGATGAGATGTCGTTTGTACCGTAGGTAACTTTACAACCTTTTGATAAATGGGTTGTGGACTGTGTGGGTCCAATCCACTCGCCAGGGAAGCGAACCGATGCGCAATACATCATCACAGCAACTGACTATCTGACAAGGTGGACAGAGGCAGTACCAGTTGTTGATTACACTGCTGCAACATCATCGCATTTCATCTTTGAAAACATCATGATGCTGTTTGGATGCCCTAGGATATTGATGAGCGACCAGGGCAATAGCTTTATCAACCGCACAGTAAAAGCACTGATAGAGGAGTTGCAGGTGCAACATAAGAAAAACACCCCATACCATCCATATGCAAATGGAATTGTTGAACCCTTCAACAAAATCCTGGAAACCGCGTTGACAAAGGTATGTAACACTAAATGGGATGACTGGGATTTAAAGATCCCTGCTATGCTGTGGGCGTATTGCACCACTTTCAAAAGACCCACGGGGCAGACACCGTTCAATCTGGTATATGGGAAAGAGGCGGTCATGCCTATGGAGTACATTATTCCTAGTCTGCGCATCGCCATAGCAACTGGCATGGGCTATGAAGAGGCACTTTAGGAGCGAGCAATGCATCTACTTCAACTGGAAGAGGATCGCTTCATTGCGAGCTTCCAACAGCGTGTCGAGAAGGATCGACAGAAGGCATGGCATGATCACCACATTAAAAACAAACAATTTTCCCAAGGAGAATTAGTGTTGTTCTACGACAACAAGTTCATGAAGCATCTAGGTAAGTTACAAATGCACTGGTTAGGCCTGTATCTTGTTCATTCAATTACTTCTGGGGGTGTAGTTCAATTGCAGCAGTTAGATGGAGCGATGCTGCCAAAGCTTGTGAATGGTAGCTGCTTGAAGTCCTATAGGACAGGGGCAGAAGGGAACACTGCCTAAAGCACTGTGAAAAAAATAGATAGGTTAGATAGAAGACCGAAGGGCATGCTGAGAGGAAGTGGCGGTGCAAGTGTAGGAGTCGATAGTGTAGTTTGATAGAGAGACCGCGACAGCCACAAGGCTGCGATTGGGTCAAATCAATAATAAATGTAGACAGTTAAGAGCAGTTCACTGGCGACGCTTGTTGAAGCGATGTGCATTTATGGTCGATTCGACTGTTAGCATGACAGGATCACCGCCGATTCAGGTCATTAACGACGGAATTGGCAATGATGACTACCATGGATTTGGAAATGATGACTACCATGGACTTGGCAATGATGACTACCGTGGATTCGTGAGTTGTTATAAAAAGCTGAGGGACATGGAAACAAGGCATTATTGTGTTCATTCGATTGAGTGAAGTAGGGCTGATCTGAGTAAGTTGAATACTGTTGAGTGGAAGCTAAGGCGTGAGAGAGGGGTGTGTTCAATTGCTTGGTGAGATTTGTTGGTGTGGCATGCTGAGCAACCTTGACATTGTGGAGATTTCAAGCGAGCAAGAGTCACCTATCTGTCCAACTTCTATCATTGAAGAAGTCATGAGTATGTGGATAGGATCATCTTCGATTGCTTGGGGCAAGCAGAAGGTGCAGAAGCCAAGATCAATGACGCCGCAGAAGAGACAAATGCACACTTCCATTAGGGTGTAAGGGGAGGGCACTGCGCAGACAGGGCCATCTAGTTCAGGAGCTGTGGAGTTCGCGGCACCTAGGGGTGTGTCCATCAATGATATCCCCAAATATGTCGCTCCCACATGACCTGGTGCGAAGCCCCAGAAGCTAACTAAAAATAAAAAATATTAGCCAAAAGTGCCACCACTGCCCGAAGGAATGTATTGTACTATGGATATTATTCCCGCCCTAGTTAGAATGAAGTATGAGGACCACAACTTGTTGTTGTTGAAGGACATAGAGGATGATCCCTATTATTCCTTACCGTCGGTTCTAAGTGCACCCATCGAGCGTATTCCACACTCATGGGTGCAAGGATTGAACAAATCTGGGTTGCTAGGGCTTATCAACATGCCCCACTTCGGGAGGCTAAATGAAGCGAATGCATGCATCAAACAGTTGTTGGCGTGTTACTGTTTTCATGGTGGGAAATTATGGTTGGATACCCCAATTTCTGTTATGATGGATATGAATTTGGAGATCATGGGGCTACCAAAGGCTGAGGAAAACCCCACTCGACACCTCAAAGGAAGAGACAATGACAAGAAGCTGGCTCAGCAACTCAAGGAGTGATATGGATTACAGTGGGATGGTCGCTCATACTGCATTGACAGCATCAACAAGCGGGTGGTACATATTGGAGCATGCATTTTAGCAAGTAAAATAATGAGGGGGAATCACTCGATTCAGTGCAATTCAGGAGTAGTTGCTTGTGTGCAACAGTGCGCTGAGGGAGTACAAATGAATTGGTCCCTCTTCTTGTTGAACCAACTTACGGAGGATGTGGTCGTAGGCCAGGCCAAGGATAGGTATTTTTCCTATAGTTGGCTGCTGATCTTAATTGCTTTGGTGGCTTGGATGGAGCCAGAAGACTACCATCCTATGTCGGTTGTAGCGGTCAAAGTGTGCAAAGGTGCACGATACCAAAATTTATGGTGGGTAGAGGAGCCCAGTCGGCAGACCGATTGCGCGATCCACTGTTGGATCTATTGGGAAGCACTACAAGCTGCAGTTGTTAAAATTCCACGCTTATTAGAAGCAACAATGGTCAAATATCAGAGGATCATGCGGTTCGCTATCGGGCCCCATTCCATTCATATCTAGGTGTGACGAGACCCCGATAGGCAATGGCTTCCAATGCCTTACAAACTAACTGATGATGAAGTGGAAGCTGTAGTTCAGGGTTGGCCCCCTGCTTGGCACAAACCAGTTAGTGCTGAAGAAGTGTCGAAGGGACCACCATTAGATGCCCCTGAAGAGCCTATGCGAGAAGGCTATAATACTCATGACTCAGATGTAGAGTCATCGACCGACACTGACCCAGAATCCCATCACATCCTAGATGAGTGTAGAACCAAGCGGCGCATGGAGGTTGATGCAGGAAACAACACAAGAACAACATTAGAAGCCCAATTGAACCAGCTCATCAAAGTTGTCATAGATTCATCTAACTCAACGGCGCAAGCAATGCGCCAGTCCCACCATGAGGGTTTTTCCATGGTAAGAGATAAATTAGATTCCATTTATGATACAATTGTAAAGGCAGCACCAGAGAGTGCCACTGGTCGAGGACTCCCGTCGATTAGCACTGAGCCGCGGGTCGGGAACGTTCAAGTTCCCCCGATTGAAATTGATGTAGGAAGTGCGGTGGTGAAATCCACCTTGCAGCAACTGCAGGGTGTTGTAGTGGACATCAAAAAGTTGTTGACCAAGAACCTAGTTCACATGCAGCAGGTGGCCAACCAGGAATTGGTCGACAGATAGAAGGAGCTCAGTGAAGGGTTTTTACAATTGCACGGGGAAGTGACATAGCTGAAAACAGAGGTCAAGGAATTGCGCCATGTAAAGGAACAGTTAGCAACAAAAAAGGCACAGGAGGTTGCAGCATTGTAGACGACACATGACGAGTTGAAGAAGAAAACTGCTGAAGAGATCATTGATCTGAAGAAGCAGACCGACCCCCTAATTGTCGAGAATGCGCAGCTGATTACGGGTAGGGATGAGGTTGAAGCGACAGTTGACGAGGAATGTCAACATGTTTACGAAAACACAGTAGAACTTGATGTCGTCGCCAAATCCAAGTGACTGGGCAAGGTCATTTTCTAGCTCCAGTTGACCAGCAATCTCCTAAATTCTATGGTTTACCCAGAGATGCCACTAGAGCAGATTGTGGAGCGTAAGGATGCCATTGAAGCAGTCACGACTCAGTTTGAAGTAATGGATTAGTAAGCGAAGAACATCTCAGAGGCAACGACACAATTTTGGGGCAGTGTCATCTAGGATGAGTAGTTAGACCAACTGACTACACAAGCAAGGGAAGTTGATAGTTAGTTGACGACATTGAATATGGAATTAAGGACAATGCCACTTATGATTTAGCTTACGCAGTTCACTGAGATGCAAGAACCACAACACTTAGATGCCAAGGCACAAGAATGAAAGGACAAGCATAGCGCCCAACTAGAGGAATTCCAAGAGATTGGAGCGCAATTGGCTATTAAAGCAGTCGCCACACTATAGACGGTGTAAGATGACAAGAAGATGGTGGATACCAAGTTGGTGGAGCACCTTGTGAAGTAGGACCTACTTGGTTGTTAGGATGAAGCTGGAAACATTCACGCACAGGTCAAGGATATAGTGCAGCAGTAGGAGGATTTCAAATTAAAGACGATGGAGTACACCCTGTCTACTTGATGTGGATCGAGGATGAGGTACAAAACTATGTTGGGGGCTTGTTGGCAGGGGTTTTGGGGTAAGTGAGTTGCACAACACTGCGGAGGCCATGCAAGCTCATGTGACACCGCGCAAGCCAAAGATAGCGCGATGGGCGGAAAACAAATCACTTTTGAATATTTTATGCATATTTTTGTATCGATTGACCACATTTTGTGGATATAGGTCATTAGTGGTTAAATCAGTTAGGATTTAGTTAGAAGTGGGCCTTGAATGTAAAGGCACAAGCCTATATATGGATTAGAATTGCAATTTTAAAATATCAAACGATACGATATGAGACTGAAGTGAGAGATTGAATCTTTTGTGACTTGTATGTGACTCTATGGATTGATCTTTCTCTCGCTGTGGAGAAAGACAACTATTGTTTGGATCTATTGCAATGAAAGTAATCTAATATGACATATATTAAGCTGAATCATTATTGTCCTTATTTCCCTTTCATATGTTGCAATGTCCTTTCCCATCCACATAAACTGCGATGGTTCTATTTTATGAATGAAGAATGTACTACTGCTGCGATGAATGATGCAATCCGTTAGATTTGTGATTGTAACGATAGATATGTGATGAATGTTGCGATATCTGATAAATGGCTCTGCTAGATCTGATAATTATGTTGATAAATCATTGATGCCCTGATCCTCCTCCTTACCCTAGGGAACTTGGTTTCGACAGCTCTCCCTTTAACATCTCGGGTGAGACTTCATCCACTCTGCAGGTGTTGTTGAGCAGGGTGAAAGCTGTCTGGGCTGGTGCTCAGGGAGATCGCGTTGGTTGGGCATCGATAGAGTGAGAACCATTGTAGATGAGGCTTTGTTGGTGGGTTTTGGCCAACAAATATATCAAAGGTATCCAACTTATCTTATAAAATTTTCCATTGGCCCGACCGAAGATCCGATTCAGCATCTGGGCTAAGATTCGATACGGGGTGCATAGGCTGGCAGTTTCGTATTCTCTTGAGGGTTTTTGGTGAAACTGCTTTCTAGATACCATCATTTTCTTCACACAGTCAAACACTTTCAAGTTCAGATCCTTTATCCATTTATTTGTGATGTAAACCTAGGGTGCAGGTAACTTACATACTTTAGTTATATATGCAGAGCTAAAAGAAGCAAAACCCTATTTTTCTGGGTTTGCAAGGATCATAGTATTTGTATATGCCAGTGGTATAATAAAACATATTACCTTGGCGTATGGGAAGAGTTCTGGGTGTGTAGAGACTTTCATGATAGTGAATTTCATTATATTTGCATACACTGGTATATCCTCTAAACCTGCATCTGGAACATCCTGGTCCTTAACCATCTGATAAATCTGACCCCATCTTAATTATGGTTCTACCCTTGTGATTGATTTGGTGTCTTCATAAATAATTTCCATCTTAGGTAAAATATCTACCTCTGGATCATCTCCTAGGGCCTGAGCCTTCTTCTTCCCTTTCTTAGGCATGTTGTTGTATGAAGGCTGAGACTGCAATACAAATATACCCAGAAATGACTTTAAAAGTTATTTGGTCAGGAAACATACATTCATTATTGATGAATTCTACATAACATATTAACTATATCTGAGATGCAAAATGATGAATGAAACATAAAGAACAAGCATAAGATCGTATTTAATAAAACGGTCTTTACCAAATCATCCTGGAACATCTCGAAAGGGATTTGTGACACAAAAAGAGAGTTATCCAACTACTCTAAAAACTAGAAGGTAAAAGATAGGTCATGGCTAGACTGATCCAAAAAAAAACTTTTTATCCCATATGGGTTTTAGAACTCAAGATCCAAATTTTTTTCTACACCCACTACTTTATACAAGGACAAAACAGGCTTCTCCTCTCAGTGCAAACAAAAAAAAAACTTACAGTGGTTCAACGAAACAAGGCGACTCAAAACACTGGTTTGTCTTCTCAGCCCGTGGGCAGACCTTAAAAACCCTAAGCTCACCAATGGTGATACTCTCCCCTCCCTCTATTTGTTAATGAGAACCATAGGTGGCGTAGACAGTGAAATGCTCATCTAGCCAAAATCTATCCACTGAACTAATTTGACACAACAATCGTCATGGCCTGAGTGGCGAGGACAGGTTGATTAGAGTAGGTAAGGAAAACTCCCACGGCCATGAATAGTAAAAGAAACAAGACAACCGGGGTTCACAACTCGGAAGGACCTAGGAAAAACCACTAGAGATCCGAGAATCCTAAAGAACAACATGAAAATTACACCTACGGGGTCGTATACTTCTTTAAAAAACATGGACCTGGAAGAACCCTAATCCCGCAAAAACTTCCAAACCTATTTACCAAATTAAAATAACAAAAACTGTGACTAGGATAGAGCTTGAATCCTACCTGGCAGATTATAGCTTGACAGTTGGTGAGCGAAACAACTCGCGTAGTTGGCTTGATTTGAGTGGATATTGACACCTCAGAGTGCTCCAAATGGTAGGTAAAAATAACCGTAAAACAAACCCTTCGAGGCTTAAATAAGAAACAACCACGAAAAGGAATTAATGCGGTAGATGGGTGATTAAATGCTTAAGGACAAAATGCCGTTTAGCACCAAAGGTAACAAAATCATTGACAAAAACCATCTAAATTGGCAAACAAAACTGAGGAGACTGCGACAATGTCGAGTGGACTCATAGAGCGGATCCGATGTTATTGTATAGCATTCGACACTATTGCTGATGATAAGACTATCGGCAGGATCCTTAACTCTTTATGGGTGGTAAAAAGCAAGATTGTCTTTGACTTCATCGACTCCAATACTGGAGTACTTTCGATACCCCTACAGGAACTCAACAAAAACTCCCGCAAACATTCTCGATCAGACCTCAAAAAATCATCAGCTGCAAAAGATCAAAACTTCTGAATGTACCGGCTTGCAAAAACAAGTCCTACCAATGTTGCCGACAGATAATTCCAAAGATGCTCGTCAACGAACTTACGAAAGTTCCCGACAATGGACCGACGGATAAGAAAACAAAACCTTCCTGAAAGAATCGATTCAAATCTTCGAGTTGGCTTGATACCACTGGAAAAACTTCACGAGATGTCCTAAATAGAATTCGCGAAGGCTTCAAACAAACCATTGGACAAAAAATTAAAACCTCGCTGAGATGGTCAACTCCAAGACTCGAGTTTTGGCGACGTATCGACAAAATCGAAAATGTTTTCTGAAAATCCGTAAAGAATAAGCCAAAAATTGGATGAGGAACATGAGCTTCCCCATCGTGTCGCCTAGACTTGAGAAGATCAGTCGATACATTAGGTGAAAAATATGATTTGCAATTTTCAACAACAGACTTTATAACTTGTGCAAGAAAATAAACTAAGTCATGAAAAACTCTTCAAAGAGCAAAGTCTACCTAGGAAAGTATAAAAGCTAAACTCCAAGGGGGGCCTTAAAATCACAAATTTTTTGGGGTAGTGGTTGCAGCAACAACAATTGGCAACTCACTGGTGAACACATATCTCTGAGAAAAACTATCTTTCAAAACACAAACTGCTTCATGGCATTCATTAGAGTATCGTATCTCAGTCTTTTCTAAGATTATTTAAGAGTCTAGACTTTTCCAGGAGTGTAAGATATAGAACATCTCATTAATTTTAGTCCCTTAGGGTATGGTAACTAGGTTTAAAAGTCTTGATAACTGTTTTGGGGCCAGAATGTGAAGTTTATTTTACCTGTGTATTTTGTTTCTTTCGTATATGACACCATCGGATTGTGGTAGAGTTAGACAAGCACATTCGTTTGTTCCTCATTCCCATGCCTTTTGCATTCTTTGATGCTTAAGACTTTTTGTCTTTAGAGTCTTCCTTGATTTGATTCAGGTTCTTCCATCCATAATGTCCTTTTATGTGAGTGATAATTTGTTTCACCTCATGGACGGAGAAGAACCTTTTTTTTAGCAATCCAATAATTTACTAATTTATGTCTTCACTATATCCTTTAGATATATATTTTCTTTCTTGGAAATTTGACTCTTTATGTTAAGTCTTTTCACTTTCATTTGTGACATGGGATTATTTTGAATACCATACACCTGTCCGTTCTGCTTCCTTTCCGTGGATCTTTTTCGACAAGCTTCCTAGGACAACTATTTTATGTGAGAGTGGATGGAGCCCCAAAATAGTATTCTAGACTTCATCTCCCTTAGTTATTTTACAGGGTTTAAATAAGACTTCAACGTGTTCTTAAAATAACTTCCCTTAAACAGTGTATTCGATTAAAGAATCTTGTCCTGATCAAAATTTGCATAGATAAATTTCAATGCAGTTCCTGGAATAGAAGATTAGTAGTTTGTCCAGATTCCAATGTCCCCTAAGCACCAAAGATTGAGCTGGCGTATTTTGAACTGAACAAATAGAGTAAAGAAACCTACTGAAATAAAGCAAATTCTGGAAAAAATAACAAAGCAAAAAGTAAATCAGCAGAAAGAAAGTAATCCCAACCAAAAGAAATAAAAAACGAAAAGAAAAGGTTTATTTATGTACAAAAATATCCTACAGTACTAAGTGAAATAAGGTTTGAGAACCATACCATTAACAGGAATATTCTCTTCCCACCCCTGCAAATCCCACAACTTATAAGTTGAGGGGCCTAACTTTTCAGCAATTTGAAATGGGCTGAGCCAAAGGTGCTAAAACTTCGTATGCTTTCCCTTTTCATCATGCGGGTGATCCCACTTAAGAACAAAGTCTCCAACTTCAAAACTTCCCTTCTCAGACTTATGTTTATCAAACGACCTTTTGACAATGTCTTGCTGGTGTTTAAATCTCTCTTTGGATTTGAGCCTAGAATCTTCGAGCTTCAACGAGGTATTAATTCGAGCTTGTAAGACTTCACTACCAAACCCTCATGTCGCTTGGGCTAATTGAGAATATGGGAGAAAAATATTCGGGGGTAGGATGGCTTCTTTCTGATAAACTAGAGTATAAGGTGAACGCCTAAGGAATTCTTGGGGGTGACCCTATCTAACCATAAAGCATTAGGAAGAGCTATATTCCAGCTTCTTTGATTTTCTATAACAGTCTTCTTTAAGTTTTTGATAAGGTTTTTATTAGTTGATTCAACTAACCCATTACCTTGTGGATAATAATTAGCAGAATAGTGTAACTTGATCCCTTTTTCACTAGCAAATTCAGTAAGCTTAATTGATGAAAAATAAGATGCATTATAAAAAACTAGTGAAATCGGAACCCCAAACCTGGTCATGATATTTTCTTTTAGGAATTCAATGACTGCATCCTCATTCACTTTGCGTAATGGGATTGTTGCTTATACCCATCTTATGAAGTAATCTGTGGCTGTGAGGATGTACTTGTGTTGTAATGAGGAATTTGGATTATTTTCTCCACTGATGTCAACACCCCATTGTTTGAATGGCTCTGAAATGATAACTGGATGCAAAGGTCTAGCTGCTTTTGCTATTCTTCCACCGCTTCTCTGGCATATGTCACACTTCCTTAAATAAGCATGAGCATATTTAAATAGTGTTGGCTAGTAATATCCAACTCTTAGAATCTTGTGGGCAATAGTGTCTCTTGAAAAATTCCCTCCAACAGGACCATCATGCAATTCTTTCACAACTTTAGAGGCATCCTCCCATTCAAAGCATCTAATATATACCCCGTCATAGTTCTTCCTGAGAAGAACTTCATTAATAATTTGATAAGAGGCATACTTGAAGCGAAGTGCCATTCTTTGTTTAGAATTCCAATGTTTTGGTAAATATCCCTGTTGGAGGTAATGTATCAGATCTCTGTACCAAGACTCAGGAGCTGTAAATATGGGACACATATCAATCATATGGAACTCGCCTTCATTTTCCCAATCATCATCTTCGTTGTTTTGAATTTCAGCCATTAACTTGCAAAGCCGTTGTCATTTGATAATGGTGGCTGGTTTAAATTCCAAATCATACTCCTGTAACGCTATCACCCAATTCCCCCTTCGTTCACCCAACTCCTTTTGTACAAAAAGGGTTTGGACAGTTGGGTGAGGGACAATTACTCTGGTTCTATTTTTGAGAATGTAAGGCCTGAATTGCTTCACTGCTTTAAATATTGCATATGCCTATTTGTTAATGGAAGGGTAGTTCAATTTATCCCCTTGTAGACTAGTGCTCATAAATGATATGGGGTACTCATCTCCCATTTCTTCTTTTTGTGTGAGCACTGCTGCGAGTGAGTTATCAGAGGCAAAAGTGTACATGATAAAATCATTTTCAAAATCATGACTTTTAAGAGAAGGTGTGTGAGCTATTTCCACTTTGATGTTGTTAAATGCACCATTCTCTATGTCAGTCCATTTAAACTGTACACTTTGATTCACCATTTGTTGCAAAGGTTTTACTATTTGTGCAAAATCAGGAACAAACCTTTGAACAAAATTTATAGTCCCCATGAAAGATTGCATACCTTTTTTATTGTGGGGTAAAGGAATCTGAGCTATGGCTTCTATCCTCTCTAGGTCTATGGAGATTCCCATTTTAGAAATAATGTGGCCCAACAGTTTTCCTTCTAATACTGCGAAGACACATTTCTTAGGATTTAAAGAGATACCATATTTTTGATAGCGGTCAAAAATTTGTTTCAAATGAAACATATGATCTTCTCTCTTCTTAGATAAAACTGTTACATCATCCAGATAAACTACCACATTGTGGCCAATTAAACCCAAGAAATCTATATCCATTTCCCTTTGGAAAGTGGCTCCCACATTGATAAGACCGAAGGGCATCCTTCTGTAAGCAAAAGTACCCCACTTTGTTCGAAATGTGGTTTTTATCCTGTCTTGCTCTGCTACCAATACCTGGTTGTAGCCTGAAAACCCATTCAATAGGGAGAACAGTTCAGAACCTGAAACCATATTTATGATTTTCTCCATTGGTGGAACTATATAATTATCTTTATCTGAAGCTCGGTTTAGATTTATGAAGTCCACGAACAGTCTTATTTCACCAGATTTCTTTCTTAATGGTACTAGATTTTCCACCCACTCTAAGTGCTTGACTCTGAAAATGATCTTTGCATCAAGTAACTGCTTCACTTAATTTTGGATCAGCGGTTCCAGCTTGGGATGCATTTTCGTCAGTGGCTTCTAGAACGGTTTCACACCTGCTTTAATAGGAATAACATGTTGGATGATGCGAGTATCATAGGTCTTCAAATCTTCATATTTCCAGGCAAAAACATCCTTATATTTTTGAAATAAACTAATAAATTTGCTTCTTTCCCCCGGTGAACAACATTTTCCGAAGTTCACATACTTGGGTTCAGCCTCTGTCCCAAGATTAATCAGCTCATACTGCATAGAGGAACTATTTGTTTTGACATTGGTAGGTTTTCTAAACTTGCTATTCAAATCAAACATCCCTTCCAATGTTCTTACCCCTTTAGGCATGGATTTTCCACTTTGAAGCTCGACTTGATATTCTTCTTCATCAATCACCGATTCCTTGAAAGTCTCATCTTTGTTAAAAACTCTAAGATTTGCTGATCATCATCAAATAATTTCAAATTCATGACATTATCTGGTATAGATGGCCTGGAAATCAATTCAATTGAGCATTTGTTATTAGTGGGCACTAATCATGTAACAGAAGTAGCTAACAAATCAGCTGCTACATTTGCAATCTAGGAATTGAATTGATATTAAAAGTATCAAAATTTGATATAATCTCCCATAGTTTAGTTTGGTAACCCTTTTAGTGTGGCGACAGACAATGAATTGTGTTTCAAACTTGTCTAACAATTATCTCAGAATCACCAAATAATTTAAAATTTTTAACTTTAAGCTCAATGGCCTTTTTCAAGCCCTGGACTAGAGCTTCATATTCAGCTGTGTTATTTGTGCATTCAAACTCTAGTTGACAAGAGAGAAAATGTTTGCTCCTTTCGGAATCAATCAAGACACACCTATCTCCTGAACCCTCTTGAGTTTTGGAACCATCAAAATACAAGAACCAAAATCTATTTTCGACATCTACAGAATTAGTGTTGTTTTCTAAATTAAAAACTAAATTAACTATATTACAATCAATATTATCAGTCTGTGAAAACTGAAGGAGTTCAAACTATGTGTCTGACTCACTACTGGCTTCTTCCGCTTGATAGTTTCCAGGTTCAGCTCTATGAAATAGTTACCCAAGACTGAATGTGAGAAATTCACAGGTTCATTTTTTCCTTCCAACTGTGTCACATTGTGCTTCATGTTTGGTTCCCTCATCACCTTGATTTGATTCTGACTATTCTTATAGGGAAGCCATAAGTGTGACCAATCAGTTGCAAAGTACCCATTGAGTTTTACAGACTAGTCCCCGCTCAAAATCAAACCATATGCTTTGGTATATCTACCACCATGATGTCTATAAACTGGCAGACCCTTTCATCTGCAGATAACTGAATCAACACATTCTTCATTTCTCCTACTACCTTGACTGCTGATCTATCCAATTGAATGATCTTACATGAAGAGGGTGTAGGTTGACCATTTATATTTCTACAAACTGAAAGAGGCATGGCATTAGAGGAAGATCCATAATCTACTAAACAATTATGCACGTCATGATTTAAAATCTCAAAAGATAGTAAAAATGGCAGAGTTTGAGATTTGGACTTCCATCCAATGCTAGCTTCATTGATTTCTTTATCTAATTGAATGTCATCCTGGGATCTATTGGGTTGTTGATCAAAATCTTCCAAGAGATTCTTTCTTTGTTGAGGTAAGTTGGACATTTCAAATAAAGAAATATTTGCCTTTTTTTCTTGATGTCTTATATTATGTCATATCCCGTATCACATTTGGCTGGACCCTTCTTATTGTTTTCTGCTTTATTTTCCACAACATTCACAGGCTTACTCATTGTTGTAACTTTATCTTTTGTGATGACCAAATCAGACTTAGGTGTTGATTGGTATTACTGCTAATATTCTTCATACTTTCTTGTATCTTCTTAATCTTAGGCAGTAATAGGCTTTCATCCATTATTGGCATTTTACTTATGGTTGTGACATTAACTGCTAAAAAGTTGAATCTCCTCAGTAGATTCTTCTTCATCCAATCCTAGTGTAGTTGCCCAGTCCCATAAGAATATAGTGGTTTCATGGTTCTCTTCTGGCTGATTTGTTTTTCCTTCTTCCACTTCAGGCTCTATTATTTGAGCATCTAATATTTGATTCATAACCAGAGTCATTGAGTTAATCCATTGTGGGAAACTCTTCTCAGAATGGGGTTCTTGATGAAAAGTGCATAAATGATCCATTCCTACCTCATTAAAATTTAACACAGAAGAACTATACACATGTGGTTGGGATGTTCCACCTTCCTCTCTTTTCTTAAAATAAGATTTGAACTGTTTCTTGGATGAACTTTGCTTCTTTATCCTTTTCTAAGTTGGCAATCTTGTTTGATAACTTTTGTACCATTTTCACCACGTTTTCCAATTCACTTGAATGTTCCTCTTTAGGCCTGGTTAACAACAAAGGCTTCTTACTGCTAAACGTCCTTACATTTGGTTTTGTAGTGTGTTTGTTTATGCTTTCAAGTTCATCCTCTACTTTATTTGCTTCTTCATAAGTTTCTACCAAAGAAGGCTTTACTGACCTCTTAACAAACATTGCTATGCTGGGGCAAAGTGCTGAAGTGTAATATTCTATTAAAGTTTCTTCAGCAGGTTTTATTGTAGCACTGAAATTATTTAAATGGGCAGCAAACCTCTGATTAAAATCTTTCACTTTCTCTTTCTTGTCCATCCTTAGAGTTAACAATTCCTTTATAATAGTGGCAGTGGTTCTTTGACTACCGAACTTGCCTTTAAACACTCTTTCAAAAGTATCCCAATTTGTTATCAAATTTGCTTATAAACCGAAATACTAAGCAAAGGCCTTAGCTTCAAAGGTATGTGGAAAGAGTTGGCATACCACATGATCTTCATGCTCCATGAATAAAAGTTCTAAAGCCAAATAAAAAAATTGCAGGTGGTCATCCACAAAAATGTCCTTTCCGGGGTCAAACTTAGGTAATGCCTTTTCAGCATTCTGAGGTAAAGCATGTAAAGGAGTAGCCAGGTTGAGTGGTGTTCTATCTCTCCAAGCCAGTGGTGATTTAGGATTAATAGGTTTATTATCATTTGGGGGAACATTTCCATCCATGATTCTATGAGGAGTCGGTGGTGGATACTGAACCAATGACTACAAAGGAGACTGAAAAACAGGGGAATCCGGTCCCAATTGATCAAGTGATTGTACAATCTCTTGTATTGATAAGTTTACCAACTCTTCCAAATTTCCCACCAAGATTGAATCTTCAGTGTATGTCGGTATTCTTCTAGGATCCCACCTTCTCAGTAATTTAGGGATTGCCTGTAATCCCCTAAACTTCTTTACATAAGACCTTGTGGTTAACTACTTCAAAAGGAACAGGATAGAGTCGTTCTGCAACTTATAATTCAGGGTCTACACTTTCTTCGGGAATGAAATCTTCCGAAAAACTTGTTTTAGAGTTATCACAAGTGGAATAGTTTTGTGTTAGCATAATTTTTTTCCAGCCATGCACCAACGACCCTCCTTCTAGTGCCAAAACTCTTGATGCTTGGAAAGTCCCAGGTACCGATAGTAGGGATTCTCCCCAATAATCATTCCCGATTAGATCGTTTACTGTTTGGAATGGGAATCCGTCTGGTTAGAGGCCAGGCTACCGTAGAATTAAAAGAAAGTTTTAAATATTAGCTTGTATAGTGGCATCAGAAAATCTTCACAGATGTTCGTATAGAAACTATAATACTTATGTACCCATAATATTTGATATGCAGAGTATATAGGAGTCATGGAAGGATCCCATTTGCAATTAAGTGCTAGGAAAGGATGTGTGCATAAGATGCAGTCAATTAAGAAAGAACTCATATAAAATTCTGACTTCCTTTGAGTCAGACCCCCAAGTGTTGCAACTATGCTTGAAGATAGGCTGCTTGCCACGATGTCGACCGAGTTGAAAATAGTACCCTGCATGGCCACATAATATATAAAAAGTATCCATCTTATCTTATGAATTTTTCCATTGGCCCGACCGAATATCTGATTCAACATCAAGGCTAATATTCGATATGAGGTGTGTAGGTCGGTAGTTTCATATTCTCCTGAGGGTTTTTAGCGAAAAATATTCCAGGAGACCATCATTTTCTTCACATAGTCAAACACATTTAAGTCCAGATCCTTTATCCATTTATCTGTCATGTAAACCTGCGGTGTAGGTACCTTACATGCTTTAGTTATATATGCAGGGCTGAAAGCAACAAAACCCTATTTTTTCAGAGTTTGCCAGGATCATAGTATTCGTATCTGCCAGTGGTAGAATCCAACCGATTACCTTGATGCATGGTGTTAGAATATAATCCATAGGTATTATTGTAAATGAATAAATAAACAGTAGGAAGCCGAAAAGGCTGGGCGGAAGGTGAAACCCAACCGTCATATGATTTGTATAAATATAGGCATTTGCATTGGAATAATATCGAATCGGGAGTTATACCTAACAAGTGGTATCAAAGCTTGGCTATTTGCCATAACTCCTGCTGTCAATTTTCAGTCCTGGCAGCCTGTATGCTTGCCAGTTCATTGCCAGACTTCCTGCTCCATTAGTCTACCTCTTTATGCATTTTTTTCTGATAGCGTGGGCGCCAATAATTTTGTGTGATACCTAACCCTAACGCTCCATCTGAAAATCGCAGTTCTTGGGCCGCCTCTTCTATCCTCTGCGATATGTAGTGGTTGAATGCACTATAACCACATTTATCTACCTACGTGAAGAGTGCTATATCCTCACTGTGTGAATAGATTCCAGAGTTGTGACTTGTTGAATATGAATGCGTCCTCCATCGTATTAGTGAAACCCTAAATTTAATCTAGACTACTGCTGCGTTGAAGGAATTTTGGTTGTCTCTCGGCCACAGTCTCGAGTGCTGAGTCTCAGCAAGAATGTCTAGCCTGTGTTGTCTCTGCCTGCGTGCCGTTTACCGTTTCTGAGGCACCAATTTTGTCTTGCAATTCTATCTCACGTGCCTGTCACAGTCCCCAACCTTTCATTCTTTATATGCTTTCAAATTCTCCCAATTCAAGTCATATTGCAGTGCTGCAGCCTCATCTCTTATCCGCCATGGTTGACTCGAATCCAACCTTCAGATATGGTATGACCGTGATTAGATCACATGATCAAATGATCTATATGCCACTTACTGTTTATTAGGGTTTCCTTCTCGCCCCCTTGTCTTAGAACCAGAGTTTAGAGCTTCGGCGATCTCTGGGCTCTGGATGTTGCTACAGTAGCATAGAAGCAGTATTATTAGTATATAGAGCCAGCATTGAATACCTATCAGTGGTATTGCTGTGTTGAAGAGACTTAGTAGTATCTGCGACCGCGTGAAGACCAGTGTGGAGCTGTCTCCGTGAAGGCCCATTGAATGATATATGCTGGAGAAGATTGAGGCTGCATTAATATTAAACGAAGAGATTGCTGCCTGCGTGGAGACTGCAGCCTTGCTTGAAGACTGCGACTTGAAGACTGCATAATACCTGCGTTGGAGATAGCCTGCGACTTGAAGACTGTGTTGATACCATTTATTTCTTGCTGCGATTGAAGACTATATCGTGAAGTGTGTTGCTGGAGCCGCGACCTCTCATCTCCCATTGAGCGATAAAGCTTGGATAAAGGTGACAGAATGAACGAAGGGTCTCTCATAGAGCCAACGAACCTTTTGGGATACCATTCATAAGTCCTTTTTACCCGAAAAGGGTTTTATCCAATTCAAAATCTATGTGCATTTTCATGGATGTATTTTTATATGCCGCTATGTTTCTTTCTGTCATGAAACCCTTCACAATATTTCGTAGTCTGTAGCAGAGTTATTTTTACAGTTTTCGCTTGCACATTCAGTTATAGCTGTAGCAGATTTTAATAGCTGATAAATACTGCAGCAGAAACTTAAATTGACAAAAACACACAGCAAATGTCAAAACTCAGATTGGTAAAATAAGAGTGATCCGACTCTAGCTGATAAACACTCCAAGAGCCTGCGAGTTTTCTGAATACCCATTGCTGCAGTGAAGATTCACGCCTTTCTGAAACTGCGTGAAGTAATCTTGAAATGTGTAAATCTAGACTGTTGCAACATCCACTTGAAGATTGAAGTTGTGACCACATTCTACGTGAAACGAGATTGCTGAGACTGTCCATCTTATTGATAGCATATTTTCTGTGTCATTTTATCATTTTTAAAACTTGAAGTTGAAATATTAAGATTGTAAATCACCTTGGCAGAGACTGTAGACCTGCAAGGTTATTGTTTTTTCTATTTCTCTTTGTAAATTACACTAACAGTTGTAAAAATGCAATCTATAGCATATATTGTTGGTGATGTCCTCACTAGCAAGGAAACATATCCAAAATGGTCTAGAAAGATCAAGAAATCAAGCGAGCCTGTCGAAGAATCCCTTGACTTTGTTCAAAAAACAAAGAATCGGTCCAAAGACCCTTCCAAGGGAGATTGTAGCAAGAGAGGATGAGGAAGAAGAAAATTCAGAGGCAGAGGGGGCAGCAACAAAAGATCAGATTTGCAGTGTAATCGTTGTGGAAAGACTGGACACACATCAGATCAGTGTTGGGCTTCGTGGACTCCATCAAAGACAAACATAACCAGATGAAAGATGACCAAGATGCTAGTAAATATTCTGATTCTTGTATTGTTGCACATTGTAATCTTGGAATTAATGAAATGACTTCACTTTCATCTTATAAATATTGTTGGCTGCTTGATACTGGTGCAACATCACACATGACATTTAGAAAAGTCTGTTTTGAAGAACTTAATGAAACAATAAATGGCATAGTGTACTTTGCAGATAAGTCAAGTCTCAAACCAAAGGGAATGGGCACCATTCGTCTGAAGATGCCTGGATTCCCTGATTTCTTGTTAAAGAATGTTCTCTATCTTCTAGAGTTGCAGAGAAGCCTGCTGTCCTTGGTGGAGATTCGACAGCAAGGCCATTCCATCCACATGTTTGATGGAATCATAGAAATAAGAAAGTCCTCTGAT
>LPNX010516070.1:175389-191449 GCA_001517045.1 Pseudotsuga menziesii | reverse complement strand
CCAAATTCCTTTGAAGAAGCTTCTACTCGAGCTGAGTGGAAAGAAGCTATGCAGAATGAGTATGATGCACTCATGAAGAATGGAACTTGGAAGCTGGTTAACCCTCAAGTTGGAACCAAATCAATTGGCTGCAAGTGGGTGTACAAGAACAAATACAAATCAGATGGCTCACTTGACAAGCACAAAGCGAGGCTTGTAGCAAAAGGCTTTGCACAGAAGGAAGGAATTGACTATGAAGAAACTTTTTCTCCTACAACAAAATGGGCTACCATCCGAACCTTACTCTCTTTAGCTGCTCAGAAAGGGTGGAAAGTTCATCAAATGGATGTGAAGACTGCTTTCTTGAATGGAGACTTGAAAGAGAATGTCTTCATGTCTCATCCAGAAGGCTTTGTTGTGAAAGGAAAAGAACAAAAGGTATGCAAGCTTGTCAAATCCTTGTATGGCATAAAACAAGCGCCTCACACATGGTATGAAAAGTTAACCGAGCATCTTTTAAAGTTAAATTTTGAACATTTTGATCTTGATGATGCAACACTGTTTATAAATAAAGTTGGAAGATCTGTTGTGTATCTTGTGGTGTACGTAGATGACCTTTTGATGACAGGGAACAATGAGAGCTATATAGCATCCATAAAGAAAGATTTGAAAAAGATCTTTGAAATGACAGATATGGGACATCTCCACTATTACTTAGGAATTGAAGTCACTCAACATCCTAAGTACATATTGCTATCCCAGAAAAAATATGTTGGAGAACTACTAAACAAATTTTGCATGACAGAATGCAACCCTGTCTCTACTCCAATGGAACAGAAAATGAAGCTCACATCAAGCGAAGGAAAAGAATTTGAGGATGCGACCAAGTATCGACAACTTGTAGGAAGTCTTATCTACCTTACAACAACTAGACCAGATATTTCTTATGTTGTTGGCATAGTTTCAAGGTTCATGCATAAACCTTGTGAAGGACACTGGTTAGCTGCAAAAAGAGTTCTAAGATACTTGAAGGGGACTCAAGACGTTGGACTCAAGTAATCTAAAGTGGATGACTTCAAACTTATTGGGTACTCAGAATCAGATTTTGATGGTGATAAGGAGATAGGAGTATCAACTTCTGGATAGACTATGAGTCTTGGATCAGCAGCTGTCTCATGGAGATCACGCAAACAGTCAGTTCCAGCAGATTCAACAATAGAAGCAGAATATGTGGCTGCAGCTGAAGCAATGAAAGAAATAGTATGGCTCAGGAAGATACTTGAAGATTTGCAAGAAAAACAAGAGGACTCCACACCATTATTGATCGACAATACTTATGCAATCAAGCTGGCTAAGAATCCTAGATTCCATGATCGAACCAAACACATCAACACAAAGTATCATTTGATTTGACATCATGTAGAGGCCAAGACAGTCCATCTTCGACATTGTTCCACAAATGATCAAATTGCAGACATCTTCACCAAAGCGGTTGGACGAGAAAAGTTTGAAAGATTTAGAAACATGCTCGGACTTACGAACACCCCTTCGGATTAAGAGGGGGATTGTTAGAATATAATCCGTAGGGATTATTGTAAATAAATAAATAAATAGTAGGAAGCCGAAAAGGCTGGGCGGAAGGTGAAACCCAACCGTCATATGATTTGTATAAATATAGGCATTTGCATTGGAATAATATCGAATCGGGAGTTATACCTAACACATGGGAAGAGTTTAGGGCCTGTAGATACTTTCATGATAGCATATTTCATTATATTTGCATACATTGGTATATCCTCTAAACCTGCATATGGAACAACTTGGTCCTTAATCATCTGATAAATATGACCCCATTTGAATTTTGGTTCTACCCCTGTGATGGATTTTGTGTCTTTGTAAATAATTTCCATCTTAGGTAAAATATCTACATCTGGATCATCTCCTGGGGCCTGGGCCTTCTTCTTCCCTTTCTTAGGCATGTGGTTGTATGAAGGTTGAGACTATAATCCAAATATACCCAAAAATGATTTAAAATTTATTTGGTCAGGCAACATACATTCATTATTGATAAATTCTACAAAACATAATAACTATATCTAGGATGCAAAATGATCAATGAAACATAAAGAACAAGCATAATATTGTATTTAATAAAAAAATATTTACCAACTCATCCTCGAGCATCTCGAAAGGGATTTATGATGCAAAAAGAAAATTATCCAACTACTCTAAAAACGAGAAGGTAAAAGATATGTCATGGCTAGATTGATCCAAAAACAAACTTCTTATGTCATATGGGTTTTATACCTCAAGCTCCGAAAAGTGTTCTACACCTGCTGCTTCATGCAAGGACAAAATAAGCTTCTCCTCTCGGTGCAAACGAAAAAAAAACTTATGGTGGTTCAATGAAATAAGGTGACTTGAAACACTGGTCTGTCTTCTCAGACTGTGGGAAGAATTTAAAAACCCTAAGCTGGCCAACAATGATACCCTCCCCTCTCTCTGTTTGTCAATGAGAACCAGAGGTGGCGCAGACGGTGAAATAGTCGTCTGGCCAAAACCTTGCCACTGAACCAATCTGACACAACAATCCTCATGGCATGAGCGGCGAGGATGGGTGGTGCGGAGTAGGTAAGGAAAACTCCTACGACCATGACTAGTAAAAGAAATAAGACAACTAGGGTTAATAGCACGGAAGGACCTAGGAAAAACCACAAGAGATCTGAGAACCCTAAATACCAACACCAAAATGACACCTATCGGGTTGGATACTTCTTTAAATAACACGGACCTAGAAGAACCCTAATCCCGCAAAACCTTCCAAACCCATTTACTAGATTAAAATAGAAAAAAATGTGACTAGGACAGAGCTTGAATCCTACATGGTAGATGATAGCTTGAAAGTTGGTGAGCAAAACAACTCGCGCGGTTGGCTTGATCCGGGTGGCAATTGACAACTCAGAGCACTCCTAACGGTAGGTGAAAATAACTGTAAAACAAACCCCCGAGGCTTAAATAGGAAACGACGACGAAAAGGCATTGATGTGGTAGCTGGGTGATTAAATCCTCCAGGACAAAACACCGTTTAGCGCAAAGGAAACAAAATCATTGGCCAAAAAACATTCGAATCGGTGAACAAAACTGAGGAGACCGCGACAGTGTTGGGTGGACTCATAGAGCAGATCCGATGTTATCGAATAGCATTCAACACTCTTGTTGATGATAAGACTATCAACATGATCCTTAAATCTTTATCGGTAGTAAAAAGTGAGTAAAAATCAATATCTCCTATGAAGACATCGACTCCAATACTGGAGTACTTCTGATACCAACGGAGGAACTCAACAACAAATCCCGCAAACATTATCGGTCAAACCTCAAAAAATCATCGGCTGCAAAAGATCAAAACATCCAAATGTATTGGCTTGCAAAAAGGATTCCCGTCGATGCTGTCAGCAGATAATTCCGAAAAGGCTCGTCGACAAACTTATGGAAATTTCCTAACAGTGGACCAGTGGATAAGAAAACAAAACCTTCCTGAAAGAATCAGTTCAAATCTTTGAGTTGTCCCGATACCAAGGGAAAAACTTGACAAGATGTCCCAAAAAGCATTGACGAAGGCTACAAACAAACCAATGGACATAAAATTAAAACGTCACGGAGACGGTCGGCTCCAAGACTCGAGTTTTGCCGACGTATCG
Organism: Pseudotsuga menziesii; assembly: GCA_001517045.1. NCBI lineage: Eukaryota > Viridiplantae > Streptophyta > Pinopsida > Pinales > Pinaceae > Pseudotsuga > Pseudotsuga menziesii. The sequence continues at coordinate 187,769 of LPNX010516070.1, read as the reverse complement.
ACAAAATTGATTTTTTTTTCCAAAAATCCGTAAAGAATAAGCCAAAAATCAGATGAGCAACATGAGTTTCCATGTCGTGTCGGCTAGACTTGAGAAGATCAGCCGATACATCGGATGAAAAATATCAATTTCAATTTTCAACAACACACTTTCTAACTTGTGCAAGAAAATAAACTAAGTCATGAAAAACTATTCAGAGAGCAAAGTCTACCTAGGAAGGTATAAAAGCTAAACTGCAAGGGGGGCCCTAAAATCACAAAATTTTTGGGGTAGTGGTTGCGGCAACAACAAGAGGTAGAGTACATTGCTGTGAGTACTGCTTGTAGAGAAGTAGTGTGGCTAAAAAATTTGCTTGTGAGATTGTTCGGTGAAAGAATTGAGACTATAGTAATTAGGTGTGACAACCAAAGTTACATCAAAATGTCCGAAAATCAAGTGTTTCATGATAAGTTGAAGCACATAGAAATGAAGTATCACTTCATTCGAGACATGGTCAAAAAAGGTACAATGAAAATCACTACATAGCTACTGATGAGCAGATTGCAGATGTGTTAACAAAGCCTCTATAAGAGATGAAGTTTAGGTATTTTTGAGACAAGCTTAGTATCTTAGAGAACGACTCCCTCACCTACACGGAGTGTTAAATGTACTGCATCAAGAGTCATTCTCGGACTTGTGAGTAATATCCTGTCGAACTTGTGAGTAATATCAAGTCCTATTCCTCATGTGTTGGGGTGGAGATGTCATAAAGTCTTGGAGTACAAGTCCACAAACATGTGAGTAATATCAAGTCAGACTTGTGAGTAATATCAAGTCATGATACTCATGCAGACCCACAACTATAGTGGGTACCCTTGGGGTGGGCCTCCCATTATGGAGGTGAAATGCTTTGCACATTGAAGTATAAATGTTATGTGATGTATTGCTAACCATGGTCATCGATTTCTATTAAGTCTCTGTTATCACATATATATTGTAGCTAACTACCATGATGCAACATACAGATTGATCTCTTTATTTTTCCAAGATACACATTTATACGGGATTACAACATTGATCATTACATCCTAAGACATTTAGAGCCTTTGTTTAGTAGCAGTTACAAATTATTTGCTTGCCAGGACTGAGATATCCATGATCCATTGAGATGTCTTCAGTGGTGACCTAGTTCATTCGAGCAGAGTAGCAGACGTGGTACATAGTTTATAGATGGACATATCAGATAGAGACATGTATATGGTGAGATTGGGTATATGGATCCTTGGTTGGATTTTTCTCTTTGATGCATATTAACACCTAATTTTTTTATGTTATGATGATTTTGGTGACCTTTGCTTATATTACATGTATACTAATGCTTAAAATTGTGCTGAGAATGATTAAAGAATTTGATGTTGAAGACTATTGCTTATCCATGCTCTACATAACTTTTAAACCTTAGTGCTATGACGGTTCCATGTGTCATTTGTCTCCATTTATCGAGTTCAACCATAATTGATTTCCTCCCCTGACCTATGTTGATTGAGACCTGTGAGATTAAAGATATTTTTTCCCATCTTGACCCTTATGCACGATAGGCACTATGTTTTTTTGTGTCTCTGGATATGAAGTATGTGGCTTTGACAGTGTGGCCAAGTTCATAAGATGGTTTTCCTTTAGTGCTCAAAGCAATTGCTCCACTCCACAATGTCTTTAGACACTAAAGAATTGGAACATATAAATGTTATATCTAATTGATGCAAAGTATGAATCTTATAAATTAGTCAGTGGAAAAAGGATGAGAACTCATCTATTGCATGATGTAAGTCTCATCCCCCCCCAGAAGGGAAATGAGGTGAGGAAAACCCATCGAGGCTATGGATGCTCACTCATAGGGGGGCTAGGCCTCACTCATTTTATGGATCCCAGAAGGATTTCCAGGGCACTTGCTTTTGGAGGTTGGATATTATCTTATGTGAAAATTAAATGTTTTTTAAAATTCAATGGTCAAAGGATGAGCACTCATTCATTGTATAATGTTTGGATCATTTTCCCCTACAGGGAAACATGGTGGGGCTGACTTGTCAAGGTTACGCCTTGTCATATTTTGGAGGCCCATAAGGATTTTGAAGGTGCATGCCTTTGGAGGTTAACTAGTGTTCCAAATTGCTAAATATTTGTTTAAATGGAAACTTGCCAAAGCCTGAAGGAAACAAACCCAAGTACTTTATCCATTTGTTAGACACCACCATCCCCTATTGCTATCTGTTATCCATATGTCATTTTGGTTTTGTGTATTTGTCATCATTCAGAGAGATCACATGGTTAAAAACCAACTAGAGGTCATTGCCATTTACTTTAGCCTTGTTTTCCATCCTCACTAACCACTATCAAATTGTTCAAACTTTGTAAGTATGGCATATACAAGAGACTTCTAGAAGACTCGATGATTCTTCAAAGTCACATGTATATCTTATTGGTTATTATTATTATTATTGTCACCATGATTTTGAGTGGCATAATTTAAGTTGGGTTTTAATATACACATTGGAGCAGTTCTTACCTTGGATGCATGCAGGTCCAACTTAGTTTAGCATCTCACCTCCAATTTGGTTATTTTGACCTAGTCAACCCAATTGACCAAATCAAGCACGGTTCCCAAGGAAATGGCTAAAATTTTGAGAATACTTATATTTGCTCCAGAAATTCCTAGGACCAATATTGTGGTTTTAGTTTTCAAAGTTTGGCCTCATATTGCATGATAATGATTATTTTCACTTTATTATTGGTCATATTATATTATTATTGCAGTTATTATGGTTCTCCTAGGGCACCACCGTGCTCCAAGGGGTATGAGTAGTCAGTGGTGCCATTCTATTATGTCTCTAGATACTCATGTGTAGTCAGGTTTCCCCAACTCTCAGCCTGAATGAAGTTATGATTATTTTTATGATTTTAAGAGGATGTACCATAAAAAATGAACTAGTAAATCACTGAAAAAATAAATTTGGCTTGTGTGGTTAAGGAAATGGCAAGGGAATTTCTCTAGGAGATTTTTTATGGCTCTTCAGACACTTCCATAGCAGTTTCAGTCAGTTTTATGTCCAAATTTATTTATTTGGCTCTTTTAGGGAGGACATTTCTCATGGGGAGCCTCTCACCTTGGTGATATGTTGTATGCCATTGTTATAAAACTTATGTTACGATGTTGTAATGGGGAATAGGGAGAATTGAGCCCCTAAGGTGACCCACTTGATGTATTATCATGCTATATATGATGTTATGATGTATTTTGACTTAGACAGGCCATCCTTCAGGGAAAAGTGCATCCCCCTTGATCTAATCAAGTTGATTCATGTATTGATGTGTGTAAAAGTGATCTCCATAGTTGATGATGTTATAATATCAATCATTGTATGATAAAGTAAGTTAGGGTTTTCATCTCTAAAAAATATATATAAAGAAGAGACCCCCCTATTAAAAATCATGAGCTCTGCCATTGGAACTTTTGAATAAATATATTTTTATGGGATTCAATACTTACGTATTTGTAGATGAATGAATCTGATGATGTTTGAAATTGTTTCTCTCTTGCACTGAGTTAATCTGACATAACTTTCTTGTATATTAGATCCATTTTGATTTGCAGGCAAAGACGACATTTTGGAGAGCGAGCGTATTGGTGAAGCTTCACCCTGACGTTTGGATTCAAATTGGGCTTCAATAGGGAGGGATTCTTTGCTTCTATTTTTAAGATCCCGATTTGCTTATCATTACTTATTGGTTTTCCCTTCGCGTGGAAGGTAGAGAGGAGGCTAGAATCAATAAGCAAAGCATTTTCATCAAGATCTTGCATAGATTTCTCATTTGATCCATGAGGAATAAATCCTAGTCATCTAGGAAGGTATCTACAGATTCCAAGTATTTTTCTCACCTTCTTTCTCCTTGTTTTAATTTTCCATGCATTGCACATCAACACATTTCACCGAAAACCCTCTTATAGATAGTAGGAAAATTCACCGAGGCATATTTCACTTGGAAAATCAAAATTTGGCGATTTGGGTTTTGAAGGACATCATCCAAAACCCAAAATCCTTCCTAGGAATCACCCTTATACTCCATTTTCCCATTATTTTGTGGCACTAACCCCTTAGGAAAAATTGCTCCCCTTATTTTGCTAGCGATTTTCTGAGTTTCATGTGTTTTTTGTTTTTGTTTGGATCTAATACAATATCATACAAGCCAAAAATCAAGAGTGTTAGAATCCCTAATTCAATATCAAACCTAACCTAGGGCATTTCCTGAATTTTACATTTAAATCCCCCTAGGGTTTCGAGTTTGATCATTTGAATTAACACACAAATTCTAGATCTGGTAATTAAATCCACAAGTCACTGAGTAAATCAACTTGAGTAACATTTCCAACATATGTAAATACCCTCCACTAAGGTATTCCTAAAATTGTGTCTTCATCCTTAAATCTAGGGTTTATAGCTTTCACCTTACGTATTCTATGTTGTTGGTTTGATATGGTGATTTAGCTTTAGATATTTCCTTCTAGGATAGGTCTCGATCTCCCCCTTTGTCACTTGGTATTTAGTGGCATAAATTGAAGGATATCTCAATTGGAGTGACAACCTTTCCATTATTTGGGGGTTGGGGTATCCGTAGGTCATGACTTTGGTTTCCTTCCTCCTCCGCCATCCTGAATAGGATTACTCCAAAGGGAAACCAGATGATTTGTGATAACATTTTTGGAATCATTATCGGGGAGGTAGATGATTAACTTGGTCCATTATATGTACCTTCGGTGTCTATGAATGCTTTTTATTTATTTTTATTCTCATTCATATCAGATTCAGTTTAATTCTAGTGATTGCATTTTTTCATTGGTTAAATCTGCACAATCACTATGTTTTATTACTCATCTCTCCTACAACATTAATTTTTTAGTGAACATGACAATTCGTTCACCTGACGATTTCACAATGCAACTCCCCTAAGGGACCTACACATGGATATGACCTTCGAAGCCAAAACTTAATAAATGATCAAGAAATTCCTTTAACTTATACCCAAAATTAGAACAAGAATCTTGAATACCAATCATCCAATTTATTTTGGAGGGTTGTTAATTCACCAAGATAAATTTTTGACAACCCTTTAGAAAATTATCAATCAATCCCATTGTTTATCAGGTTCGATTCTCTGACCAATAATCAAAACTCTACCACTCCTCTAACTAGTCCACCTAGAACAAATTTTTAAATGGATAACAAAAATCCCTTAGTAGTACCTAGATGCTTTGGAAACATAACTAGGCCATATCCCTTTGATTTCTCCCATATTCAAGGTGCTCCTCATGACATGCCTAAGAAATACTTTGATAAACTTCCTAAGTTCAAATATTCTTTTGCGATCCCCATTGAAGAACATATTGTCACAGATAGGGCTGAACTGAAGATGTATATATGAGAGCTATTATGTATTCCTTAGAAGGAGTTGCTCATGGATGGTTTGAGAAGTTACTTGTAGGGTCGATATATGGTTATGATACCTTTTCCAAAAAACTCATTAAAGGGTGGTCATCCAATATAGACAACAGGTTCCTCTTAAATCAACTTTTCGAGGTCAAAAGGAAAGATAATGAGTTGATCCATGAGTTCAAATTTTTATTTGAAAAACTTGCCTATAATGTTTCTCAAGACCTAATACCTACTGAACAATCTATCCTTATCCTTTACTTAAATGATTTTGAATGATGGGTTGGTTCTAATCTTAAAGAAAATAATCCTAATGACCTCAAAACAACTCAAACCTAGGCCAACAAAGCATAAGCTAATATAGACTCTATGGGTAAGAATAATTTCTTTGATGCATATTCTCCCACATCTTCCTGTAGTGAAAAAAAACCTAGGAAATCTAAGGAACCTATAGCTGAAGAAAAACCAAACTTGGAGGGAATGTACGAGATGATGAAAAGTCTCACATTATTCACCAAAGACATAGCAAGGACTAGGGATAATGAACAATACAAAAAATCTTATGGCCCCATACCTTACTGGAATAATCAAAGAGGGCCAATAGATGGAAATAATAGACAACCCACTGGGAGGAATGAAGTAACATAAAATAAGAATGTGAACTTATGTGATGAACCTGAGGAAGATAAAGAAGTCTTTGATCCTAAAGACCATGAGATAATTTTGGTTTAAGACTTCAGTATTGATGATGACTTTGGTAGAATATCGCTTGAAGAGGATGATTGGGATGAAGAAGAAGATATTGTATGTAACATAACACAACCCACCGTCCATGTATACCAACACAGAAACGAATATCAAAACATTGCACCTTTTTGAGATCAACATTTAAACAAAAATGATGACAAAGTAGAACAAGATCCTTGCGATTATGAATTAGGTATTGAAATTGAAAACAAATTACATAAGGACATGTAAAGTGTACCCCTAAGTGAGTTAGTAAAGTTACCCACAATTAAGGATCAAGTTCAATATTCTTTTGATAAAATTCCCATAACAAATTCTCTTAGGGTTGTATCGAGTCTTGCCACATTTAGAGTGCTAGAGGTAGGGACGTAGAGGAAAATCCTCCTATTCATATCCATACTGCTATTTATGAGAGAAAGAGTGGAGGACATCCTCTTTTCTATATCACATTACACATTAACAACCTCTTACTCCATAATTGCATGTTAGACTCAGGAGTAGCCATGAATGTCATGCCTCTACAAATTATGAAAGAAATGGGATTAGAAGTTACCCGTCCATATGGAAATGTTTGTGGAATTGATTCAAGGGGTGTCCAATCATATGGTTTAATCAAGAATTTAAAAGCTGACTTATTTGATTGTCATGACTTAAATACCATGATGGATGTAGTGATGATTGATCTTCCCCCTGTTTATGGTGTGTTTCTATCTAGGAAATGGGCTGCTAGATTAGGTGGATATCTCATGATGGATTTATCATATGCATTCATACCTATCTCTGATAAGGATTTAGTTAGAATATGTAGGGAGATTTTCAATGATGGGTATCTTGAAACTTTAGAGGATGGTTTAAAAAATACTTATGGAGAAGATAACTGGAGTGTTGAAAGAATGAAGTTGGTAAATGATGGCGAGGATTATACACTTGTTTTGTTGGGAGTAGGTAGTTATGAATCTGAAGACAAAGATGATGTAAGGTTTAGGAACGATCTTATCCATCGGGAACTCCTAGGGAAATTGAACCTTCATAGAAATTGGTAGGGGAAATCACTAGTAATAATTATGAACATTTCTTTGATTCCCCTGATCATTTATCCCAAATATCTGTAGAAGTCACAAAATATATCCCCCCAAAAGGAGTCTTTTACTACAAGTGAAGGTGTTTCTTATCCCTTCAGAAGAATAACTTATAATCACATTCAAGAAATTAGATAGGACCTGATAGATAACTTAGCACGAGAGATGATAGAGCGTATCCATCGGAGTTGGGAATAACATGCTTTGATTAATGATTCTCATGGTGAGGAATTTTCTCTGAACAACTTAGCCATTTTTAAAGTAGATAGCTCCTCACATGTATCTGAAAGTGAAACCCAAACCTTAGTTCCTATTGATGATGCCATGACTCAATATGAGAAACTAGACCACATAACAAGTCTTAGTAACTTTCGCTACCCACATGTTGCACATTTCCTAGGCTTCTTGCTACCTCCAGAGAGATATACAAAAGTAATCAATGATGCATATCACATTCATACAGTATAATTGACCTCTTTGGAAGATGAAGTAGAGATAAACATGTTCGAATCTTTTAGAAAATTCAAATTACTAGTAACCCATGGAGAAGGTTCTAGCATGCATCCTGATCATTTTGATAACATTTCTCCCATTTCCACTAATATTGATAGAGTTTTTCATGAATTTTGGATTGTGGAGGAAACATTTAAGAAAGTTATAGCAATGCACCTAGAGGAGGTTAATAACGAGTCAAGAAGAGAAGTAAGATATATATTGGTTGGAAGAGTTGCACTTCCAATAGACGGGGGTCCTCCATGTATCAATGTTGTACCACAAGAAAGAAGTAGGAAAATGCCATTTCCCTGTAATCGAGGCAACACAGATGCCTCCATAATTCCTACCCATGATATTCAAGTTGTTTCATTATCTATTAACCGGTGTAGGTATACCTATGGTGATAAGGTTGTTATTGAAAATTGTTCTTTTAATCATATTTATAGATGATCAAGAAATATTTGGATGGGACCATTAACAATAGAATGATTTGAAGGTAACATGTATTATTTGTTCACTGAATATGGCCATCAATTTGACATTCATGTGAATCATGTTTATTTAAGGGACTATGTCCTAGGCATGACTTAATATATCACCTGTTCATAATCTATTAGATTAGGTAGGTTTGAATAAGCTCCTTTGAGAAGTAGTCTGAGTCTTTTATTTATGAGTGTTGCATGAGTCCTAGGTCTTTTTGAGTCTTTTGTCCATTGATTCTGGCCCTTTCATTTATTCTAGTAGAGTTTATTGTAAGCATTTTATTTCTAGTTTTGCTTTTATCATTTTATTTTATGCATATATTTTTCCCAGAGATGATGCTCTAGTATTCTTGCTTCCATGTGCACAAAAATACGTACATGTGAAGAAGAAGCATAAAATTGAAGTGTTGGATTTGTTGTTGCTGAGATGGTGCTGCGGACCATAGATTTCTGAGTTTCTCAAGCTCTCTCCCCCTTAGAGAACTTGTCCTAGTTGGAGCCAGATGTTATCAAATATATATTCCAGTTGGGCTACCATGATTCAACATATAGATTAATCTCTTTATTTTCCCAAGATACACATTCATATGGGGTTACAACATGGATCATTACAGCCTGAGCCATTTAGAGCCTTTGTTTAGTAGCAATTGTTGATTATTTCCTTACCAACACTGATATATCCTTTCTCATTGAGACGACTTTGGTGGTGACCTAGTTCATTCTAGCAGAGCAGTAGATGTGGTACATAGTTTACAGCTTGGCATATCGGATAGAAAAATGTATATGGGCCTTCGTTGGATTTTGCTCTTTGATGTTTATTAACACCTAAACTTGTTATGTTATGATGATTGTGGGGGTCTATGCTTATATTACATGTATATTGATGCTTAAACTTTGTGTGAGAAACATTAAAGAATATGATGTTGAATACTAATTCTTATACCATGCTTTACACAAAGTTTAAATCTTAGTGCTATAATGGTTCCATGTTTCATTCGTCCCCATTCATCCAGTTCACCCATAATTGATTTCCTCCCATTACCTACATTGATTGAGACCCATGAAATTGGATATTTTTTTCCCCATATTGACCCCTATGCATGATAGACTCCATGTTTTTCTGTGTCTCTGGCTATGAAGTATGTGGCTTGGTCAGTGTGGCCAAGCTCATTGGATGGTTTTCCTTTAGTCCTCAAAACAAGTGCTCCACCCCACATTATCTTTAGACACTAAAGCATTGAAACACATAAATGTGTTGGGTATATGTAATATTCTTTGCATGTGTGTGTGGAGGGGAGGTGCGCCTGTCATCCCATGCGTCTAACGATCCCAAAACTTTTGGTTGTTTTTTGGCTATTTTTGGGAATTTTCTAAAAATATGTAATTTAATCCGGGTTAAGGGGTTGGGGTATATTTTTATAATCTGGGCTAACAAATTAGGTTACTGGAGGCTACATAATACCTATATTGAATTGTGAGTTATTCATAATGATAATGAGAAAATAGGAGGTGTGGCTCCAAGGTTTGTTGGTTTTCCCGGTTAAGGGTTTCCAGGGTAAATCTCTGTGTTTATGTGTGAATGCTGTGGTGTAGTCCTTGTTTTCCTTATAATAATTTGTATGATTTGCTTCTTTGCACATGATTAAAACTTACAAAATGTTATATCAAAATGGTGAAAAGTATGAATGCTATAAATTACTTAGTGACCAAAGGATGGGCACTCATCCATTGTATGATGTAAGGCTCATTCCCCCCCATAAGGCAAACAGGGTGAGGAAAACCCATCTGTGATATGGATGCTCACTGGCAGTGGGGATAGGCCACAGTCATGTTCTAAATCCCAAAAGGATTTCTAGGGAACCTTCTTTTGGAGGTTGGATATTATCTTATGTGAAAGCTAAATGTTGTTTAAAAGTCAATGGTCAAAGGATGATAATTCATTCATTGTATAATGTTTGTATCATTTTCCCTTACAAGGCAACAGGGTGGGGTTGACTTGTCAAGGTTATGTCTTCTCAATTTTTGGAAGCCTAGAAGTCTTTCTATGGAACCTGCCTTTGGAGGTTGACTAGTGTTCCAAATTTCTAATTATTTGTTTAAATGGAAACTTTCTAGAGCCTGAAGGAAACAATCCCAAGTACTTTATCCATTTGTAAGACACCACCATCCCCTATTGCTATATGTCATGCATATGCCATTTTGGTTGTGTGTATTTGCCATCATTCGAAGACATCACATGGTCAAAAACCAACTAGAGGTCATTACCCTTTAAGCCTTGTTTTCCATCCTCACCCAACGCTAGCAAATTGTTTAAAATTTGTATGTATGACATATACAAGAGACTTCTAGAAGACTCAATTATCCTTCAAAGACACAGGTATATCTTACTGGTTATTATTATTATTATTTTCACCATGATTCTGAATGGAATAATTTAAGTTGGGTTTTAATATACATCTTGGAGCAATTCTTATCTTGGATGCATGCAGGTTCAAATTAGTTCATCATATCACCTTCAGTTTGGGTATTTTGACCTGGTTAACCCAGTTAACCAAGTCAAGCATGGTTCCCAAGGAAATGGCTAAATTTTTTACAGTACTTATATTTTCTCTAGACATGCCCAGGACAAATATTGCGGTTTCAGTTTTCAGAGTATGGCCTCAGATTGCATGATCAATGACTATTATCACTTTATTATTGGTCAGTTTATATTATTATTGCAATTATTATGGTCTCTTAGGGCACCACAGTGCTCCAAGGGGTATGAGTATTCACTAGTACCATTCTAATATGTCTCGAGATACTTCTCTATAGTCAGTTTGCCCCAGTTCTTAGCCTGCATGAAGTTGTGATGATTTTTATAGGATGTACCATAAAAACATGAAGTAGGAAATCATTGAAAAATCGATTTGTCTTGTGTGGTCAAGGAAATGGCAAGGGAATTTCTCCATGTGATTTTATGGCTCTTTGGACAATTCCATAGTAGTTTCAGTTAGTTTTATGTCTGAAATTATTTATTTGGCTCTTTTTAGGGAGGATGTCCCCCATGGGGTGTTGGACACCCTATATGCAAGTTAATTAAAGCCAACATATAGAGTGTTGAAGATAAATTGTCAACCCAGGGAAGTATTTTATTTCAAATATAATGTGCACTGTATATGCTTAAACATTAAGTAGCTGATACTGTAAATCAATTATCCTACCTTCTTGTTCAACCCAACTCTTCCCATGATTAACTTAATCTAATTTACCTTCCTAAGAATGCAAAACCACAAATACCTTCTTACAACCCTTAATCTAGAAATAAGATATTCAAAAAACAAACATATGGATTTACTTTTGCAGAAAGTTAAATCCTAAATTACCAGGCCATCTGAAGATCCATTATAACTATCTCAATCCAACTTGATCTAGAATTCAGAAATGCAGAAATTGAACTTCAACAATTGTAACTACAAATGGACTTAATTAGCAAAACTCAAGAAATACATCAATTGATAGAGACTAGGGATGAGCTTGGCTGTTATAGCTATCACATAATTGCATAAAGAAAGTTAGTCTACACAATCGACTGTCACACCACTCTGCTGTAGCTCACAGGGAATGCAATTACTGATCGATTGAAGGAACACACAATAAATCATTAATGTTGCAGTTGTTATAAAAGAATGAATCTACTGTAACATCCACACCACATGATGGAGGAATAAATACCTAATTAACTTGGTGATCTCTGTAGGAAGGCGGGCCCAACCTTCGAATAGAGATGTCGAAAATTAACACAAGTTAAACGTCGAGATCAGAAGAATCACTCTCCTTGTATTAAATGATGAAAATAAAGATACAGTCTCTGTCACAACTTATACAATAAGATCAACTAAATTCCAACCCCTGGCTCGGGATAGTTTCCAATATTTATACATTCACAATTGTAACTTCTACCCACTGATATCGGGCAGCCATGAAGATCTTTGATCTTCAGGCTGCCCCATTTACGATACATTGTTACAGCTATGGGAAAGATAAAAGCAAAAAATATAGGAAGGCTGTTACTTGATCCTTCAATGATATAAAAAGATGCATCTAGAAGATGCTCCATTGGTTGTAGATACCCT
>LPNX010516070.1:70188-175207 GCA_001517045.1 Pseudotsuga menziesii | reverse complement strand
TTTTTTTTTTTTTTTTGTCTATATGCGACTTTCCCTTAAGGAAACCCGCGTACGTACATGAATTTATCTATATAATACCTGTGTACGTAAGTGAGTTGCTATATACACATGACTTTCTATATTGGAAACCCACGTGTATTCCTTGTGTACGTGACTGTTGTTTCTGCAACCCGCGTACGCCTCTTAAAAATGTAAAAAAACATGTCTTTTGAATTTTGGGTAGTTTGGGTAGTTATGCAACTGACTCCTTCAGTTGTAACTACTTCCTAACTCTTCCTTAAGCATATAAATAGAGGTAGGGAGGTCCATGAGAGGATACTGGAATCTTTGCATTTTTATGCTGGAGGATTTGGAGCTCTCTTTGCCCACACCTTTGCCTTGGTGATCATCCGCTTGTGTTGCAGAGCTTGGAGGCTGAGTTCTTTGGAGAAGAGAAGCAGCAGAACCAAATCAAGGTTTTGTGAGGTGCCAAACTTGAAAAGAAGGTATACTTGTACTTGTTTTCAAGATTAATAAATATGTGATGTCCTTCTTCTTCCCAAATCATTGTTCAATGTGGGATTGGATTTCTGTTTATGATCATATGATGATGTTATTCAGATTATTATTTCATATTTCTTTGATTATCATTTCTTTATATGTGGTCATATTGGTTTGAGGAAGGTATAATTCATTTTGCAGGTCTCTTGAAGCAAGAGGAGCAAGAAGAGGATTGAAGGGTTGCTTGGATCAACCTTCGTTTGGCTAAGGTATGAACCATTCTAATCTCTGAAACTTGCTTATATATGCTTGCTGAACATTATACATCCACATTTCAACCGCAGTATGTTGATGGCCTCTTAAACCCTAGCCATAGGATACTTTCCTTTACAACAACCCTCGAGCAGCGACGCATTGTTGCATCCAAGTTTGTTGCAGCCACCCTTGTATAACTTGCATGGAATAGTAACCTTTGACTGTGTCCTTTGTACAGAAATGGAATAGGTGGTGATCAACTCAACAATGAATGTCCATATCTCTCTTGATTCATTCAGCCTGCTACACCTATATCCTTTACATCTTGAATTATCTTTATAAAATCACCATATGTTAGCATAATCCAAGATATAGAGCCCTGATTACAACAATCATAAGTATTAATAGGCTAAGACAATAATTAACCATACATGTATGGATCGAGGGATAAAGTGAAGGAAAACATCTGTTTGGTGCATATAATGGAGTAAGATAAGCCAAAAAGGGGTAGGTAAATGTGGTTAAAAAGGGGTCATTTTTTTGGCCCAACATCTCCCCCCAATTGTCCTATTGCATGTCCCTATGCAACAACCTCCATTAGTCTGAATCTGAATCTGGCATTGTGCTTCATTCATGGAGAGAGGAAAAGTTATATGGGAGTTCAGGTGATCCCTATTTTTCCAAAAATCCATTATAGACAACCCAATATCTCCAACACTTCTTCTCTTCTGCCTTTGTTAATGAGAATTCTTCCCTGTATGGTTTTGCTAGCCACCAGATGAGAGGGAATTTGAATTTGAGTCCCAGCCAATTAACTCCACATTCCTTCATGCATCCCACATATCCCTCAACCCTGGAAAGTGCATGTTTAAAATTCTTGTAACAGTAGGGATCTCTATTCCTCAAGATTGAAGAGGCAGCCTTCCATTTATGCTGGCTACCTTCCAATGCCAATTGATAATGCTTGGAAATTTGGATGACACAGGCAGAGATAACCTTTTCTTGAAGTTCCATCATCTACTGAGTTTTGATGGGACATGTGAGCCTACACTACTGATGAGCAAGGAGAAGACGAGGGGTTTGAGGTTCACTTCGAACCCAAAGGTTAGAGTGGGACTCATTATGAGAAAAATTTTGGAAGGATCTTTCCCACTGAACGTGATTGCTAACAAAAGAGGCAAAATCCCTCAGGTGAACATCACCTAAGAAAGGGGTAGGATTCGAATGGCGGTCCAAGGGACAAGCCACATCATGCAAATAAATATCACAAAGCAAGTTCTGCTCAACAAAATCACTTTCCAGAAATTTAGCTGAGGTTGCTATTTCATAAGGCCTCCCTTCCTTTACAGCCTTTAGTTTAAACCAAATGATCTGTTCAAATAAGAACACAAGGTAAGAGGAGGATGGTGCTCTGGTACCGAACAGTTCCTGAGAGAGAGTGTACGACTGGTCTTTCTCCACCTGCATGGATTTGAACTTTTTCAGCTCCTTCAGTTCTTTTTGTATCTCTTCCCAGTGAAATTTCTGGAACATTAGTTCTTCTTCCCATGTTTCCTTCAATTCCTTGATGGTCTTCTTATGTTCAGCAAGGGGAACCATTCCTTCTTGATACCTCTCCACCCGACTCTTCCACTTCCTCACTTCTATTCTTAGGAGTGAGAGCTCTTGGGTCAACCTCTGGATCCCTTCATCTTCAGCATGATCTTCATTATCAGAATCCAGATTGACAAAATTTTGAGAAAGTTGAGTCCATACCTTGCCACCTGATGCTTTAGCCTAAACATTCTGTATTTCCTATATGGGTACTCCTGCAAAAAATTCTGGGGATGCTGGTTCTTATGTAACAGCGTGCCCTCTTTGAAGTTCTCCTAAAACAACCTCAACTTGTATAGGTGCCTCTAAAACAACTTCTAGGGATGCTGGTTCTTGTGTAACAACACCCTCTTCTTGGAATTCTCCTCCAGCAACTTCAACTGGTATAGGTGCCGCTGAAACAAATTCTGGAGATGCTGGTTCTTGTGTAACAACATCCTCTCCTTGGATTTATCCCACATCAACCTCAACATCCAGTTGTGAAGGTGTTGGTTCTTGTGTGACAACCTCTTCCTGAATTTCAATCTCCACATCTGCTTGATTGTCAGCTGCAGCTTTGACAAGGAGATGCAAGGCTACTGGTTCTTGTGGATCAGAGCCCTGCCCTTCTATTTCTTCATGCTGCTGGTGTAGTTCTTGAGTTACTTCCATGTCCTCTGCAATATGAAGATGTTCTTCGAGAATATCAGTGTCCCTCGAGGACTGTGATTTCATTTGTTCATCCTCTCCTACGTCCAAATCAGGAATTATGTCCACCTTAGGATCGATTTATTCTTGCTGCATGAGAATCTCAACAGAAATTTCTGGGGATGTTGGTTCTTGTGTGACAACATCCTGGTCAACTTCATCATTATCCTACTGCTGAGGTTACATCTCTATTAATTCTGTGCCCTGAAATGGTTTAGGAGTCACAGCATAGACTTCTTCATTAAAATCATGAATATTTTCAGTCTCTAGTTCATCTACCCCAATTTGGGTGGAAACTTCAACAAGAATGTTCGGGGATGCTGGTTCTTGTGTATCAACACCCTGTCTGTCTACTACTTCCATTTGCTGAGGTTTCTCTTGGGGAGCTTCACTGTCCTTCCAATCAGATTGTCCTAGGAGCACTTCTGTTTCTTTTGCTGGTTGTGACTGTAATTGTTCATTTCCCCCCTTTTTTGTACCAGGGATCATTTCTATTTCCATTTCTTCTGCATCCCTCACTTCCACCTCAGGTGCTTCTTGTCCTTGTTCTTCCATAGCTATTGGTATGGGTTGTTGTGTCACAAAGGCACAAACTATGAATTTTAGCCTATCTGGTTAAATATTTCCCCACACATAGGGAAGACCACTCTCTCTTCCTCCTCACCATCCTCAGCAGGAGGTGATCCTTCTAATCGGTCTGCAGCTTCCTTTCTACCTGCTTCCTGCATGCCTCCTTCCAGTTTTCTAGTTCTCTTCGAAGTGTTTGTACTTATTCCTTCAGTAGACCATTTTTCATGCAAAAGTCCCTCGATTTGAGGTTCCTTTGCAACCAGTTCCTATGGGGCATCATTTGCTTTGGTTCTCAAAATGGGGAATTCAATATGTGCTTCTAGGTTTGCCCATCTTTCCCATGATGTTTCAGCTGCTGTAACCGATCTGGTTCTTTTTATTCTTATCAGCAGTGGTGCCTGTACCTCCTCTTTTGATCCTCTTCTTTTCTTTCATGGTGTAGGAATCTTCATATTTGCAACTGATGTGGAAGGGATGTATCCTATCTCAACATCCTCCCTTTTCTTCTTCAATCAGAGTTCCCCCCCATTCAGGGGAAGATTCAATGGTCAATACCTCTACATTTTCTTCTGTTATCATGGCTCTAACATCCTCGGCTTCAGCTGTTGCAACATCCAATGCTGCTCCAGCTTTAGCCTCTGTTGTCAAAGCTCCCACATTATTTAATCTTTCCATAGGTTTTCTCTTACATTTTCCTCCAATTCCTCTGCTTGGTCATCTGACTAATCATCCGATCCAGTCTCATCTACCCCCCCAACTAAATTGGAGGGACTTCGGTCCTCCTTTTTCTCCTCATCTCCCCCCAACTGTACATTTGCATGCTCCTCTTAGATTTGAATAGCCCCCAAGAGTACAGGTACTTCCACTTATTCTTCTATTGGAATGCCAGTCAAAAGGGCGGTTTCTTGGTTTATTTGAGTTTGACCTGTGAATTGCTCCTAGGTTTGGTTCCTTTGAGCTAAGGCCCTTAAGATTATTAATTTGATTAGGCCGTGATGGGTAAGGGAGGAGTTTGGATGCTTGGCTGTTTTGACAAACCCCACCATATGGTGTAGGTATTTAAATAGATAAAATGGAATATTCAGTACGACCCTATGGAGTAGATGAGACAGTAGAGCAATTTCAGAATAATAAATAGTTTGATACCTACCTTCATAGGTGATATACTTTTTGAGGAATACTGCTACTTGATCTCGAGGCCAAGGCAATGATTGTAATGTTATCCCTTGCCTTAACTGATGAATTTGTTCCCCCTCTATCAGAAAATCCTGTACTGCGGCAGCATTGGGATTTCTTCGACCAAACTAGGCTCTTCCCACCTGAGGAAGGATGGTGACTTCAGCCACTATTGCTTCAGAGACTTCTATATCTAACCCCCTAACCTCTGAGTGGCTTTCTGTAAGATTTAAAGAGAATTGTAGAGCTGTCTCTCAATGGAACACATCTAGGTGTTGGAATAATTCAGTCCAACCCGTAACTTCAAAAATAGCAAAAACTTTAGGATTTATTCTCAGTTCTCGCGTATTTGGAGGTTCATGTCGAGCTAGGATACCCATGTTTGTTTGCCTTCTGAATTATTTATCAACCCAACAAATTACAGGTCCCCACAATGGAGGTTAAAGCACAGAGTATGCATGACCAACTGAGAGTGTAGTTGGGTAAATTCAGAAAGTTAAGAGCATGGAATTCTTGGTAAAATTTATCCTGAATTTGGAAAGGGTGGCGGTTATAGGATAAGCTTAAATGGCCATTAATTCGTACGAGTGGACAGTTAACGGTATGCGGGTGAAATAATGGGCATAAAAAGGAAGGCATGATTAATCCTGTCAATTCTAGTTAATGCTTAATCAAGTAGATAATCAGAACCATACCTTTGTAAATATGCTATGAATCATGACCTTTGAGGATAATAAAGCATGTAGAGTGCAGCCATTTAAATTTAAACATTATTATAGGCGTGCTTCATAATTTTTTCTCCAGGCGGACCAAAACCATCTTGTCAATCCTGTCAAAAACATAATGAAAGCTGTGAAGTAAGTTGGAATCGTCGGCAGTGGGAATTCTGGCCAGATTAGGAGGAGTCATGAACACAAAATTGTAAAAAGTTCTACCAATATTTGGGGAGTCGTAGCCATGAGCCATAGAAAAATCAGCCAGTTCGGTGGAGTCGCAACCACCGAAAAAGGTAAAAATGGAAAAAATTCAAATGGAGTCGCAGCCACTGGAAAAGGTAAAAATGGGAAAAATTTAAATGAAGTTGCAACTGTGTAGAATGGGAAAAAGGAATTATTTTACGGTGTTGTAGTTGCAGATAAATGAAAAAATAGGCAAGGTTTTACGGTGTTGCAGCTGCAAGGAATGGGAAAAGGGCATTATTTTACAGTGTTGCAGCTGCGGATAAATGAAAAAATAGGCAAGGTTTTATGGTGTTGCAGCTGCGCAGAATGAGAAAAGGGAATTATTTTACGGTGTTGTAGCTTCAAATAAACAAAAAAATAGGCAATTTTTATAGGAATCGTAGCTACGACTGACTGTTCATTGTTTATTTTTTCTTCAAGGAGTTTCCTTCAGAAGCAGGAAGTTACAAAAGGCCACCCAAGATCATTAGGCCCGATCATGACCATTGCTCCTCAGATACATCCCTGCACACATTCTTAAAAAAATTGGATCAAGCGCAAAGGAAACAAAAAAAACATCAATTTATTTATGTACAGAAATTTGTGTAGGAATCACAACGATTGTCTAAAGATTGACAGGGGTAGAGAGAGATTATTTCCCTTGTTCTAACTGGTATTCTGGATTAGCTACAATCTGTGAAGTGAATGCATCCTTCAAAATGGGCTTATGGTATAGTCACAGTGTGTGACCATTAGCAAATAATGGTGCAAGATTCTCATCACTAGTAACCAGGCGGACTGTACCATTGTCAAATACTATTTCTACCAGGTATGGGCTCAACCATATTATACGTAACTTACCTTTGAATTCCCTTTTGAATCTTGAATCATATAATAATGCCTAGTCTCCTTCGCAGAATACTTTCTTTTTGATGAATCGATCGTGCCAATTGGATCTCTGTTTCTGAATTAATACCATCTAATCCACAGCAACTAAACGTTTCTCATCAATTTCATTCAATCTACTCCTATGGGCTTCAGTCACATCTAAGTTTGCCTCCATAGCTGTCTTCAAGGTCTTGATTTCGAATTCAATGGGGAAGACAACGTTTTTTCCATACACCAAGTCATAAGGAGAGAAAGCTGTAGTATTGCGCCAAGTAGTACGATATGCCCACAATGATTCCAGAAGTCTACCAACGCAGTCTCTACAATGGCTCCTGACTGTTTTGGTAAGGATAGCTTCAATAACTTTGTTAGTGCTTTCCACCTGGTCATTGGCCTGGGGATGGTATGGTGAAGCTATCCAGTGCTGGATATGGTACTTCTGTAGCAAAGCTTCAAATTTATGTCACACAAACTGAGGTCCTCCATTTGTAACCACTTCCTTGGGTACTCCAAAATGAGTAAAGATTTCACCATATACGAAATTGATTACAGCCTGGTCATTGGATTTCGCCAAAGCCACATCTTCTACCCATTTCATCATGTGGTCGGTACAAACTAAGATGTAGGCTTTCTGCCTGGAATGAGGGTTGATAGGGCCAACAAAATATAAGGCCCATCTGTCAAAAGGTTCAACCACCAAATGTGGTTGAAGAGGCATTTGATCCAATCTGTTAGGTTGGCCCATCCTCTCGCAGATGTCACAAGACTAGACATATTTTTTTTCATCCTTGAAAAGTGTCAGCCAATAGTAGCCCATTCTCAACACCTTATGACTTGTCCTCCTATATACAAAATGTCTCCCACATGACTCATCATGGTAGGCCTTTAGAATATGGAACATTTCATCTTCTGATCTCAAGATCAGGGCAGGTGTAGAAGAGATGACCACCTATCCAACAATACCTGGCACTTTGTTGAATGATTTTCCTCTTCTCTCTTTTTAACAAATGTGCCGAAAGCTTCCCTGCAGCCAAGTAGTTAGCGACATCTGCATACGAAGGGGAATACGATGAAACTACAAATAAGTGTTCATCTGGAAAATAGTCCTCAACAAGAAGATTATCATCTCTGTTAGTAAAATGAGATAATAAATCAGTGACAACATTTTCTTTTCAAGGTCTGTCTATAATAGTAATATCAAATTCCTGTAATAATAACAACCATCTAGTTACCCTAGCATTTGCAACAGGTTTTTTCATTAGATACTTGATGGATGAGTGGTCAGTGTGCACAAAGGTGGGATATCCGGTGATGTAGTGTCTACATTTGTTAATGGAGTGGACAATGGCTAAAAAATGCTTCTCGGTAACAGTATAATTAAGTTCACTAGGGGCCAAGTTTTGAGGCCCTAAATGACATTTTTTTGAGATTTTGGGCCAAATGGTTGCCATCGGCATCCATTTGGCTGACCAAAAGTTGTAAAGCTTAGATAGACCTTTCCAACGAGCTATCGAACGCCCAAATCGAAGATTGTATGCAAAAGTTATGACCCCGGGAAGTTGACTGTTCAACTTACCACCGTGGGGCTGCAAACTTTATGACGGTTCATCTTCTAGGGTTACGTTTTGGACTTTTGGTGTTCTCACCTAATTCTTATTATAGATAGGTCCATTTGGCCTCATTTTGTATTCATCTTGGCACGGATGAGCGTAGCAGCCACATCTCTTCTCAGAGATAGCTACCACCATTCTAGCAATTGTATTACAGTCTGTTCTATTTCCGCCATTTTATAGAATATGTGTTTACTGTATCTTTGTTATCTTTGCAAAATGTCTGTGATTATGATTCTGTATATGTTATTTCATTTCGTTCACACATAAATCCGGATCAGACATTCTAAATTGGCACATTCAGAATCGCATATAGGAAACATACAACCACAACATCATGCATAATCATATATAAAACACACACACAAGTGTAAAAATACATCATCTAGGCATTGCATTTCACATCATCATAAAACAACTCACATATTAAACCATAAAAAGTGCATCCACGTGCATAAAAAATATATATAGATAGATAAATTCGCATGTCCAAAATATGTCCAGTACAAAATGAGAAGCCACATATGCTTTCTCAGCTGAATATACATAGTGATGCAAAAAATCCTAAGTGCACCAATGCACTAGGGGCAACCCCACTGGCTGCTAATATGACCCAAACTCATCATTTGTCTCAGTATCATCATCTTCCTTAGAAGACTCATCCTCTGTAAGAAGATCCCCTCTTGCCACCTGACGTAGGTAATCGCAGGCCACGACCACCCTCCTCATCACAGAGGTCCACTCTGGAGGAAAAAAGTGAATGGAAGCAATCAGATCATTGTTCAAATGCTTCCAGCTGTCATTAGAGATCCCATCAGCAAGCCGCTCCAAATACGAAAAAATATCACCACGGGTTGTCATTAAGCTCTTTTCCAGCCTTCTCATCAAGAAAATATTGCCGAGCAAACTTGGTTTCATTCATGCTCGTAAAAGTATCTAAATGACTATCCAGTCAGTATAGGTTTAACCTTTTCTGGCCTGATTGGACTACCAACTAAAAACAAGTGTCTCATCCCCTACAGGATGGGCAAGCTCTCCTATGTATACTTTTATCCTTTTTCGGGCACAGGAGACTACCAACGAAAAAGAGCCCCCACTAGAGTCTTCTTCATGCTTTCAGACTCTCTAAAATTAAAAGCACCATCGAGCATTTACTTTCTCGGGCTCGCCAAAAATCCATGAGATCGTACTATAACGGTGTCCCTAGACACTACCCCATAGAAAATAGTTTGGTATTATTCCCCCTTTGGTTCGCCTTTGTTCCGAGTAATCTGCAATGTGTCTTCCTTGGATCCCATCAATATCAAAAGTGTCCACCTCCTCCAAGTATTTCCCATCTGTAGTAACATTCCCGGTATTACAGCTATGATCCCATTCCCATGAGTCAAGTTTCATTTGCTTCCTGGTCCACCCTGCTGTCATACTCTGAACAAAGGAAGTTTTAGTCTACCATAATCCCCCAGTCCCTGTTCAAATCTTTCCATTCCCCTCCCCCCCCATTCAGTGGATCATTCCGCAGATTGTCTCACACCTTTTGGTTATCTCCCTCGTGCTCTTGGTTAAGGAAACATCATTCCCTTGACTAGGGGTAGGTCTCCCTCTGTCGACGACCACACATATATTCCAGAGGATAGACCCAAAGGTCCCTGTATCCTGGTTTCATAAACCTCATTGATGAGTTCCTTGAACCACTTGAGAGGTGTCCTTAGTGCCTCTTGGGATGGTTGTTTCTCACGTGCTCAACCCCAACTACATCATCACACTGTTGAGATTCGTACAAGGTTTAGTCCGCACAATACTTGGTTGAAGACCCTAGATGTCACCTGAATCTAGCACATTGATGAGTCTATTCGAGGGACCTAAATAGGTCATGTCCCTTGTGATTTCGGGGTTGCGTTGGAGACCGTGTTCAGAAGCCCTAGCAATGCTTCTATATAGATTTATGATTGATGCAGCATACTTGCACCAAAGAGACTCTGAATCTCAATCAAAAAGTCCATACATCTATGTACCATTCCATATCCAACACACCATCAATTATGAAGATATAGCATTCCATAAGAATTCCATGGGTCCAATGTACTAGATCAACATTGTATTCAGCCTCACATTGAGGCAACCATCATTGTATCATCAATTGTATATGATCGACTCTTATATTTTAGAGCATAGTTCAAAATATTCTTTTGACATTGTCATGAGCATGGGGATGCCCGCCTTGTCCATATACATGTCACACAATATTTGTATCTCACCCATTGATGGGAACCATATTAATACAAAAATCAAAAGCCACCATGCCCCAGCCCCGGAAGCACCACCTCTATGCAACAAATCCTATGATGTCTGTCAACCATATGATGAGCTCCTACCCTCACACATCAGGGGGCAATCTGTTAACCCAAAAAACCCCTCACTTAGCTCTACATGGCCTGCACCACCCAAGGACACCCATTCACGACCCTCCATTATACCCCACACCCTCAAAAAGGCTTAAGGATGAAGAAAAGGGCTTAAAAACCCCCAAAAGGAGCATAAATAACTCTCCTAGGGGATAAAGTCTCCAAAAAGGGGCTAAAACCCCTCAAAGGATCTTAAAACCCTAAAAGGAGCTAAAGTAAGGGCGGAAGGGGCTTAAAGCCCAAAAAAGGGGCTAAAGCCCGGACCAAGGGCTTAAAACCCTAAAACCCCAAAAAAGCTATAAAAGGAGGGTGGGGGGTCACTCTCAAAACATTCCTCCCTTGCATACTGTTATGCTTCCTGTGGATTCCTTGAGACCCTTTGTCTCTCAAGCCACCCACATCGCCCTCTCATCCATTCATTCTCCCATTGAGCCATGGCTCCTCCATTGCCAAGAGGGAGAGAGAGGTGCTTCTTCCAGCCAAGGCATGGTGGCCCATTGCACCAAAGAGAAGGTATACATGTGTATTTTGTTTTGTGTATTTGCTTTTATCTAATCCATTACTTGTTTGTAGGTTTTTCATTTTCTCTTTGCATGTTTTATAATACATTTTTGCAGGTTATTATGAGTGGAACCCTAACATTGTTTGCAGAGGGGTTATCCATTTGCTTTTTCATTACTGTCTAGCTTCATTTCTGCTTTTATTTTCTGCATTTCCATACAGGAACCTATCCTTCCATCCTATAGACAGAAGGTAGCCATTCCTGCCCTGTAGCAAGGGAAAAATCCCTGCTACAGAACTGGTGACCATACCAAGTCGATCCCACAGGATCCCTAGTCCAATTTTTTTTTTAAAATTTCAAGTTTTTTCAATTTATTCCCTAGTTTTTAAAATTTCCTGTCAGATCTAGGTAAAATCTACTTTATTTCTAGGTTTTATTATTGCCAAATCCTTTGCAAGGAAAATACGAGTCAGTTTGGCCACAGTACATGTTACTGTCGGCCGGATCTGACTCGGGATCAGAAAAACCCCAAACCCGAGGCAGGTCGCACTTATCGAGCCTAAATAGGGGATGAGGTCACTCGTTTTGGCCTAACAGGTGCAACCATGTTGCCCTTAAACCCCCGAAAGGTGTGACTTCACTCAGAAACACATACCGCTTATGTCTGTGAAATCTGGGCGACCCCCTCGCCCGTTTCTGGAAAAATTTCGTGACCTCCTCGCCGAAATTGACCCAAAACGTGCGGTCTATCAATTAGAGTTTAAATTTCAGTTTAATATGGATTGTTAGTGCGGCTCAACCACCTCTATCTAGCACAGTAGATCAATTTTAGTTTTTGTTACAATTTACTGCAATTTCATGAACAAACAATGTGTAAATTCCAAACAAATTTTAATGGCTTAATGAATGTAGCTTAACTAAAATTGATAGTAAAATTAACAATCTTGCTTACCCTTCCTCCTCTACCCAGTCATCACCCTTTGGGGTATTCTGGGATACGATGAAGGGCAAGCTCGTATAGTCCTAGGCCCTGCATTGAATACTATTCTAAACCATTAAAACCGGATGACCTGGAAGGTAGAGGGGGTAGAGAAGGAGGGCTTCTCACGGTGCTAAGCATCCTCCCTGTTGACCAACCTTGCATCCAAGAGGTGACCTGTGGATCTACGGATGGGATTAGTCCCATTGTGTTGAGAGCCCAACACCTTCTCTTGGTTGAAGAGGAATATCAGTGTGAGCTAGTCATCTAGTTAGGCCATAAACATTCAGGGTTAAAAACCGTATTTGCTTACAAATTTCTGATTATTCATTGCATGCACAACAATGATATGAACTCTGTTACAATATGATGAATTCATAAACCATTTGCAGCCACCTGATACCAGAAAGATAGAAAAACAAATACACCATACCAAGTAATCAACCCAACTCAGCTCTAGACGCTGAGAGAGCCTTAAAATTTATCAATTTACACTAAGTTCAAACAAATCTGCAGTCTTTGAGGACATAAGTCCCTGACTGCTTCAACCGTGGGAATTACTTGTGATTTGCCCAGAAACTCATTGTGAGGAGTACCACGGGAACCCCAAAGTAGCTGGCCGCTGAGAGGAATTGCCAAGCGAAATGGGCAACGACCCCCACCGATTGAGTACAAATGCCCATGATGAAAAAGCCAAGCATTGTCTTTTGGTAGTCTTGGTGGCCAAGTGACCACCTACAGCCAATAGGAATCCATTCAAACCGGGGTCCAAACATCATTCCCATCAGTTTGATAAACATCTAACACAATTTATCCTCCACACTCTTCCTCACGCCTGAGAGGCGAACCACCACCATTTGGGACATTAAATCGATACCATCGAAACCATTCTCAGTGATCTCCCACACCATCAGAAGGCCACACAGCCTCTGAATCAGATTCAGACCCATACCAGTCTGAACCAGACCTCCATACTGCACCATCAAGCCCCACGACCGATGTAAATCTGGATCCATTTTTCGGCATAACCATAGCAAGTGGATCCATGTGCACATCACAACTTGTCACCAACAACCCTGTAGGTGGCCCAAGCACAGTCATGCAAACTGTCGTCACTCAGCTACCACCACCCATAGTGACCAGCCAATCTGGCCCACTTGTAACACATGGGGGCAATGGCCTTTCCACACACACTGCCCCTCCTGCTACACAGGGGGGCAATGGACCATCCACTTACATTGCCCCTATTGTCATACATGGGGGCAATGTCCCCTCCACCCACGTTGTCCCTCCCACCACAATTGGGGGAATTGGCCCATATACAATGGCACAACCCATACCCCCAGTTATGGAGGTACATTATGCACCTGCCAACCCTACCACCATCCCTTCCCCATCTCACATCAACTTGGGGTCCAATATGCCTTTCATGGCTCGTCTTAACTTGCCTAATTTGGCTTGATTGACAAACGACCCCATTCGCCATCAAGCTTTTTGGCCTCCAATGCCAACTAAGCTGCCATCAGACATCCCCAAATTTGAAGGCAAGGCAGGGGAATGTCCCCAAAGCCATATAATGACATTCCATCTATGGTGCTCATCAAACAACATCGTAGATGATTCCATCAGATTGAGATTATTCCAATGCACCCTCACAGGTGCTGCGGCCAAATGGTACATTGAGCTACCACAAGCCAAGTACCCTGATTTCAACTCCCTAGCTTTCATGTCCCTACAGTATTTCCAACTCCCCGTTAGATATGAGGAGGGGGTGGAGATCCTGCTATCCTACCGTCAGAACACCACCACTCATATAACTGACCACATCCATGAGTGGCGGCGATGTCGTAGCTTATGTAAAATCCAACTTGATGACAGGATCTTCTTGGATTGGTTCCTCAAGACCTTTCTCCCACCCATAGCAAAGGATGTCACATCTGAACGTTCTCAATCCAAAGAAGAGGCCATACAAAAAGCCCAACAGTTTGACTTGATCTACGCTTAGTCTGGATACCTATATACCATCATCCCAGATGCTCCCTGCGCAAGCACCTCTTACCGCGACGCATCAGGGGAATCCCATGCTATAGAAGGCATCATAGGATCAGTCTCCCAATAGCCACAACACCGATTGACACCACTTGCAGTTCCATCATAGCCAAGAAACATTGCTAATGTTGCTTACCAAAACCAAGCTCCAGACTATGCTAGAATGATGTCCCAGTCAGCAGCAACAACTTCCTACGCACAACCTGCACCACTGTAGCAGGCTCAGGCCATGGATTGGCCTACACAGCAGTATGTAGGGAAAATTCCCACATTTGTGGCACTGCCTCCCACTCAAATATACTATGCACCGCTAGTGCAAGTGGTTCAAGCCCCCGCCCCTGCTCCACCCGCTCCGTTGGGACAAGTGTTCACACAACAAAATCGTCCCAACCAGCCTGCCCCCAACAACCAACAAGGGCAAGGTGGAAATAATCGGCCCTAAGACCAAGCCAATAACCAAACACAAGGAGGTGGTCAACAACCAAACCCTCCCAACAATGTCCTAGCAAACCGACCCGCCCAAAATCCCCCATGACAAAATGCACCAAGATGCAATGCCCCATTGCGCACAAATCAATTGTGCACACTATGTGATGTTTATGGGCACTACACATTCGAGTGTCCCCTCATGGGTCGAGCTAAGCAGGCCATTCAGAACAAGGTTGAACAGGCCACCAACGCTGCAAATCAATCCCAACCCAACCCAACACCACAAAGACCTCCTCCTATGGTGCTTCAAAACCCGCTACTAGTCCAAGGGTTGGTGGGAACCACACCCCCTCCCCAACCCAATCCCAACGCTCCGGGGGAACCTCCCACAACCGAAACATGTGTTCACCACCTGCTAGCCATGACGACTGAAGAAGTCAACATGCAAACCAGATGAAATCAGTACGGTACCACCACCGAACCCGCTGACACATTAGCGCCATCAACGTCCAAAATAGTCAACCTACCTCTTCAGTTACCCCCATTCCTGTGCCCCCCCATATGCAGGATTTCCAATAACACCACGGCTAGAGCTACAGTTAGCTATACCATTGTGGATGACTTGGCCCAAACGCCAACCACCATGTCCACTCTTAAGGTACTTAAAATGTTCCCAATGCAGTGGAAATCCTTACTAGCTGCCCTTGGGGCAGTAGACCCCTCCGACTCCAAGTTGATCACATTCGAAACGGAGAATGCAGAACCACACATGCCATCCACCATCACCTTCCAAATCCTGGTGTCTATCCGGAACCTGGTTGTGCACCGGTGCATAGTGGATGAGGGGGCATCCACGTGCATTATGTCCACCCTGTTTTGGCAGAAACTCGGATCACCAATTCTGCAACCATCCTCCACAACTCTGTGGGCTTATGATGGACATCCCACTAAATCCCAAGGAATCCTGCCCCATGTACCCATCACATTATCCAGGAAGACAGTGTTGATCGACATCGAAGTCATCAATGCTCAACTGGACTATATCCTTCTCCTCGGAAGAAATTATATGTATGCCATGAGAGTGGTCGCATCAACTGTCTTCCATCTCATGATGTTCCCTCATGAAGGGAAGATCATGACGATTGATCAACTCACTTATCATGATCCGCAAGGGTTAACGACACCCGCCAACGTTATCCCTACCATCACCACCATTAAGCCACAAGGGATGACTACACACGCCAATGTCGTCCCTGTAATCAACACCATGGTTAAAAACACACCAGCCTACCCATTGTTGAATGTGGGCCCTGGGTTGTTTGTCGATCCCACCATGATGGATCCTTTTCCCTCCGTGTCACTTCCACCGACACAAAATGAGACTGCGGACTTGTACATGGTCTCATCTAGCACTGCTGCACCCAAACAACAACTGCACCTGCAGCCCCAACCACAACCACAACATCGTTCGCAGCTGCAACACCAACAGCAGCCGCAACATCACCCGCAACAGCAGCATTTCATGCAGCCGTAACCACAACCGCATCCCCACATGTAACCATCAGGGAATTATCTGGGCTCATCTCCAATCCATACGATTCCCTTCCTCTTCCCCCCGCTTGGTGTCATGAGCAAGCCGGTAATGGCCACCTTAAGCCTACCCAACTTTACATTGGTAATTTTGGTGTGGTATCTTGATCCACTGGCTCAACCAGCTATGCCCCAAGTTGTTTTAACCCTAGTGCAACCCATCGCGGTCGAGTCTCACCCTCCACTCAGCCCACAAAATCCAACCGCTGCACCTGCACCCGCACTGCCCCACCCGAAAAGGGCCAGGGCAAGAATGCCAAAGCCACCACAGAACCGCAACAAGTCCCGCCTTGCGCCGTCTGCGAGCAACATGGCCATCCAACTCAGAATTGCCTTGAAATCCCCATGATCCGTGCGCATTTGGATGCCATGGATACAAATGAAAACATCCCTGTGGTTGAACTCCCAACCACACCAAGAATTAGGAACAAGGCATTGAGAACAAACCGTGCTTGCACCCTTTGCAGTTTGTATGGAAATTACTCTCACCATTTCCAAGACCTGCCTAAATTTTGAATGGCTCTAGCTGACCTCTGTCAACATTCCCTTGAGTCTGAAATCACCTTGATCGAAGAAGTGCACCCCCCACCGCCTTCTTCAGACACCATGTCCATTTACATGATGTCTAGTTCAACTGGCCCACTTATCTCCACCTCCAACGATGGTTCATCAAACTTGTCTCTTCGTTGTTTTAGCAACGATGAGGAGATACTTGAAGCTCTGACCACCCCAGAATGCCCATGGGATGACATGCATCATTGCTCGTTCTTCCTACCTGAGGAAATTGTGTCGCAGTTTGACCAGTTTTCTGTGGAGACCAAAGATTTCATCCATGGGAAAGTCGACTGGTTCAAGAACCCCATCCCAGCACTAGATGCCTTCAAAGAAGGCAACATGGCCAACATTTAACCCACCATCAAAATCGACATCTGAACCAACTCTAAGATTGTTGAAGAAATCATGATGGGGGCATCTTGCTCCCCGAAAGAGGTTGTGGCCTAGAAAGCTCTCTTCCAATAATTCCACGACATCTTCTCCTGGTCGTACACTAAAATGACCAGCTTAGATCCATCCATCGTGGAACACCACATCGATACATGGCCCAATGTGGTACCCGTACACCAAAAGTAATGGCCCATTTATCCTTCCAAAGTGGCTGTGGTGAAAGCTGAGATAGAGAAGCTATGCACAACTGGCTTCATCTACCCCATTGCATACACCACTTGGGTTTCTAATCCTGTTCATGTGAATAAAAAATAGGGTACCATTCGCGTTTACACAGACTTCTGCGACCTGAATGGGGCATGTACCAAAGACAACTTCCCCACACCCTTCATTGATCAGATTAATGATGCATGCACTAGACATGAAGCATTTTCCTTCATGGACGGTTTTTACGGATATAACCAAATCCAAATCAGAAAGAAGACCGTTATAAGACAGCATTCACAACCCCGTGGGGCACATTCGTGTATCGAGTCATGCCCTTTGGCCTGAAAAACACCAGAGCCACCTTCTAGCGTGCCATGACATATTGTTTCCATGATTTAATTCACATCATCCTGGTCTACCTGGATGACCTTACTGCTCAATCACCAAAACAATCACAACATATAGATGACTTGCGGCAAGTCTTTTTATGTTTCTGCAAGTAGAAAATTCATCTCAATCCCCTCAAGTGAATTTTTTGTGTCCCAAAAGGCCGTCTACTCGGATTCATCAGATCTCACAAAGGGATAACAGTAGATCCCCTCAAATTTTAGGCTATCCTTAACCTTCCTTCCCCAAAAACTCGACACCAACTACAGAGCCTCCAAGGCAAGGCCAACTTCCTTCACCACTTTGTACTATAGTATGCAACAAAAGCTTACAGATTCATTCGCCTGCTCTACACAAAAATCCCCTTTGTGTGGGATCAGCAAGCACAAGAATCATTTGATGCACTCAAACAAGCCCTAGCTTCTACACCATTACTTTCAGCACCATATTTCACCCAAGACTTCATTCTCTATGTGTCCGCCTCAAAAAATTCCATTGCTGGAGTCTTGGTCCAAGAAGACGATGCTTTCCATGAGCACGTAATTTACTACATCTATTAGAAGATAACATGACCTCCACTACGATATTCACCTAAGGAGAAATTTCCCCTCATCATCATCTTCTCGGCTCAGAATTTTCACCACTACATCATCGCAAACCATACTCGTGTAGTGGCTGAGTCAAACCCAATGCGGTACCTCTTAAGCCGTCGTCGTCTACAAGGTCGAGCAGCTAAGTGGGTAGTCATCTTCCAATAATTTGACTTAGAGTTTGTTTCCCTGAAAAGCACAAAGGCACTCGCGCTGGCCACACTCATGATCGATATGCCCCCACTAATCGCCTCATCACCCCCCAAGGATGATCTCCCTGATGATTTCCTATTCGTCATATCCATGGATGACCCATGGTATGGGGACATCCTCCTTTATTTACAAACACAGAATTTCACAGTGCACTTAAACCGTGAGGATAGGCGACACATCCGACATCAAGCCATTCGCCACTTGCTTATTGAAGATGTTCAGTATCATCGAGGCATTGATACCATCCTACGTCATTGCCTCACCCATGACGAGGCCGAAACCATCCTCAACGATTGTCATAGTGGAGCGTGTGGTGGCCACCTTTCAGGCCTGGAAACCACCCAGAAGATTCTATGCGCCGACTATTTCTGGCCCTCCATCTTTGCTGATTGCATAGAGTCAGTCAAGCATTGCCGCAGCTGTCAGCTCTTTGCCCCAAAGGAAAGAACCCCCCCTGCACCATTACACCTCGTAGTCACAGTTGGCCCCTTTTCCAAATGGGCAATCAACTTCATGACAATCAACCCCGTTTTGGCTAATGGTCATAAATACATCATTATGGCAGTCGATTACTTCACCAAGTGGGAAGATGCCATGCCCACATTTGATTGCAAAGCTGAAACCACAACACGCTTCTTCTTTAACCATGTTATTTCGCGATTTGGTGTTCCTAAGCAATTAGTCTCAGACCATAGAGCACACTTTCAAGACACCGTATGGGATGAACTGTCAACCATGTTGAAATTCAAACACCAATACTCATCTTCCTACTACCGCCAGGGCAACAGCCAAGTTGAAGCAGTCAACAAGATCATCAAAACAATGCTCCAAAGGATGGTGGGAAAACATAAAACCAATTGGCATCGCATGCTATTCTCCGCCCTATGGGCTTATCGCACATCCACAAAAACCACAACCGGTTTCACTCCGTTCCTCCTAGTACATGGAATTGAATTAGTACTCCCTATAGAGTGCCAAATACCATCCCTTCACCTCATAGTAGAACTTCTCCATGACACTTCTCCTTTAGAAGAACGACTCCTCCAACTTGAACAAACTATAGAAGACCGTCGAGCTGCCCTCCAAGCCATTGAAGCAGCGAAAACATGATCAAAGGTCCACTATGACTCCCATGTCCACCCTCGCACCTTCAGTGAAGGGGATATGGTTCTAGTCTACGACCAACCCAATGATAAGTTGGGCAAAGACAAGTTCGAGTCGATGTGGTATGGCTCGTACGTCATCCACTGTTGCCTCAAAAAAGGGGCATACACCCTTATTGACTCTGATGGAAAACTCTTAGAGAACCCTCGCAACGGGCTCTACCTTAAGAAATTTTATGCTTAACATCACCAATGAGTCGCTTCATTTTCTTTTCCTGTTTTTCAACGTTTTTTATGACAAGTTAGGGGCAACACCATTCACTACTAATCTAAACTCACCCGGAACCGGTTCGAGACACCTCTCACACCTCCGGTCTCAAATTTCCATCTCTTGATGAGACAATCATCTCATGTTTAACAAATTAATTTCAGGACCATTTCCGACGAGTCACCTCGATTTACGAGCCATGACATGATGATGCAAGTGTCTCCAGACCTGTACTTGTATCTGTCATGCCTACCGCTACTCATGCGGGTTTTTGGGCCACCACTTGTTAAGGGTTACCATTTTGATTTTTTGTTTTGTATTTTTAACACGTAGTTGTCTTCTTTATCCACTGCACCTTACGCGGAACTCTGGACCACTGTCCACAAAATGATTTATTTTTCTTGCATGTATTTGGCATATAAGTGCCCCTGAACTTGCACTCACATCGCATGTAGTCAAGTCCATACACCGCAACACATACACACGCTCTCCCAACCTCTATCCAAGAGCCACTTCGGTTTGCGTGCCTTTGTTGCATCGACTCGTGAGCCTCTTCCGTGATCTATCCCACACATGTATTGGTATGTTTGAGAGCCTTCTGCTCCGTCCATACTGCGTAGATGACCTTTGGACCACTGTCCACTGTCCCGACATGGGGCACCGCTTGTGCCACCGCAGTCGGTTGACCACACTGGAGTTTCGTTTAAGCTCTTTTCTGACTCTTAAAAACAATGAAAAGATTGCCGAGCGTAGCTGCTTCCTTTCCCGCCCTCTAAAGTATAGGAAAGGGTGTCTACATCATCTCATTTACCTCCTTTTTTGGACCATGTAGACCATCAATTGAAAAGGAATTACTTGGCGTATTCAAGCCAAGACCATTCCCCTCTACATACTTTTATGCTTTCTCAGGAAGAGGGGCTGCACCTTACGAAAAAGCTCACCACGGGTTGTTGTTAAGCTCTTTTCCAACCTTCTCATCAAGAAAAGATTTCCGAGCAAACTTGGTTTCGTTCATGCTCGTAAAAGTATCTGAATGACCATCCATTCAGTATAGGTTTAACATTTTTCGGCCTGATTGGACTACCAATAATAAAGAAGTCTCTCATCCCCTATAGGATGGGCAAGCTCTCCTATGTATACTTTTATCCTTTTTCAGGCACAGGAGACTACCAATGAAAAAGAGCCCCCACTGGAGTCTTCTTCGTGATTTCAGACTCTCTAAAATTGAAAGCACCATCGAGCATTTAATTTCTCAGGCTCACCAAAAATCCACGAGATCGTACCATAATGGTGTCCCTAGACACCACCCCACAGAAAACAGTATGGCAGCATTCCCCCTTTGGGTCACTTTTGTTCTGAGTACTCTGCAATGTGTCTTCCTTGGATCCCATCAATATCAAAAGTGTCCACCTCCTCCAAGTATTTCCCATCTGTAGTAACATTCCCGGTATTACAGCTATGATCCCATTCCCATGAGTCAAGTTTCATTTGCTGCCTGGTTCGCCTTGCTGTCACACTCTGAAAAAAGGAAGTTTGAGTCTACCATAATCCCCCTACCCCTATTCATATCTTTCCCTCCCCCTCCCCCCCCCTCATTTAGTAGGTCATTCCACAGATTGTCTCACACCTTTCAGTTATCTCCCTCGTGCTCCTGGTCAAGGAAACATCATTCCCTTGACTAGGGGCAGGTCTCCCTTTCTCGACGACAACACATATATTCCAGAGGATAGACCTAGAGGTCCCTGTATCCTAGTTTCATTAACCTCATTGATGAGTTCCTTGGACCACTTGAGAGGAGTCCTTAGTGCCTCTCGGGATAGTTGTTTCTCACGTGCTCGACTCCAACTACATCATCACACCGTTGAGATTCGTACAGGGTTTGGTCCATACAGTACTTGGTCAAAGACCCTGTATGTCACTTGACTTTAGCACATTGATGAGTCTATTCAAGGGACCTAAATAGGTCATGTCCCTTGTGATTTTTGGGTTGCATTGGAGACAGTGCTCAGAAGCCCTAGCAGTGCTTCAATATAGATTTATGATTGATGCAGCATACTTGTACCACAAAGAATCTGACTCTCAATCAACAAGTCCACACATCTATGTACCGTTCCATATCCAACACACCATCGGTTATGAAGATATAAAATTCCATAAGAATGCCATGGGTCCAATGTACCAGATCAACATTGTATTCAGCCTCACATTGAGGCAACCATCATTGTATCATCAGCTGTATATTATTGGCTCTTGTATTTTAGAACATAGATCAAATTATTCTTTTGACATTGTCACGAGCATGGGAATGCCCGCCTCGTCCATATATATGTCACACAATATTTGTATCTCACCCATTGATGGGAACCATATTAATACAAAAACCAAAAGCCACCATGCCCTAGCCCCGGAAGCACCACCTCTACGCAGCAAATCCTATGATATCCCTTGGCCATACGATGGGCTCCTACCCTCACACATCAGGGGGCAATATTTTAACCCAAAAATTCCCTCACTTAGCTCTACATGGCTTGCACCACCCAAGGACACCCATTCACGACCCTCCATTAGACCCCCACACCCTCATAAAGGCTTAAGGATGAAGAAAAGGGTTTAAAAACCCCAAAAAGGAGCCTAAATAACTCTCCTAGGGGCTAAAGCCTCCAAAAAGGGGCTAAAACCCCTCAAAGGAGCCTAAAACCCTAAAAGGAGATAAAGTTAGGGCGAAAGGGGCTAAAGCCTAGACCAAGGGCTTAAAACCTTAAAAACCCAAAAAAGCTAGAAAAGGAGGGTGGGGGGTCACTCTCAAAACATTCCTCCCTTGCATACTGTTATGCTGCCCGTGGATGCCTTGAGACCCTTTGTCTCTCAAGCCACCCACATCCCCCTCTCATCCATTCATTCTCCCATTGATCCATAGCTCCTCAATAGCCAAGAGGGAGAGAGAGGTGCTTCTTCCAGCCAAGGCATGGTGGCCCATTGCACTAAAGAGAAGGTATACATGTGTATTTTGTTTTGTGTATTTTCTTTTATCTAATCCATTACTTGTTTGTAGGTTTTTAATTTTCTCTTTGCAGGTTTTCTAATACGTTTTTGCAGGTTATTAGGAGCGGAACCCTAACATTGTTTGCAGAGGGGTTCTCTGTTTGCTTTTTCATTACTGTCCAGCTTCATTTCTACTTTTCTTTTCTGCATTTCCATAAAAGAACCTATCCTTTCGTCCTATAGACGGAAGGTAGCCATTCCTGCCCTGTAGCAAGGGAGAAATCCCTGCTACAGCTCGGTGCAGATGTAGAGTAGGTTCTTTCTCAAAAAATAAAGCACATAAGAAGGACCCAAAACAAAAACCTGTCCCAGATGCCCTTGCATTGTTTAGCTGACGCCGAAAAACTTGAAGATACATTTGGGCCCACCCATAGTAAGTGCTCCTCATAGCATGCTCTAGCAACTGTAGCTGCCCTCTAGATATCTTGTGGCTCCCCATGGAACCCAAGATACACAGCAGTAGTGTCGCTACCACAGGTCCTCAATGTCACACATTAAGATGTGTGAGCCACGCACATATGCAGTAGCATAATAGTGCCTATCACATAACTCCTCCAATGTCTGCCCTCAAGACAACACCGACGTCAAGTCACCAACAACTCCCAACATAGGGAACTTAGTCAAGAAATATACATCCACCAGAGTAATCTCAATACGCTAGCCCTAGAAGAGGAAGGCCTCCTCCCCAATATCCCAAAATATCACCAACATTTGCAGCAATAAATGCAAGCCCTTCATGAGGGGTATCCACATGAACTTCAGTAAACTACAATGGGCCAGTGTAGCACGCACATTCCCGTCCCGCAATACCTCCTCCTAGAGGTCCTTACATTCTCTCTCACGCCACTTAATCTCAGCCATCCTGCACAAGAAAAACATAGTTGTCAACCACTAATCTCATAAAAAAATGTCACCTAGGGTCCAAGTCGCACCTATTTGTCCAAAAAGAGTGACCAAGTCGCTAAAAAATGCCTCACAGGTGTGACTAGGTTGCTATTTTTCCCTCGAAAGGTGCAACTTGGATCCTTGAACCCCCAACAGGGTCATAGAGGACCTCTAGGTGACCAAATTCAAAATGTAAATCCCCAAAAAGGATAGATTTTGCAAGAGCTCTTACCTGCAAGTCGCGGAACTTGAAACCGCCGGTCGGAACAAGAGAAATCAGCAAAATAAAATCTAGGGCCCACCTCTCCAACTCTATAGTGTACAGTGACAATGACACTTCACAAAGTGGTCCCCACCCTTATATAGGCCCCATTTGACCTATTTTCTCCCTTTCAACACAACGGGACCATACAGAGTCCGTTTGAGACGTCGTTCACACCACTGGTTTCATAATTCCGCCCTGTATCTCCTTATGAGACCATCGTCTCATGTTTAACAAGTAATTTTTAGGACCACTTCCCAGAATTTTCCTCAGTTCACAAGGAACATCATGATGGAAGTGTCTCTGGACCTGTACTTGCATCCTACCACCACTCATGCGAGTTCTCGGGCCACCGCTTGTAAGGCACATCATTTTAATTTTTAGCATATAGCTATCTTATCCACCCACCGCACCTTATGCGGAGCTTCGGACCATCGTCTGAAGGACGAATCATTTTCTTTGCACGCATTTAAAATATAACTACCTCCGGACTTGTAATCACACCACATGTAGTCAAGTCCGTCTACCACAAATCACACACAACTCTCCTAACCTCTGTCTAAGAGCCACTTCGGTTTGTGTGCCCCTACTGCACTGACTTGTGTGCCTCTACTGCGATCTATCCTGTGCATATATTGGTATGATTAAAACCAACCTACTCCATCCATACTGCACAAATGACCTTTGGACCACTGTCCGCCGTCCCGACATAGGGTCACCACCAGTGCCTTCTCGATCAATTGACCATACTAGATTTTCTTTTAAGCTCTTTTCTGACTCCTAAAAGAATGAAAAGATTGCCGATCGTAGCTACTTCCTTTCCTGCTTGTTAAAGTATAGGAAAGGGCGTCTACATCATCTCATTTATCTCCTTTTGTGGACTATGTAGACCATCAAATGAAAAGGACCATCTTGGCATATTCAAGCCAAGACCGTTCCCCTCTGCATCCTTTTATGTTTTCTCGGGTAGAGGGGCTGAACTTTACGAAAAAGCTCACCACGGGTTGTCGTTAAGCTCTTTTCCAGCCTTCTCAGCAAGAAAATATTTTCGATCAAACTTGGTTTCATTCATGCTTGTAAAAGTATTTGAATGACCATCCAGTCAGTATAGGTTTAACCTTTTCTGAACTGGTTGGACTACCAATGGTAAAGAAGTCTCTCATCCCCTACAGGATGGGTGAGCTCTCCTATGTATACTTTTATCCTTTTTCAGGCATAGGAGAATACCAATGAAAAAGATCCCCCACTGGAGTCTTCTTCATGCTTTCAGACTCTCTAAAAATGAAAGCACCATCGAGCATTTACTTTCTCGGGCTCGCCAAAAATCCACGAGATCATACCAGAACAATGTCTGTAGACACCACCCCACAGATAATAGTTTGGCAGCATTCCCACTTTGGGTCACCTTTGTTTAGAGTATTCTGCGATGTATCTTCCTTGGATCCTATCAAAATCAAAAGTGTCTACCTCCCCCAAGTATTTCCCATCTGTAGTAACATTTCGGTATTACAGCTATGATCCCTTTCCCATGAGTCAATTTCATTTGCTTCCTGGTCTACCTTGCCATCATACTTTGAACAAAGGAATTTTGATTCCACCACACTCCCTCTGCCCCTATTCAAATCCTTTTCCCCCATTCAGTGGTTCAGTCCTTAGATTGTCTCACATCTTTCGGTTATCTCCCTTGCGCTTCTGGTCAAGGAAACACCATTGCCTTGACCAGGGGCAGGTCTCCCTCTGTCGACGACAAAACACATATTCCAAAGGATAGACCCAGAGGTCCCTATATCTTGGTTTCATTAACCTCATTGATGAGTTCCTTGGACCACTTGAGAGGATTCCTTAATGCCTCTTAGGATGGTTGTTTCTCATGTGCTCGACTCCAACTACATCATCGCACTATTGAGATTCATTCAGGGTATTGGTCCGTGCAGTATTTGGTCAAAGACCCTAGATATCACTTGAATCTAGCACATTTATGAGTCTATTCGAGGGACCTAAATAGGTTTATGTCCCTTATGATTTTCAGGTTGCGTTGGAGATAGTGTTCAGAAGCACCATCAGTGATTCTATATAGATTTATGATTGATGCAGCATATTTGTACCACATAGACTCTGACTCTCCATCAGTGAGTCCATACAGCTATGTACCGTTCCAGATCCAGCAGGCCATCAATCATGAAGATATAGTATTCCATGAGAATTCAATGGGTCCAATGTAGCTGTTCTTCAGATTAGTATTGTATTCAGCCTCTCATTGAGGCAACCACTGTGTATCATTAGTTGTACATGATCAGCTCTTGTATTATAGAGCATAGATCACATTATTCTTTTGACATTGTTACGAGCATGGGGATGCCCACCTCATCCATATACATGTTACACATTATTTGTATCTCACCCATTGTTGGGGACCATATTAATACAAAAACCAAAAGCCACCATGCCCTAGCCCAAGGAGCACCACCTCTCCCCAGAAAATCCTACGATGTTCGTCGGCCATATGATGAGCTCCTGCCCTCACACATCAAGGGGAAATATGTTAACCCAAAAAATCCCTCACTCAGCTCTAAATTTTGTACACCACCCAAGGACATCCACACACGACCCTCATTTGACCCCATTTGACCCCCACACCCTAACAAATGCTTAAAAATATGAAAAAGGGCTTAAAAACCCCTAAAAAGAGCCAAAATAGCTCTCATAGGGGATAAAGACTCCTAAAAGGGGCTAAAGCCTCCTAAAAGGGGCTAAAACCCCTCAAAGGAGCTTAAGACCTCCAAAAGAGCTAAATATTGAGATAAAGGGGCTAAAATCACAATAAAGGGGGCTAAAGCCCTAACCAGGGGCTTAAAGCCCTAAAAATATTATAAATAGAGGGGTGAGGGTCACTCTTAAAACATTCCTTCTTTCCATATTGTTATGCTTCTTGAGTGAGTGCCTTGAGACCAGTTTCCTCTCAACCCATTCACCCTCCCTCTCATCCATCCTTCCATTGAGCCATAGCTCCCCATTCCTAAGAGAGGTGCTCCCCTCAAGCTAGGGCATGGTGGCCCATTTCAACAAGAAGGTATAATTTCTGTTTTATGTTGTTTATCTTATTGTTTTCTAATAGTATTTGGTTGCAGATCTATTGTTTAACATGTTCTTGCAGGTTTCCCTTTTTTACTTGCAGGTCTTTTGGTCTCTTAACAGTTGTATGTAGGGCCTTGGAGTTTAAACCCTGACCTTGTGTGCAGAGGCATTTTTTTATTATTTTTGTTCTATTTTGTTTTCTGTCTATTTGTCTTGCACCACCACCAGGGACCCTATCCTTCCGTCCTATAGACGGAAGGTAGTCGTTCCTGCTCTGTAGCAAGGGAGAAATCCCTACTACAGTGTTGGTACGGAGCAAGTGTAAGAATCCATGGACGTTCGTTGCATAGTCTAGAATAAACTGACAAAGGAAATTGGATTTGCCTTAAAGGCTATGCAATTGGCATAGAGTACGTGGGGGGGGAGATTCAGGATGGCTTGAAACTTCAAGGGATCCATGATAATCCTATTATGGGACACAATGAATCCTTATAAGCAACCAATTGGGACACATAACACACACTTAAGGGGGTTCATGCGGACATTATATTTGCAACATCGAAGGAAGACTTGCTGTAAGTTGTCCAAATGTTGGGAACGATTCCAATATTGAGCTGTGAGTTCGTCTAAATAGATAAGGATGACATGAACGCGGTTGTGGAAGCAAAAGGTATTTGCTTGCTGAAAATTTCCTCCAACATTTTAAAGTTCAAATGGCATGACATGATATGCAAAAGTTCCCCAGGGAGTAGTAAAAGCGGTTTTGTACTAATATTCTTTATAGATCTGGGTTTGGTTATAACCAGAAAAACTGTCCATGAAGGAAAAGAATTCATGCCTGGCACATGCATCTATGATTTGGTCAATAAACAGAGTGGGAAAGTTGTCTTTGGGACAAGAAAAATTCAAGTCATGGAAGTCACTGCAAACATGAATGGTTCCTTGTTTTTTATTAATGGGAATAGGATTGAAAACCCAAGTGGTATACGCGATGGGGCATATAAAGCCTGCTTGGTGCAGTTTTACGATCTCAGCTTTAATGGTAGGGGCCTTTGATAGGTGAATGGGTCATTGCTTTTGACGAATGGGGAAAACATCAGGCCATGTGTCAATGCGATGTTCAACAATAGATGAATGAATCCAAGACATATCGGTATAGGACCAAGCGACAATATCACGAAATTCCTGAAAAAGTGCTTTGTAGGCAGTGAATTCCTCAGAAGAGCATGAAGCAACAATCATAATATCCTCAACTATCTCGGGTTTCATTGAGATATTGACTTTGATGGTTGTTGAGATATTGTCCATGTTACCTTCTTCAAAGGCTTCAGCTTTTAGGATTGGGTTTTTGAACCAATCAACACTTCCATGAATGAAGTCTTTCACTTCAACAAAGAATTGGTCCGATGATGAGGAAGGTTCATTGGGGATGAAAAGGGAGTGCTAGCAAAGATCATCCCAATGATATTTAGGATTTGTAATAGCTTCAAGGATCTCTTAGTCATAGTGAAAGTGGCACTTGGATAGATCATATGGATCTTCCGCGGTCGAGGATGGGGAAGGACGACTGGAAGTGGATATCATAAAGATGGTGTTGTGGGTGTCCGAGGAAGAGGTCAAAGGGTGGATTTCCTCAAGGATAGTGATTTCATACTCACAGGAGTGCTTGAGAAGGTTCATGAGGGAGATTAGTACTCGGGCAGGTTTGGGAAAGGATGGGAATAATGACTGTATATACCACAAACGACACACGACTGGTTTTTTTGTAGTGTTTTATTCTTAATTGTAGAGATGGTTGGTACATTAACAACTAGATCATCATCGGTCTCGACTACTGTGTGCATGTGGGTGTGAAGGAATGGAAAATCGAGATAATTTTGCATCGCATGGCTAAGGACATAACATAAAGCACTAGTAAGAGGTGGACATGAATCTGCCGAGGCTTTTGGTGCCTTACCCCCAGTCTTCATGGGAGGAGGGGGTATAGAAGTAGATGCAAGAGCATCTATTTGTGTACCAGGAGGTGGGTGTGACACCGTCTCAATAGGTTGGACTGGTGTTAGCATGATTTGTGGTGTCAGGGTGGGGGTGGGTGGATCAAGGTACTACATTGGAATTCTCAAAGTGAAGCCAAAAATATTGAGCATAGCCATGAATGGTTTACTCACAATTACAGAGGGTGGAAAGAGAAAGGGGATCGTGTGTATGTCCAATAAGGAATCCAAAAAATGACTATCCCAGCTCTGTTCCTAAGCTGCCTGCTTGACACCCTGTTAGTATTTTGGTCATAAATTTTTCGTTTCATACCCAATATTAAAAATTCAAATTGTTTTGGAAACTAGATTCAAAGGGATACTTGGTATGTAAATAGTTTTTAAAAATAAGTCTATTTGGTCTCTCAAAAACGGACTGTCCCAACTGTGTTTCAGTAAAATTTCAAGCCAAAATGTTACCAAAATTTTAATAAATGAAATTTGACCCCGAAAAAGTGACCGAAATAGGTGTGAATGTTTTTAATGATGTAAATTTAAATATAGCACACATCCATACCAAAAATTTCAAGCATTGAGCACCTAGATTGACTTACACAGTCTGTTGCAGCCGCAGCTGCAACTCTTAAAAAATGACATAATGGTGAATTAAAACATGTGTATTTTTATGGATGTGTTATATATAATTGAAAACCAAATACATGTCATGATGTTAAATACACACATGTCTCAAACTTATAAATTCTCACCTGCGGTACAGTCACAGCTGGGTGTTGCAGCTCACTGTCATAGCTAGTGTTGCAGGTCATTGTCATAGCTGGGTGTTGTAGCTCACTGTCGCAGCTGAAAGTAATCAGTCACAGTTGGGTGTTGCAGGTCATTGTCATAGCTGGGTGTTGCAGCTCACTGTCACAGCTGGGTGTTGCATCTCACTGACGCACTTGACAGTAATCAGTAACAACTGGGTGTTGCAGCTAACAAATTCATGCCCAAGTTCAAGCTTGAAGGTTTCCATAATTGTTGGCTCATTTTCCTGTGGATCCTTCATTCACCTTCCCTAATTACTGTAATTTTGTTTTCATGATATTTTTATTTTTATTTGTAACAAATAGAGACAAATTGAAATTAGAAAATTGATGACAAAAATGACTTAAACATTTTGTTCAAATAGTCAACAATTCCAAAGAATTCATGAAAACATCTCATACCCATTCCTTATATTTCTACTTTCTGATCTTCTAGATCCCAACAAGGCGCAGTAAGAGAGCATACTTATTCAAAAATAAAAAAGTCTTAAAAAACCAAAAGCATGGTTTTATTCTGTTATTCTATCCTACCCTATTATACTTGGAAATATAAAAATTGTTCAAGTGTATGCATATTTCCAATGGAGCCACTTTCGAAGAAGTGACTCAAGTATGCTCATACTCCCAACAAAAAAATATAACTTTATAAATCTTAGGATATGAGAGATCAACTTCCATTGAAATGATGGTGCCAAGAATTGGTGAAGTATGGAATGATGTTGCAGACTGATGACAGATTGAAACCAAGTTTCAATATAGTATTTGTTCCCTTGATTTCTCATAGATGTGACACTGTGAAGCTCCTTAGTAAACTGATCTTCCTCAATGGATAAGAGATTCAGATCTAATGATGTAAAGGATGCTTCAATTTTTGCTTCCAATGTTCGTTCGCCATCAAATGTTACGTGTGGCATGTTGATCTCGTCTGCTTGCTTATGAGGACTAGAAGAAACTCCATATGCAAATATTGGATTTAAAACTTGTTCAGGCCTCGTATGGATTTGCTGCAACAACGCACAAATTTTTTGCAACGGTGTAGGTGAGGTAGAATAAGAGGGAAATATAGGAACATTTTGCAGTTCAGCACTGTAAGCATACTGTACTGCTTTATTATCGTTAGGGTGGAGGGTGGATTGGACAGGAAATTGTGTTGGATACCAAGGAGTTTGATGAGAAAATAGATGTGGTTGATGTAGATGATTGATTTGTGAGGTTGATATTGAAGGACCAAGTTATGTTGCAGCATGAGGGAGAGTGTCCATGTGATCATATGATAGGCCATTCCAACCTTGTGGATAAGGTAGGTAAGAGTTAAATTGAGGCTGAAACAACTGCCATGGTGGAAGAGTATTCAATGATTGAGTATGAGAGTAAGGAAATGGAGGGATAGAATTTTGAACCATACATGTAGGCCACGGTTGCCATGACTGTTGCAATGAGTTGGATGCAACTCCCAGATTCCTTGGTAAGGAGGGACAAAGATCTGTGGAATGATTCAAGTCACATATGCCACAAATTGTGAGATTATCCAAAGGAAAATCCATTGCAAGATGTTTCTTCTGACACCGAGGGAAAACTATTTCTTCAAATTCCTCATGCTTTTCCTTAACTTGCAAAACATTCAATTCTGATTTTAGTGAATCATTGATACCAACATTAAAATGTTTAAATACATTACTGATTTCAGCTTGTAAAACTCTTGTTTTTGCAGCAGATTTCAAAAATAAAGATAAAAGTTCCTTAGAATTCTTACCAGTCTTGAAGTTTCCTCTTGAATATCTTCTACATAAATCACAAATATCATCATATGCTAGCTGAAATACATTACCTGTTCCCATCATATTTAATATTTCTAAATATTCAGCTTGGATTCCCTTGAGTAGAAGTGTTTTTAAGGTCTCCTTCCCCTGTTTCCTTTGTTTAGATATTTGGAGATTATATTGAAAGAGTTCTATGTATTCCTCCAGACTCTCTTCTTCTCCTTGTGTCATTTTGAATATG
Source organism: Pseudotsuga menziesii (assembly GCA_001517045.1). Taxonomy (NCBI): domain Eukaryota; kingdom Viridiplantae; phylum Streptophyta; class Pinopsida; order Pinales; family Pinaceae; genus Pseudotsuga; species Pseudotsuga menziesii. The sequence continues at coordinate 143,281 of LPNX010516070.1, read as the reverse complement.
TCTTCATTGACCCTGCAATAATCTTGGTACCTTTTCAAGAATACATGTTTCATGTCTTCCCAAGTTTGTATACAATTCCCACCGAGGCTCATGAACCATCGGAGGGCTGTTCCTTTTATAGTAAGGGGAAACACATTCAACTTTTGATCATTAGTACAATAACCATATCCTCTACAAAGTACTTCGAATTGAAATAAAAATACATCAGGGTCTTCATTTTCCAAACTGTGAAAATTTGGTAGAATATGTGGGGGGATGCTTTTCGTTGGCACCACTCTTCCTGAATCTCTGATGGGAAATTCAAAGATAACAACTTCTCCATCTTTCTTACCTGCCATCTCTTCATAGATTCTTCATGTGCTATTCTGAGGCTCCTCCTTCGAATGTTCCTGTCAACTTGTTAGTAGAATGGGTGTTGCTTACAACACCACTAAGGGGAATGATAAGATTTATGATCCAAAGATTAAAAATGAAATAAAACTGAATGTAAAGACAGAAAATTCACACTCAAAATAAATTCAATAAACGGAAATGTAATCATGCAACCTACATGCCCTACTTTAACAAGGCATCTACAAAACAATGTTAGATGTACTTTTGCACAATTGATAACTTCCCCAGCAACGACGCCAAAATGTTGGGCCCACTATATGCCAGTTAATTAAAACTTAACATGCAGAGTGCTAAACATAAATTATCAACCCGAGGAAGTCTTTTATTTCAAAGCTATCATGCAATATGCAAGAACAATTTCTACCTGACACTGTTATCTATTGGTATGCAATCGAAACTCTTTGTAAACTAGATCACACCTTCTTGAAAAAAAAACAAGCCTAAAACCTATTCATAAATCCAAACTGTAAATCTAATCACACTTAAAACATGGAAATAAAAATCAACTCTTACAAAGCAATATCTAACTACATAAACCTGGAAGAAATGCTATTTTGGCCAATGATCTATTAAGATGAATTAATAGGAAAAACAACTATGATAAATATAAATAATAAAAACAACTATGATAAATCTAATGAATGAAAGCATGAACTAAATGATAAAAACAACTATGATCAATCTAATGAATGAAAACATGAACTAACAAATAAAAACATCTACAAAATAAAACACCTACAATCAACACTACTAGCATCTACTCAGGGAAGAGGGCCCTTCCTCCACTGAGCAGAGCTGGATCTCCACAATGAAAGTCTACAACTCTAGATTTAAGAAACTGCTAGCATGCATTATCAGAATGGAATGATTACAATAGATCTGGATCAAATCCTACATCATAACATTGTTTTCTCTTCTCCCCTCTCAATGAGATTGATTACATATTTATACATAAAATTATCTCATGTAAATGAGAAATTGAACCCCCAACTTGTGATCTGTAACAACTGAAACATGACCGTAACTGCTAACAACTTTGGAACCATCCGCAACAGTAAATCTAGAAAATACCCTCTCGAAGACCCACCTGTATATCACAAACCGTGGCTTTGTTTGACAATTTCTTCATGAGATAGGTAAATGAGGATGTTACACACAAAACCCATGTCCCATATTTTTGAGATTCATTTCCGTGTGCCTGCAAATCAAGACGCGAATCAAGGTGTTCTTATGTGGCATGCATTTTCGGTTAAGGTTGTAACAGTTGGCTACGAGCATCTTGTACGTGACAAATCACTCCACAAACCATCATTAGTAAAATTATGCATAATAGTCTTTAATTCATCAAAGATAAAGGAAAATAATCATTATTAACCACTTAAAACATCAATGGAAGTAGTATGCTGCTTTACACATAGTTACAACAAACAGATGGAAAATGGAATGATAAATGGGTGATAATGGTAAGAAAATGAATGAAATATATGTCGATAAGTGATGGAAAAATGGACAATTCTAGGGCCCACCAACTTTTTATTTATTTTTATTCTCATTCATATCAGATCTGGTTTAATTCTAGTGATTGCATTTTTTCATTGGTTAAATCTGCACAATCACTATGTTTTATTACTCATCTCTCCTACGACATTATTTTTTCGGTGAACATGACAATTCGTTCACCTGGCGATTTCACAATGCAACTCCCCTGAGGGACCTACACACGGATATAACCTTTGAAGCCAAAAATTAAGAAATCATCAAGAAATTCCTTTAACATATACCCAAAATTAGAACAAGAATCTTAAATACCAATCATCCAATTTATTTTGGAGGGTTGTTAATTCACCAAGATAAATTTTTGATAACCCTTCAGAAAATTATCAATCAATCCCATTGTTTATTAGGTTCGATTCTTCAACCAATAATCAAAACTCTTCCACTCCTCTGACTAGTCCACCTAGAACAAATTTTGAAATGGATAACACAAACCCCTTAGTAGTATCGAGATGCTTTGGAAACATAACTAGGCGATCTCCCTTTGATTTCTCCCATATTCAAGGTGCTCCTCATGACATGCCTAAGAAATATTTTGATAAACTTCCTAAGTTCAATAGTTCTTCTGCAATCCCTATTGAAGAACACATTGAATCGGTATGGAATTATATTGTAACATATGGGGCTGAGCTGAAGATGTATATATGAGAGCCCTTATGTATTCCTTAGAAGGAGATGCTCATGGATGGTTTGAGAGGTTACTTGCAGGGTTGATAGATGGTTATGATACCTTTTCCAAAAAACTCATTAAAGGGTGGTCATCCAATATAGACAATGGGTTCCTCTTAAATCAAATTTTCGAGGTCAAAAGGAAATAGAATGAGTCAATACATGAGTTCAAAGTTCTATTTGACAAACTTGCCTCTAATGTTCCTCAAGACCTAATGCCTATTGAACAATCTATCCTTATCCTTTACTTGAATGATGGTTTGGTTCTAATTTTAAAGAAAAGAATCCTAATGACCTAAAAAAAACTCAAACCTGGGCCAACAAAGCATAAGCTAATATAGAATCTATGGGCAAGAATAATTTCTTTGATGCATATTCTCCCACATCTTCATGTAGTGAAATAAAACCTAGGAAATCTAAGGAACCTATAGCTGAAGAAAAACCAAAATTGGAGGGAATGTACGAGATGATGAAAAGTCTCACATTATTCACCAAAGACATAGCAAGGACTAGGGATAATGAAAAATACAAAAAATATTATGGCCCCATACCTTATTGGAATAATCAAAGAGGGCCAATAGATGAAAATAATAGACAACCCACTGGGAGGAATGAAGTAACATAAAATAAGAATGTGAACTTATGTGAGGAGCCTGAGGAAGATAAAGAAGTCTTTGATCCTAAAGACCATGAGATAATTTTGGTTGAAGACTTCACTATGGATGATGACTTTGGTAGAATATCGATTGAAGAGGATTATTGGGATGAAGAAGAAGATACTGTATGTAACATAACACAACACATTGTCCATTTCTACCAACGCAGAAAAGAATATCAAAACATTGCACCTTTTTGAGATCAACATTTAAACAAAAATGATGACGAAGTAGAACAAGATCCTTGCGATTATGAATTAGGTATTGACATTGAAAAAAAATTAAATAAGGACATGTAAAGTGTACCCCTAAGTGAGTTAGTAAAGTTACCCACAATTAAGGATCAAGTTCAATATTCTTTTGATAAAATTCCCATAACAAATGCTCTTAGGGTTGTATCGAGTCTTGCCACATTTAGAGTGCTAGAGGTAGGGGGGTAGACGGAAATCCTCCCATCCATATCCATACTGCTATTTATGAGAGAAAGAGTGGAGGAAATCCTCTTTTCTATCTCACATTACACATTAACAACCTCTTACTCCATAATTGCATGTTAGACTTGGGAGTAGCCATGAATGCCATGCCTCTGCAAATTATGAAAGAAATGGGATTAGAAGTTACCTGTCCATATGGAAATGTTTGTGGAATCGAGTCAAGGGGTGTACAAGAATATGGTTTAATCAAGAATTTAAAAGCCGACTTATTTGATTGTCATGACTTAAATACCATGATGGATGTAGTGATGATTGATCTTCCCCCTGTTTATGGCGTGTTTCTATCCAGGAAATGGGCTACTAGATTAGGTGGATATCTCATGATGGATTTATCATATGCATTCATACCTATCTTTGATAGGGATTTAGTTAGAATCTGTAGGGATATTTTCATTGATGGGTATCTTGAAACTTTAGAGGATGGTTTAAAAAATACTTACGGAGAAGATAATTTGAGTGTTGAAAGAATGAAGTTGGTAAATGATGACGAGGATTATACACCTATTTTGTTTATGGGAGTAGGTAGTTATGAATCCGAAGACAAAGATGATGTAAGGTTTAGGAAAGATCTTATCCATCGGGAACTCCTAGGGAAATTGAACCTTCATAGAAATTGGTAGGGGAAATCACTAGTAATAATTATGAACATTTCTTTGATTCCCCTGATCATTTATCCCAAATATCTGTAGAAGTCACAAAATCTATCCGCCCAAAAGGAGTCTTTTACTACAAGTGAAGGTGTGTTTTATCCGTTCAAAATAATAACTTATCATCACATTCGAGAAATTAGATAGGACCTGATAGATAAATTAGCACGAGAGATGATAGAGCATATCCATCGGAGTTGGGAATAAGATGCTTTGATTAATGATGCTCTTGGTGAGGAATTTTCTCTGAACAACTTAGCCATTTTTAAAGTAGATAGCTCCTCACATGTATTTGAAAGTGAAACCCAAACCTTAGTTCCTATTGATGATGCCATGACTCAATATGAGAAACTAGACCACATAACAAGTCTTAGAAACTTTCACTACCCACCTATTGCACATTCCCTAGGCTTCTTGCAACCTCTAGAGAGATATACAAAAGTAATCAATGATGTATATCACATTCATACAATACAATTGACCTCTTTGGAAGATGAAGTAGAGAGAAACATGTCCGAAGCTTTTAGAAAATTCAAATTACTAGTACCGCATGGAGAAGGTTCTAGCATGCATCCTGATCATTTTGATAACATTTCTCCCATTTCCACTAATATTGATAGAGTTTTTCATGAATTTGGGATTGTGGAGGAAACATTTAAGAAAGTTATAGCAATGCACCTAGAGGAGGTTAATAACGAGTCAAGAAGAGAAGTAAGAGATATATTGGTTAGAAGAGGTGCACTTCCAATAGACAGGGGTCCTCCATGTATCAATGTTGTACCACAAGAAAGAAGTAGGAAAATGCCATATCCCTATAACCGAGGAAACACAGATGCCTCCATAATTCCTACCCATGATATTCAAGTTTTTTCGTTATCTATTAACTAGTGTAGGTATACCTATGGTGATAAGGTTGTTATTGAAAATTGTTCTTTTAATCATATTTATAGATGATTAAGAAATATTTCGATGGGACCATTAACAATAGAATGATTTGAAGGTAACATGTATTATTTGTTCACTGAATATGGCCATCTATTTGACATTCATGTGAATCAAGTTTATTTAAGGGACTATGTCCCAGGCATGAATTAATATATCACTTGTTCATAATCTATTAGAGTAGGTAGGTTTGAATAAGCTCCTTTGAGCAATAGTCTGAGTCTTTTATTTATGAGTGTTGCATGAGTCCTGGGTCTTTTTGAGTCTTTTGTCCATTGAGTCTAGCCCTTTCATTTATTATAGTAGAGTTTATTGTAAGCATTTTATTTCTAGTTTTGCTTTTATCATTTTATTTTACACATATATTTTTCCCAGACATGATGCTCTAGTATTCTTGCTTCCATGTGCACAAAAATAGGTACACGTGAAGAAAAAGCAAAAAATTGAAGTGTTGGATTTGTTGTTGCTGAGATGGTGCTGCAGACCATAGATTTATGAGTTTCTCAAGCTCTCTCCCCCTTAGAGAAATTATCTAGTTGGAGCCAGATGTTTTCAAATATATATTCCAGCTGGGCTACCATGATTCAACATATAGATTGATCTCTTTATTTTCCTGAGCTACACATTCAAATGGGGTTACAACATGGATAATTAAAGCCTGCGCCATTTAGAGCCTTTGTTTAGTAGCAGTTGCTGATTATTTCCTTACCGACATTGATACATCCTTGCCCATTGAGATGAATTCAGTGGTAACCTAGTTCATTCTAGCAAAGCAGTAGATGTGGTACATAGTTTACAGATTGGCATATCAGATAGAGACATGTATATGGGCCTTCATTAGATTTTGCTCTTTGATGTATATTAACACCTAAACTTGTTATGTTATGATGATTGTGGGGGTCTATGCTTATATTACATGTATATTGATGCTTAAACTTTGTGTGAGAAACATTAAAGAATATGATGTTGAATACTACTGCTTATGCCATGCTTTACACAAATTTTAAACCTTAGTGCTATAATGGTTCCATGTGTCATTCGTCCCCATTCATCCATTTCAACCATAATTGATTTCCTCCCATTACCTACATTGATTGAGACCCATGAGATTGGATATTTTTTCCCCATTCTGACCCCTATGCATGATGGACTCCATGTTTTTCATTGTCTCTGGTTATGAAATATGTGGTTTGGTCAGTGTGGCCAAGCTCACTGGATGGTTTTCCTTTAGTCCTCAAAACAAGTGCTCCACCCCACATTATATTTAGACACTAAAGCATCGAAACACATAAATGCGTTGGGTATATGTAATATTCTTTGCATGTGCGATTGGAGGGGAGGTGCGCTTGTAATCCCATGCGTCTAATGATCCCAAAAATTTTGGTTGTTTTTTGGCTATTTTTGGGAATTTTCTAAAAATATGTAATTTAATCCGGGTTAATGGGTTGGGGTCTATTTTTATAAGCTCAGCTAACAAATTAGGTTACTGGAGGCTACATAATAACTATATTGAATTGTGAGTTATTCATAATGATAATGAGAAAGTAGGAGGTGTGGCTCCAAGGTTTGCTGGTTTTCTCAGTTAAGGGTTTCCAGGGTAAATCTCTGTGTTTATGTGTGAATACTATGGTGTAGTCCTTGTTTTGCTTATAATAATTTGTATGACTTGCTTCTTTGCACATGATTAAAACTTACAAAATGTTATATCAAAATGGTGCAAAGTGTGAATGTTATAAATTACTCAGTGGCCAAAGGATGAGCACTCATCCATCATATGATGTAAGTCTCATACCCCCCCATAAGGGAAATAGGGTGAGGAAAAACCATCTAGGATATGGATGCTCACTCGCAGCGGGGATAGGCCGCATTCATTTTCTGAATCCCAAAAGAATTTCTAGGGAACTTTCTTTTGGAGGTTGGAAATTATCTTATGTGAAAGTTAAATGTTGTTTAAAAGTAAATGGTCAAAGGATGATAACTCATTCATTGTATAATGTTTGTATCATTTTCCCTTACAAGGGAACAGGGTGGGTTGACTTGTCAAGGTTATGTCTTCTCAATTTTAGGAAGCCTAGAAGGATTTCTAGGGAACCTGCCTTTGGAGGTTGACTGGTGTTCCGAATTGCTAATTCTTTGTTTAAATGGAAACTTTCTAGAGTCAAAGGAAACAATCCCAAGTACTTTATCCATTTGTAAGACACCACCATCCCCTATTGTTATATGTCATGCATATGTCATTTTGGTTGTGTGTATTTTCCATCATTCAGAGAGATCACATGGTAAAAAACCAACTAGAGGTCATTACCCTTTAAGCCTTGTTTTCCATCCTCACCCAACACTAGAAAATTGTTTAAACTTTGTACATATGACATATACAAGAGACTTCTAGAAGACTTAATTATACTTCAAAGACACAGGTATATCTTATTGGTTATTATTATTATTATTATTCTCACGATGATTCTGAATGGAATAATTTAAGTTGGGTTTTAATATACATCTTGGAGCAATTCTTATCTTGGATGCATGCATGTTCAAATTAGTTCATCATCTCACCTTCAGTTTGGGTATTTGACCTGGTTAACCTAGTTGACCAAGTCAAGCATGGTTCCCAAGGAAGTGGCTAAATTTTTTACAGAACTTATATTTTCTCTAGACATGCCCAGGACCAATATTGCGGTTTCAGTTTTTAGAGTATGGCCTCAGATTGCATGATCAATGATTATTATCACTTTATTATTGGTCAGATTATATTATTATTGCAATTATTATGGTCTCCTAGGGTGCCACAGTGCTCCAAGGGGTATGAGTAGTCACTAGTACCATTCTAATATGTCTCAAGATACTTATGTGTAGTCATTTTCCCCAGTTCTTAGCTTGCATGAGGTTGTGATGATTTTTATGATTTTTAGGGGATGTACCATAAAAACATGAATTAGGAAATCATTGAAAAATCGATTTGTCTTGTGTGGTCAAGGAAATGGCAAGGGAATTTCTCCATGTGATTTTTTATGGCTATTTGGACAATTCCATAGTAGTTTCAGTTAGTTTTATGTCCGAAATTATTTATTTGGCTCTTTTTAGGGAGGATGTCCCCTATGGGGCGTTGGGAACCCTATATGCAAGTTAATTAAAGCCAACATACAGAGTGTTCAATATAAATTGTCAACCCAGGGAAGTATTTTATTTCAAAGATAATGTGCACTGTATATGCTTAAACGCTCAGTAGCTGATACTGTAAATGAATTATCATACCTTCCTATTCAGGCCAACTCTTCCCATGATTAACTTAATCTAACTTACCTTCTTAAGAATGCAAAATTACAAATACCTTCTTACAATCCTTAATCTAGAAATAAGAGATTCAAAAAACAAACATATAGATTTACATTTATAGAAAGTTAAATCCTAAATTACCAGGCCATCTGAAGATCCATTATATCTATCTCAATCCAACTTGATCTAGAATTCATAAATGCAGAAATTGAACTTCAACAATTATAACTACAAATGGACTTAATTAGCAAAAATAAAGAAATACATCAATTGAAAGAGACTAGGGATGAGCTTGACTATTATAGCTATCACACAATTGCATAAAGAAAGTTAGTCTACACAGTCGACTGTCACACCACTTTGTTGTAGCTCACAGGGAATGCAATTACTGATAGATTGAAGGAACACATAATAAATCATTACTGTTGCAGCTGTTATAAAAGAATGAATCTACTGTAACATCCACACTACACGATAGAGGAATAAATACCTAATTAACTTGGCAATCTCTGTAGGAAGGTGGGCCTAGCCTTCGAACATAGATGCTGAAAATTAACACAAGTTAAATGCCGAGATAAGAAGAATCATGCTCCTTGTATTAAATGATGGAAATAAAGATACAGTCTCTGTCACAGCTTATACAATAAGATCAACTAAATTCCAACCCCTGGCTCAGGATAGTTTCCAATATTTATACATTCACAATTGTAACTTCTACTTATTGATATCAGGAAGCCATGAAGATCTCTGATCTTCAGGCTGTCCCATTTATGATATGCTATTACAGCTATGGGAAAGATAGAAGCAGAAAATATAGGAAGGCTGTTACTCGAGCCATCAATGATATAATAGGATCAATCTAGAAGATGCTCTGTTGGTTGCAGCTACCCTTGAGCAGTGAAGCATTGTTGCATGCGAGTCTGTTGCAGCCACCCTTATATAACTAGCGTGGAATAGTAACCTTTGACTTCGTCATTTGTACAGAGATGGAATAGGTGGCAATCAACTCAATAATGAATGTCCATATCTCTCTTGATTCGTTCAGCCTGCTACACCTGTATCCTTTACATCTTGAATTATCTTTATAAAATCACCATATGTTAGCATAACCCAAGATATAGAGACCTTATTACAACAATCATAATTATTAATAGGATAAGACAATAATTAACCATACCTATATGTATCGAGGGATAAAGTGAAGGAAAACATCTGTTTGGTGCATATAATGGAGTAAGATAAGGCAAAAATGGGTAAGTAAATGTGGTAAAAAAGGGGTCATTTCTGGGCCCAACATCTTCCCCCAACTGTCCTATTGCATGTCCCTATGCAACAACCTCCATTAGTTTGAATCTGAATCTGGCATTATGCTTCATTCATGGAGAGAAGAAAAGTTATATGGGAGTTCAGGTGATCCTTTTTTTTTTCCAAAAATCCATTATAGACAACCCAATATCTCCAACACTTCTTCTCTTCTGCCTTTGTCAATGAGAATTCTTCCCTGTATGGTTTTGCTGGCCACCAGATGAGAGGGAATTTGAATTTGAGTCCCAACCAATTAACTCCACATTCGTTCATGCATCCCACATATCCCTCAACCATGGAAAGTGCATGTTTAAAATTCCTGTAACAGTATGGATCTCTATTCCTCAAGATTGAAGAGGCATACTTCCATATATGTTGGCTACCTTCCAAAGCCAATTGCTAATGCTTGGAAATCTAGCTGACACAGGTAGAGATAACATTTTCTTGAAGTTCCATCATCTACCGAGTTTTTATGGGACATGTGAGCGTATGATGCTGATGATTAAGGAGAAGATGAGGGGTTTGAGTTTCACTTCGAACCCAAAGGTTAGAGTGGGACTCATTATGAGAAAAAGTTTGGAAGGATCTTTCCCACTAAACATGATTGCTAACAAAGGAGGCAAAATCTCTCAGCTGAACATCATCTAAGAAAGGGGTAGGATTCGAATGGCGGTCCAAGGGACAAGCCAACTCATGTAAATAAATCTCACAAAGCAAGTTCTGCTCAACAAAATCACTTTCCAGAAATGTTTCCATAAATTTAGCTGAGGTTTCTATTTCATAAGGCCTCCCTTCCTTTACAACCTTCAGTTTAAACCAATTGAACTGTTCAAATAAGAACACAGGGTAAGAGGAGAATGGTGCTATGGTACCTAACAGTTCCTGGGAGAGAGTGTACAACTGGTATTTCTCCACCTGCATGGATTTGAAATTTTTCAGCTCCTTCAGTTCTTTCTGTATCTCTTCCTAGCAAAATTTCTGGAACATTAGTTCTTCTACCCATATTTCCTTCAATTCCCTGATGGTCTTCCTATGTTCAGCAAGGGGAACCATTCCTTCTTGATACCTCTCCACCTGACTCTTCCACTTCCTCACTTCTATTCTTAGGAGTGAGAGCTCTTGGGTTAGCCTCTGGATCCCTTCATCTTCAGCATGATCTTCATTATCAGAATCCAGATTGACAAAATTTTGTGAAAGTTGAGTTCATACCTTGCCACCTAATGCTTTAGCCTGAACATTCTGCACTGCCTGTATGGGTACTCCTGCAAAAACTTCTGGGGATGCTGGTTCTTGTTTAGAAATGTCCCCTCTTTTAATTTCTCCTACAACAACCTCAACTTGTATAGGTGCCTCTGAAACAACTTCCAGGGATGCTGGTTCTTATGTAACAACACCCTCTTCTTGGAATTCTCCTCCAACAACTTCAATTGGTATAGGTGACTCTGAAACAACTTCTGGGGATGCTGGTTCTTGTGTAACAACATCCTCTCCTTGGAGTTCTCCTACAAGAACCTCAACAGCCAATTGTGAAGGTGTTGGTTCTTGTGTGACAACCACTTCCTAAATTTCAATCTCCACATCTGCCTGATTATCAGCTGTAACTTTGACAGGGAGATGCAAGGCTACTGGTTCTTGTGTATCAAAACCATGCCCTTCTATTTATTCATGCTGCTGGGGTTGTTCTTGAGTTACTTCCATGTCCTCTGCAATATGAAGCTATTCTTCGAGAATTTTAGTGTCCCTCGAGGATTGTGATTGCATTTGTTCATCCTCTCCTAGATCCAAATCAGAAATTATGTCCACCTCGGGATTGATTTCTTCTTGCTGCATGAGACTCTTAGTAGGAATTTCTGGGATGTTGGTTCTTGTGTGACAAAATCCTGGTCAACTTCATCATTATTCTACTGTTAAGGTTACATCTCTATTCATTTTGTGCCCCGAGATGGCCGTTCAAGAGTCACAACATAGAGTTCTTCATTAAAATCAGGAATATTTTCAGTCTCTGGTTCATCTGCCCCAATTTGGGTGGAAACTTCAACAAGAATGCTATAGGATGCTGGTTCTTATGTATCAACACCCTGTCTATATACTGCTTCCATTTGCTGAGGTTGCTCTTGGGGAGCTTCACTGTCCTTCCAATCAGATTGTCCCAAGATCACTTATGTTTCTTCTGTTGGTTGTGACTGTAATTGTTCATTTTCCCCTTTTTCTATACCAGGGATCATTTCTATTTTCATTTCTTCTGCATCCCTCACTTCCACCTTAGGTGCTTCTTGTCCTTTTTCTTCCACAGTTGCTGGTATGGGTTTTTGTGTCACAAAGGCATGAACTATGAATTTGTAGCCTGACTGGTTAAATATTTCCCCACACATAGGGTAGAACACTCTCTCTTCCTCCTCACCATCCTCATCCAGAGGTGATCCTTCTAATCGGTATGTAGCTTCAACTAGTGTGTGTAGCTTCCTTTCTACCTGCTTCCTGCATGCCTCCTTCCAGTTTTCTAGTTCTCTTCGAAGCGTTTTTACTTCTTCCTTTAGTAGACCATTTTCATGCAAAAGTGCCTCGATTTGAGGTTCCTCTACAACCATTTCCTGTGGGGCATCATTTTCTTTGGTTCTCAAAATGGGGAATTCAATATGTGATTCTAGGTTTTCCCATATTTCCCATGTTGTTTCAGCTACTGTAACCGATCTGGTTATTTTTCTTCTTATCAGTAGTGGTACCTACACCTCCTCTTTTGATCTTCTTCTTTTCTTTCGTGGTGCAGGAATCTCCAGATTTGTAGCTGACGTGGAAGGGATGTCTCCTATCTCAACATCCTCCTTTTCTTCTTCAATCAGAGTCCCCCCCCATTCAGGGGAATATTCAATGGTCAATATCTCTGCATTTTCTTCTATTATCATGGCTCTAACATCCTTGACTTCAACTATCGCATCATCCAATGCTGCTTCAACTTTAACCTCTGCTGACAGAGCTCCCACATTATTTAATCTTTCCACAAGGTTTTCTCTTACATTTTCCTCCAATTCCTCTACTTGGTCATCTGAGTGATCATCCAATCCAGTCTCATCTCGCCCCCCAACTAAATTGGAGGGACTTCGGTCCTCTTGTTGCTCCTCATCTCCCCCCAACTATACATTTGCATGTTCCTCTTGGATTTGAATAGACCCCAAGAGTACAGGTACTTCCACTTCTTCTTCTATTGGAACGCCAGTCAAAAGGGTGGGTTCTTGGTTTATTTGAGTTTGACTTGTGAATTGATCCTAGGTTTGGTTCCTTTGAGTTAAGGCCCTTAAGATTATTAATTTTATTAGGCTGTGATGGGTAAGGGAGGATTTTGGATGCTTGGCTGTTTTGACAAACCCTGCCATATGGTGTAGTTCTTTAAATAGATAAAATGGAATATTCAGTAAGGCCGTATGGCGTAGATGAGACAGTAGAGGAAGATCAGAATAATAAACAGTCTGATACCTACCTTCACAGGTGATATAATTTTTGAGGAATATTGCTAATTTATCCCATGCACAAGGCAGTGATTGTAACACTATCCATCGCCTTAACTGACGAATTTGTTCCCCCTTTATCAGAAAATCCTGTACTGCGGCAACATTGGGAGTTCTTCGAACAAACCAGGCTCTTCCCATCTAAGGAAGGGCGATGAATTCAACCATTATCACTTCAGAGACTTCTATATGTAACCCCCTAACCTCTGAGTGGGTTTTTGTAAGATTTAAAGAGAATTGTAGAGCTGTCTTTCGATGGAACCCATCTAGGAGTTGGAAGAATTCAGTCCAGTCCGCAGCTTCAAAAATAGCGAAAAATTCAGCATTTCTTCTCAGTTCTCACATATTTGGAGGTTCGTGCCAAGCTGGGATACCCATGTTCGTTTGCCTTCTGAATTCTTTATCAGCCCAACAAATTGCAGGTCCCTATAATGGAGGTTAAAGCACAGAGTATGCATGAACAACTGAGAGTGTAGTTGGGTAAATTCGAAAAGTTAAGAGCATGGAATTCTTGGTAAAATTTATCCCAAATTTGGAAAGGGTGGTGGTTATAGGATAAGCTTAAATGACCATTAATTCATATGAGTGGACAGTTAACGGTATGCAGGTGTAATAATGGGCATAAGAAGGAAGGCATGATTAATCCTGTCAAATCTAGTTAACGCCTAATTAAGTAGATAATCAGAACCATACCTTCGTAAATATGCTATGAACTATGACCTTTGAGGATAATAAAGCATGTGGAGTGCAACCATTTAAATTTAAACATTATTGCAGGCATGTTGTCATGATATTTTCTTTCGGGGGACCAAAACCATCTTGTCAATCCTGTCGAAAACATAATGAAAGCTGTGAAGTAAGTCGAAATTGCCGGCAGCGGGAGTTTTGGCCAGATTAGGAGGAGTCGCGAACACAAAATTGTAAATTTTTTTGCCAACATTGGGGGAGTTGCAGCCGTGAGCCATAGAAAAATCAACCAGTTCGGCGGAGTCGCAGCCGCTGAAAAAGGTGAAAATGGACAAAATTCAAACGGAGTCGTAGCCGTCGGAAAAGGTAAAAGTGGGAAAAATTTAAATGGAGTTGCAGCTGTGCGGAACGGGAAAAAGGCGTTATTTTATGGTGGTGCAGCTGTAGATAAACGAAAAAAATAGGCAAGGTTTTACGGGGTTGTAGCTGCGAGGAACGGGAAAAGGGCATTATTTTACGGTGTTGCAGTTGCAGATAAACAAAAAAAAATAGGCAAGGTTTTACTGTGTTGCAGCTACACATAATGAGAAAAGGACGTTATTTTACGGTGTTGCAGCTGCAAATAAACAGAAAAATAGCCAATTTTTATAGGAATCGCAGCTGCGACTGACTGTTCATTATTTATTTATTCTTCAAGGAGTTTCCTTTTGAAGCAGGAAGTTACAAAAGGCCACCCACGGTCGTTAGGCTTGATCATGACCATTGCTCCTCAGGTACATGGCTGCACATATTCTTAAAAAAAAAGGATCAACCGCAAAAGAAAAATAAAAAAATAAAAAACATCAATTTATTTATGCACAAAAATTTGTGTAGGAATCATAGTGATTATCTAAAGATTGATAGGGGCAGAGAAAGATTCTTGCCCCTTCTAACTGGTATTTTGTATCAACTGCAATCTGTGAAGTGAATGCATCCTTCGAAATGGGCTTATGGTATAGTCGCAGCCTCTGACCATTAGTAAATAATGGTGCACGATTCTCATCACTGGTAACTAGGCGGACTGTACCATTGTCAAATACTATGTCTACTAGGTATGGGCTCAACCATCTTATACGTAACTTACCTTTGAAGTCCCTTTTGAATATTGAATCGTATAATAATGCCCAGTCTCATTCGCAGAAGACTTTCTTTTTGATGAATCGATCGTGCCAATTGGATCTCTGTTACTGAATTAATACTGTCTGATCCACAGTAGCTAAACATTTTTCATCAAGTTCATTCAATTGATTCAATTTACTCCTCTGGACTTCAGTCACATCTAATTTTACCTCCATAGCTATCTTCAAGGTCCTGATTTCGAGTTTAATGGGGAAGACAATGCTTTTTCCATACACCAAGTCATAAGGAGATAAACCTGTAGTATTGTGCCAAGTAGTATGATATGCCCACAATGCTTCTGGAATTCTATCAGCCTAGTCTCTACGATGGCTCCTGAATGTTTTGGTAAGGATAGCTTCCATAACTTTGTTAGTGCTTTCCACTTGGCCATTGTCTTGGGGATGGTATGGTGAAGCTATCCAGTGATGGATATGGTACTTCTGTAGCAAAGCTTCAAATTTATGTGACACAAATTGAGGTCCTCCATCTGTAACCACTTCCTTGGGTACTCCAAAATGAGTAAATATTTCACCATACAGGAAATTGATTACAGCCTACTCATTGGCTTTCACCAAAGCCACAGCTTCTACCCATTTCATCATGTAGTCGGTACAAACTAAGATGTAGGCTTTCTTCCTGGAATGAGGGTTGATAGGGCCAACAAAATCTAAGGCTCATCTGTGAAAAGGTTTAACCACCAAATGTGGTTGAAGAGGCATTTGATACAATATGTTAGGCTGCCCCATCCTCTGGCAGCTATCACAAGACTGGACATATTTTTTTGCATCCCTGAAAAGTGTCGGCCAATAGTATCCCATTCTCAACACCTTATGACCTGTCCTCCTATCTGCAAAATGTCACCCACATGGCTCATCATGGTAGGCCTTCAGAATATGGAATATTTCATCTTCTCTTGCACATCTTCTAATCTCAAGATTAGGGCCTATGTAGAAGAGATGACCACCTATCCAACAATACCTGGCACTTTGTTGAATTATTTTCCTCTTCTCTCTTTTTGACAAATGTGTCGGAAGCTTCCTTGCAGCGAAGTAGTTAGCGACATCTGCATACCAAGGGGAATAATTTGAAACTGCAAATAAGTGTTCATCTGGAAAAGATGCAACAAACTTAAATAATAACAACAAACAATATATATATTAAATATCAATATTAATTATTAATATTAATACAAATTGATATCCATAATTAATAATTAATAAATAGTTATTAGTAAACTATTCTAAAATGACGCATCCTTTCATGGATGGTATCCAAAGTGTCTTTCCAATTTATATATATATGGCACTCACTTTGTAATATATCATCATTTTCATCTTTAATATTATTTAATATTTCCAATATGGAATTATTTTCCATTGGTTGATTATTCAACTGAGTAATCATTGTGGGTTAAAATGCGAATCATGTTGGTTTAGAATTATTTGTCTGCTTTAAGTGGTATCAGAGCAAGAACGAGAGGGAAAAATAAAGAATAAAAAAAAAACATAAGTTAAAAAGAAAAGCTAAAAGTAAAAAAAAAAGAGAGGGTAAAAGTGAAACCACACCTGTTTTCTTAAAGTGGGTTTGGGTTTGAATATAAAAAGTGCATAATAATAACTACAAAGAAGCAAGTGGGATTTGAACCTAGGTGGGGAAGGTGACACTTATTCCTCCCAACTACCCAATCTACTTGCATTTTACAAAAGTATCGGAAAAAAATAAAAGTCAAGGACTAGAATTTGGAAGGTTATATATTATTTTATATAACTTAAGTTTAATAATAATAATAATAATAATAATTATTATTATTTTATTAAAAAAATAATTATTTTTGGAAAAAAAAGGGTTATTTGACCTGACAAGAAATAGTCGAAGAAAGTTTTTTCCAAAAGAGACATATTGAGAATTATTACAGCTTTTGTATCTACCATTTTTGAAGAAATGGAGACAAAATTGAAGTAGAAACATAGTCATAAACAATGGCTACTTCATATTCAGAAATGAAGGAACAACTACAAACAACAGTGGACGAGTTAGAACAATACAAGGCGATCAATAAAAGTCTACAAGCTGAGGTTGAGATGAAAAAGTGGTTGAAAGAGTGGAAAGACGATGAGAATCACCGCTTAAAAGAGTGGAAAGGCGATGAGAATCACCGCTTATGTAATCATAATCGACAGCTAGAATGAACCATAAGAGATAACAAGAAAATGTTATCTGATCAGGATAAAGAAATATCATGTTTAAAAATTCATAATCAAAACCTAGAAGACCAGATCAAAAAGTCAAAAAAATGACAACAAATCACCATATGGATGCTATAATGAATTAGAAGAAGAAATAAAGAATCTAAACAAACTCATCATGGAAAAAGATGTTGAATTGGCGAAAGTCCGGATGAGGTTAGAAAATCAAGAAGCAGAGTTATGTCATCATAAACAACAAAAAGAAAAACTCTAGCAATAGTATGACGACAGTAAGAAGACACATAAGTTAGAACTGACAAAAGTCAACAAGGTTTTATCAAGCCATTCTGAAGAAATTTTTAGATTAGGTAATCATGACAAGACACTAGTCACAAAAATTAAGAAGTTGAAAAGTAGTCGGAAGAAAAAACAATCTACGGAATACATTGAAGGAAAACTTCTAGACAAACAGGAAGAAAATCGTTGTATCAGAAGGCATAACGAAGATCTTAAGGAACAACTTAAGAAGTCTGAAGATGACAGAAAATCACATGTAGAAGTGATTAAGAAGTTTCAAAATGATAACATGCAGTTAGAAAACAAGTTGGAAAAGATACAGAACGAAACCATAAAACCTCAAGAGACAAAAACACAACTTTCTACTCAGATCAATGCTAAAAAAATGACACTCGTAAAAGACAATGACATTGTGAAAATTATATATCGACACCCCAACCATAAAAATAGATATTCTAAAAAATGGGAAATGTAGAAAGATAGCGGTACCAATGTGATCACATCTCCTAATGATAGATCATTATGGAATTCTAACAGTCCACAACAAATCAATTTGGGATGGATTGATTCATGCACATATCGAAAGTTGTGCTCAACTCTTAGTAATTCATATCGACATGTTTCATCATCTGTGACACCACAAAAAATGATGCAGAAACATTATAAGGCTTTGAGTACAAAGCCTTTCTAAGGGAGTGGCAATGTAACAAACTTAAATAATAACAACAAACAATATATATATATTAAATATCAATATTAATTATTAATATTAATACATATTGATATTCATAATTAATAATTAATAAATAGTTATTAGTAAACTATTCTAAAATGACTCATCCTTTCATGGATGGTATCCAAAGTGCCTTTCCAATTTATATATATATATGGAACTCACGTTGTAATATATCATCATTTTCATCTTTAATATTATTTAATATTTCCAATATGGAATTATTTTCCATTGGTTGATTATACAACTCAGTGAGAATATCTAGATACAAATATTACATTTCGAGAAGTTACAGTAAAATGGTATTTTTACCGTTACAAAAGAGTCCTCAACAGGAATATTATCATCACTGTTAGTAAAACGAGATAAGAAATCAGCGACAACATTTTCTTTTCTAGGTATGTCTATAATAGTAATATCAAATTCCTGTAATAATAATAACCATCTAGTTACCCTAGCATTTGTAATAGGTTTATTCATTAGATACTTGATGGATGAGTGGTCAGTGTGCACAAAGGTGGGATATCCAGTGATGTAGTGTCTAAATTTGTTAATGGAGTAGACAATGGCTAAAAAATCCTTCTTGGTAACAGTATAATTAAGTTTAGCAGGGGCCAAGTTTTTGATAATGTAATAGAATACATAAGTTTCTTGACCATCCTGCTGTCCTAATACTACTTCAATGGAAATGTTAGAGGCATCTAAAGAAATGTGAAATGGCAGGGCCCAATTGGCCCCCCTTAAGATGGGGTCTGTAGAAAACTTCTCCTTAAGTTTAACAAACACTTTATAGCATGCATCATTCCAAATAAATTTCACATCCTTCATTAACAAAGAAAACAAAGGAGAAGCAAGTTTTGAAAAGTTTTCTATAAATCTTCTGTAATAACCAGCATGCCCTAAGAAACTACGTACCTCATTCTGAGTTCTAGGAGTGGGCATATTTTCAATTACCCTGATTTTAGAGGGATCTACTTGGATTCCATCAGTAGAGATAAATTTCCCCATCACTACCCCTTCACTCATCATCATATGGCACTTTTCAGTTCTCAAAGATAGCTGGGTCTGCTCGCAGCGTGTTAAAACCTTTTCCAATTTTTTCAATGCTTCTTCAAAGTCCTTTCCATAAGGAGGAAAATCATCCATGAAAATTTCCATACTATCATTAACCAATTCTGAAAAGATGCCAATCACGACTCTTTGAAATGTGGCTGGTGCATTGCATAAGCCAAAGGGAAGCACCCTATATACAAAAGTTCCACAGGGACAGGTGAAGGTAGTTTTATCCTGGTCTTCAGGAGCAATCTGGACTTGATTGTACCCACTAAAACCATTCAAAAAGGAGAAGAACATCTTCCCAGATAAGGTGTCAAGTACCTGGTCGATGAAAGGCAGGGGAAATCGATATTTCTGTGTCACCTTGTTCAGCTCTCTATAGTCCACACATAATCTCCATTTACCATTATTCTTGGGCACTATCATGAGTGAAGACACCCACTTGATGTCTGAGATGGGATATATAAATCCTGCTTCCAAGAGTTTTTGAATTTCTTCCTTCACGATGTCCCTAAGATTTGGGTTCATCCTTCGTTGGGGATGACACACAAGATGGGAGTCACTTTTGATATAAATGTGGTGGGTGCACATATTAGAAGGTATGCCCTTCATGTCTATGTACTCCTAGGAAAATGCCCCCTTATGTTTTTTTAAGAGAGTGATTAGGCGCTCTTGTTCATCCAGAGCAAGACTAATATTGATATTCAGGGTTTTTCCAGGCTCTATCTTGACAGGAACACTTTTCGAATTTTTCAAACTAGAACTGTATGAGTATCACTGACTAATGTCTCCTCTGTAATATTTTCTTGTTCTTCTTCACCTAGAGTACCATTCAGGGTCTGATAAATTTGTTTGTTGACAGAGGTGGGTTCATTGATGAAATTATTAATATCATCGTCTTCAGTTTCATCTTTAAAAGTCAAGGACTTCCGTATCGTTAATAGTGGCTGAATGCCCTCCTCTTCCTATAGCTCCATCCATAATGGAGTTTCAGCTTCTAGACTCGACCGAGCTGGAAGATAGAGAGTGAGTTTCTTTATCTCGGTTCCATATGATATGGTCATAGACCCAGACCAACAGCTGATGCAAGCATCAGTTGTAGCTAACCAGGGACCTCCCAGGATCTGTGGGTGTCCTCCTAGCTGCGAATTGGGTTGTAAAACCAAGAAGTCAGCTAGATATTCCCACGAATCAACTGAAATAATGAGGTCATCCAAGATTACCTCAGGTTTAATATTGGATCTATCTACAAGTTCTAAAACGGTAGGAGTTAGCCTGATATTACTGAGCCTGAGTTTCCTTACATTTTCAATGGTCATGACGTTAATTGCTGCGCCTAAATCTACTAGTACGTTGGGTATTTGTGTGCTCCCAATATACACAGTGTTAGTGGGATTCTCAGGATCGTCAAGAGGGTTTTACCCAAGAGGGTTTTACCCATTATTAATTTAGATAATTTCCCTATGACATGAATAGTGGGAGGATCCTTGGGTTTTCTTGTACACATATCCCGAACGGTTCTGGCATAGATAGGTACATCATGAAAGGCCCGTAGGAGTGGATTTTTGACATAAAGGTTTTTTAACTCTCCTAAGAGGTTAAATTGAGGTTGTCCCACTACTTTCGGTAGTATTAGTCTTTCAGGGTATGGTGGTTCCCTAACTAATTGTGGAGGTTGTGTGTCAATAGATGTTTCTTCTTGTGTTTCAGCTGGTATCTTGGTAGGATTTTTAGCATCCTCAATAATGGGGATTGCTATGTTGGATAAGTACTGTTGGCTCATCCTTTCTTCAGACACAGAGGATGGAACATCCTCAATGACCAAAGGCTCCACTACCCTCCCTGATCATAAGTGGATGTCATTACAGGGAACTGGAGTAATGGAGTAAGTGGGTATGTTGGCAGTCTCAAATTGATGGAGTACTTTATTATTTTGGTTGGGGTTAGGTTGAGCAGGAAGCTGCAGTCGTATAGGCATATTGGGGGCAATATTATTCTGGAGTTGCAACTGCGACTGCTGATAAGGCTGAGGGTATTGTTGAGGAGGATATGGTTGGTGAGGAAATGGTTGATGTGGAAACTATTGAGGAGGTTGGTTATGGGGAAACTGGTTCCCTGGATGGAAGTTCCTCCATCCAGGATACCAAGAATTATGTTGGTTTGGTGACTGTGTCCAAGAGTTCCAGGAGTTAAAATTTTGCATCAGAGGTTGAGAAGGATACCATTTATGGTTGGAATAAGATGAAGGGAATTGTGTATTCATGTGATGCATATTATTCCAATTATTCATGTTATTAAAAAATGGAAATGAGTTTGGAGTCATACCTTGATTTCAAGGCTTCCAAGGCTTTTTCTGTGCAATAAAGTAGGTTGGTTCCACATCTGGAGTCGATTCATATAGAATTGCCTTCACTTGAGGTAGGGAATGACATTCCTTTGTATCATGGTTCAGCTCATAGAGCTGACACACTTCTACCTTTTCAAGTGGGTACTCCTTCAGAGGATGGTTCTTCCAACATTTAGGGTAGAATACACCAAGTGTGAGATCTTCTACTGCTTGTTTCTGCTTTTCCCTTAGGGCATCTATTTCCGAGGAGATGAAACTCATCATTTCTGTCTTGAAATTTTCGAGGATATTTCCTATTTCTGCCTGGGTGGCTCCTCCATTAGATGAATTCTGTGTTCTGTCGAAGAAATATCGTTCTAATTTATCTCATTTGTCTCGTTTGTTATTCCTGGAAGATCCCCTGGAATACCTTTTGCATAGTTCAACAATCTTTTCAAAGGAATCCTTTGAGATATCCCCCTTTCCTAACAGGTTCAACATGTCTAGGCAGTCATCCCTAATCCCACGAAGTAGGATTATATTGAGCACATATAACCCCATATTAGTCTGTCCAACTCTCTGCACATTATATAAAAGTCTTTCAACAAAATCTTCCAGGTTTTCATCATCCCTTTGTACCATTTTGAACAGTTCTTCTCTCTTATCTTTGGTATTGCAGTACTCCTGATATTTCTCTAGGAAGACCTATTTCATCTAGTCCTAGGTGGTGATAGTTCCCCCACCCATAATCATGAACCAATGTAACACATTCTCCTTCAGAGTAGTAGGGAAGAGTTTCAACTTCTGCTCACTGGAGGTGTAATCATAGCCGCGATAGAGGATATCAAATTCGAAAAGAAATTCGTTTGGATCCTCTGTGGCTTTTCCATGAAAAAGAGGTAAAACTAATGGTGATATATTTTTCATGGGGGCCATTCCCTCTGGATGTTGAATGGGGAACTGTAGTGTAGCAACAGTCCCCTCAGGATGGGAATTATCCTCTTGATGATGATTTTCTCCCATCGCTTCTTCATGATCTTTTGGATCGCGTCTGTTGTTCATGTATTCTTCTGCTCTATCCTCTCCATGCTCCCATAGATCGTTTAATTCTTGATGCAACTGTGTCCACTCCTATTTTGTCACAACATTCCTGTTAATGTGATATACCAAGTCTCGGTCAGTTGATCCCGCAGTACTAACTCTGTCTTCCTCCACAGGGACACCTGAGGGTGTTGCAACTCCTCCTGTGTTCTCCACTGTGGAAAATGATGTTTCCAATCCAAGATTAAGTGGGCTCCTTCTGGCATATGATTCTTGATGGTGAGCTCCGATAGAAGAACTGGTCCTATCAACCAGATCGTTAATGAATGCCCTTCTTCCTAATGCTGGATTTCATCCATGACCTCGACCACTTGCAATGTTAATATTCTGTGGGGTTATGGGGTTTATAGGAATGTCATGCTGTGCCCTTCTCGTATTCATGCAACCCAAAACATGCAAACTTAAAAAAAATTAAAGAAAAATGAATGGATGCAACTATTGGATGCAACTACTATGGTGTCTAATAATTATCTTCCCCGACAACGATGCCAACATGTTGGGCGCCCTATATGCAAGTTAATTAATGCCAACATACAGAGTGTTCAATATAAATTGTCAACCCAGGGAAGTATTTTATTACAAAGATAATGTGCACTGTATATGATTAAACACTAAGTAGCTGATACTGTAAATGAACTATCCTATCTTCCTATTCAGCCCAACTCTTCCCATGATTAACTTAATCTAATTGACCTTCTTAAGAATGAAAAACCACAAATACCTTCTTACAATCCTTAATCTAGAAATAAGAGATTTAGAAAAAAAACATCTAGATTTACTTTTGTAGAAAGTTAAATCCTAAATTACTAGGCCATCTGAAGATCCATTATAACTATCTCAATCCAACTTGATCTAGAATTCAGAAATGAAGAAATTGAACTTCAACAATTATAACTACAAATGGACTTAGTTAGAAAAAATCAAGAAAGACATCAATTGAAAGAGACTAGGGATGAGCTCAGATGTTACAACTATCACACAATTGCATAAAGAAAATTAGTCTACACAGTTGACTGTCACACCACTCTGCTGTAGCTCACAGGGAATGCAATTACTGATCGATTGAAGGAACACACAATAAATCATTACTGTTGCAACTGTTATAAAATAATGAATCTACTGTAACATCCAC
Source organism: Pseudotsuga menziesii (assembly GCA_001517045.1). Taxonomy (NCBI): domain Eukaryota; kingdom Viridiplantae; phylum Streptophyta; class Pinopsida; order Pinales; family Pinaceae; genus Pseudotsuga; species Pseudotsuga menziesii. Next base: position 119,166 of record LPNX010516070.1, on the reverse strand, counting down.
ACCACACGACAGAGGAATAAATACCTAATTAACTTGGCAATCTCTGTAAGAAGGTGGGCCCAGCCTTCGAACAGAGACGCCGGAAATTAACACAAGTTAAACGCCGAGATCAGAAGAATCCCGCTCCTTGTATTAAATGATGAAAATAAAGATACAGTCTCTGTCACAACTTATACAATAAGATCAACTAATTTCCAACCCCTGGGTCGCGATAGTTTCCGATATTTATACATTCACAATTGTAACTTCTACCCACTGATATCGGGAAGCCATGAATATCTCTGATCTTCAAGTTGCCCCATTTACGATACGGTGTTATAGCTGTGGGAAAGATAGAAGAAGAAAATATAGGAAGACTATTACTTGAACCAGCAATGATATAACAGGATCAATCTAGAATATGCTCCATAGGTTGCAGCTACCCTCGAGCAGCGGCACGTTGTTGCATCCGAGTCTGTTGCAGCCAAGCCTATTGCAGCCAACCTTGTACAACTTGTGTGGAATAGTAACCTTTGACTACGTCCTTTGTACAGAGATGGAATAGGTGGTGATCAAATCAACAATGAATGTCCATCTCTCTCTTGACTTGTTCAGCTTGCTACACCTGTATCCTTTACATCTTGAATTATCTTTATAAAATCACCATATGTTAGCATAATCTAAGATATAGATCCTTGATTACAATAATCATAAGTATTAATAGGATAAGACAATAATTAAACATACCTGTATGGATTGAGGGATCAAGTGAAGAAAAAAATATGTTTGGTGCATATAAGGGAGTAAGAAAAGGCAAAACTGGGTAGGTAAATGTGGTAAAAAAGGGGTCATTTCTGGGCCCAACATGGGGTGCCCCTCACCTTGGTGATATGATGTATGCCATTTTTATATCTTATGTTATGATGTTGTAATGGGGCATAGGGATAATTAAGCCCCTAAGGTGACCCCCTTGATATATTATCATGTTATATCTTATGTTATGATGTATTTTGACTTAGACAAGATACACTTGGGAAAAAGTGCTTCCCCCTTGATATAATTAAGTTGATCCATGTATTGATATGTGTTAAAGTAATATCCACCATTGATGATTTTATAATCTCAACCATTGGATGAAAAATTAAGTTAGGGTTTGCATCTTTAAAAATCTATATAAAGAAGAGACCCCTCCCCATTGTAAATCACGAGCTCTGGCTTTGGAACTTCTGAATAAAGAGATTTTTTTAGAATTCAATACTTGTGTATATGTAAATGAATGAATGTGATGACGATTTAAAATGTTTCTCTCTTGGACTGAGTTATTCCAACATATATTTCTTGTATCTTTTATATCCATTTCGATTTGCAGGCAAAGAAGGTGATTTGGAGAGGAGGCGCATTGGTGAAGCTTCACCTTGACATCTGACTTCAAATTAGGTTTCAATAGGGAGTGATTACTTATTTATGACTCTTTGATTCTATAATTTAGATCTTGATTTTCTTGTCATTACTTATTGTCTTTCCCTTCATGTGGTAGTTAGAGAGGACGCTAGGGTCACTAAGCAAAGCGTTTTCATCAAAATTTTGTCTGGATTTCTCATTTTATATATAGGGAATAAATCCTCATCATCCAAGAAGGTATATATGGATTCCAAGTCAGTTTATAACCTTATTTATCCTTGTATTAATTTTTAATGCATTACCCATCAACAAATTTCACCGAAAACCCTCTTGTAGAAAGTAGGAAAATTCACTGGGGCATATTTCATTTGGAAAATAAAAATTTGGCTATTTGGATTTTGGTGGCCATCATCCAGAACCAAACTCCCTCCTAGGAGTCACTCATCGAATCCATTTTCCAATTCTTATATGGCACTGATCCATTAGCCAGAATCCCCCCCTTGTCCTCCTAGCGATTTTCTAAGTTTCACGTGTTTCTGGTTTTCGTTTCGATCCCATACACTATCATACTTATCATCCAAGCCAAAAATCAAGTGTGTTAGAAGCCTTAATCCACTATCAAACATAACCTAGGGTATTTCCTGAATTTTATATTTAAATCCCGCTAGGGTTTCGAGTTTGATCATTTGAATTAACACACAAAGTCTAGATTTAGTAATTAATTCCATAAGCCACTATGTAAATCAACTTCAGTAAAATTTCTGACATCTGTAGCTACCATCCACTGAAGTGTTCCTAAAATCATGACTTCATCCTTAAATCTAGGGATTAGAGCTTTCACCTTACATATTCTATGTTGTTAGTTTGATTTAGTGATTTAGCTTTAGGTCTTTACCTATAGGAAAGGTCCGAGTCTCCCCCTTTGTCACTTGGGATTTAGTGGCATAAAGCGAAGGATATCTCATCCGACATGAAAACCTTTCCATTGCCTAGGGGTTAGGAAATCCGTAGGTCATAGCTTTGGTTTCCTTCCCCCTCTGCCATATTGAATAGGATCACACCAAAGGGCAACTACAAGATTTGTGATAACAATCTCCTTTAGAGATTAACTACCTCTGGAGTGAATTAGTTTAATATATGACTATATGATTTGAGAGTAATATAATATGATAATAGCATGTGACAATTCTTATGGGTATAATGTGACATGATAGATAATTAATGTAAACATATCTAGACAACGTGGTAAAGACAAAGCGAAAAGCAATAAAGAAATAATGATAAAGAGAATTTGTTTTACCTAAAGATGACTAAGTGAACTCAAGTTATTGAGCTTTAATTAAGGCTTCAATGTGTGCTTCAATTAATTAAAGAAACTCACAGTGGTCAATGCAAAGTAAATCAATAAGTTAATAATAGTTAACTAAGTGTTAATAACGATGGACAAGTTAACTAAACTGTTTACACTTTAGTTAGACTAAAATACGACACTTAAGTTAATCAAAAGATAGCACTTCAGTTATAAAGTGTTTTGCATGACGACACTTCAGTTAAAGCACTATGACACTTATGTTAGCTTGTTAACTAAGTGATCAACATTAAGTTAGATAATGAGTTCAACTTGATATCAGTTAAGCATCAGTTAATGTTAATGATGAAAGGCATGTCACATATGTTATGCATGATGATGATTCCAATATACCAGATTAACTATCCATGAAGGAAATTCACAATTATGGGTGTATGGGTGCACTATTATCATGCAACCATTCTCCATAATTTGCATGACTAATTTTATGGCTTGTTATTAATGTGTTGGGCACATGGAAAGTTCATTATAGTTGATCAATATTCTCTATTGCTTAGTATTATCTCTTATAAGGCAATTTTATATTATGTGAAATACATTCTCTAGGGTTTATAAGGCAATTTTTCATCCTCATTATTTTGAGGGTTTTCCTAGGGTACATATTGTGTTTTGGATGAATGATATGTGTGATTGAATGATTCATTGATTCATGTGTTCAATATTTCATTGATAAAAGTTTTTAAGTTCAAATATCTTCATATTTGTTCAAACATTAACATGGTATCAGAGTTCAGGACATGAATGAGTTGAGTTGTGCAAGAAAACTAGAAGCTTGCGTAGATCCTAAGGAGTTGAGCAAATGTTTTTAAGAGCCATGACATTGATCTTTGTTCGACTAGAAGATCATCTTGAGGGAGCTTCTAATTTCAACACATAGAAGGCGAGGATATTGAACATTCCCGAGGAACATGACTTGGATACCTATGTATCCACTATGGTAGAGAAGCCTACCACCAATGCAAGGTGAGTCAACTTAAATAAGAACCAAGCAATGACCAAACAGATCATCTATGATTCGGTAAAGGATAATCTCATGTCCGTGATCACTTCGTTGAAGAGCACAAATGAATGTTTTGATACATTAACAAACTTATATGAGAATAAGCACCCGAGTCAAAACAAGGCTTTGAAGAAGAATATCCATAACCTAAAGATGGAGAAGGACAAGATTATGGAATCATTCTTCACCAATATTTCTCAGGTAAGAGATCAACTTGTTAGTATTGGGGTTGTGGTAGATGAACATGATATTCATCAAATTGCCATTGATGGTCTCCCATCCTCATGGGAGACATTATTGGCTATGGTAAATGGATGAGAGGTAAAACCTAACTTCAAGAGGTTGTGGAATGACTACCTCCAATACATGGGGGTTTCACTAAGTGAACATGCACAATATCACATATATTCATAGGATATTAAAGAATACCACTAATTTCACAAAATACTGAAAAATACCTCCCCAAAACCTTTTTTTGAACCCCCTCTCAATACATCATTCTAATTTAAAACCCCCCATTTTCACCAAATATCCTAGGTATCATTTTTTTCGTGGCATTTTTAAACACCCTATTTATTTTCAACACCACATAATTTTTGAAAATCGATAGGAGCTATATTGGAGATTTCTCTCCAGCTATGTGCAAAAGCACCTACCTTAGATCAACTAGATATAAGGATAGAGTTCATGGTGCAAGGGAGGAACTCAACTTTGACTATTAAAACAAACAACAAATATTTATTTTATGATCTAACTAGTAAAACATAAATATAACATACCTTTCAATAAGACGGGCCACTGCAGCCGTTTGAGGATGTGGTTTGATGACTCCCATGATCTGGGTGTCCGATTTTGTCTAACAAGGGTTGTCACCGGGAAATGAATTAAGGGTTACATGGAGTGAACTCAACATTGAATGTGGGATCGTGTGGCGAAAGGTGTAGCCTAATATGGAATTTTGAGGGTTCCAAAATATAAGAGTTGTGTAATGTTTAAAAGTTCAAGAATGTTTGTGGGGAGACCTTCACAATGTATTTATAGGATGATCCAGGATTTTCTTACCCATGGTATTGAGCCATGTTTTTTCATAGTGTATGGTATTTATCCATGGTTTTTGATCCATTCTCATTTAAGGGTTTTTTGGTTCTTTTTGGGAGAATGGGGGTTGTGTTCCAATGAATGCCCAACTTCCTTGTATTTATGCGGGAATGAATAATGATGTTTTGGACCAATTTTGATGGAATTTAATTATGAAGGTCAAAATGGAGGAAATAATGGTGGGATTATGATGTATAATTATGGTTTGGACCATAGAGAGCTATGTGGTCAATTTTGGTTGTTAATAGATTTCCCCTTGATGTGTGAGGGAAGGAGCTCATCGTATTGCTGACATACACCATAGGATTAATGGAGAAATTGTGACAATGATGGAGAAACCGAAGAGAATCGTAGAGGAGTCAGAGACTCCTCATTCGAACTGCAATGAATTTTGATTTGTATTACTTCTAAAAAATGGATGAGGTACATATAATCTCATACATATATATGGATGAGGTGGGAACACCCATGCTTGTATCAATGTCTCAATATACAAATGGGGATCAAGGCTCAAACAATGGGAGCTGATCACTACATACAACTGGAAGTACATAATGGTGGCCTCAATGGGAGGCTGGATACAAATACATATATGAAGAACTAGTACATAGAAACAACGACATTCTCTTGGAATGCAATATCACAACAACTGATTCTCTACTAAATCTGATGGTGTACACAACTGTATGGACTCAATGAATGGGAATCAAAATCTATGAGGTACAATAAACAACATCGGATACTGTGGATACATGGAAGCATGATACTGAGAGGCTTTCAAACACCATAACCAATGCAGCCTGGAGATCACAAGGGACATGAAACTGTATGGGTCCCAATTAGACTCATCAATGTGCTACAGTTGGGTGACAATCGGGGTCTTCGACCAAATAATGAAGGAACCAATACCTTGTACGAATCTCAATGGTGCGATAATGTAGGTGAAATCGAGCACGTGAGATACAACCAACCCAAAAGGCACTAAGGACTCCTTTCAAGTGGTCCAAGGTACTCATCAATGAGGTGTATGAAAGCAGGATACAGAGACCTCTGGGTCTATCCTATGGAATAGATGTGTTGACGTTTATGAAGGGAGACCTGCTGTTAACACTATTTTATCTTTGTAGCAGTTGGTGTTGTCGCCTTCTAAATTGAAAAAGTTTCATTGGTGATTTGGCAGTTTCCGGTTTTCGAACATTAGGTAATTCATTAAAAGTTTTCTGGGATTGGCAAAAGGAAAATTTTGCAATGAGCTTAGGAGTTAGTTCCAAGTTAATTTTTGGATTTTAAAGCTAATTAGTGTTCTCGGGTATAAAACCTATAAACTTGAATTAAAAGGTTTTATTTCAAACCTACAAACTTTAAAGGGTTTTATTTTATTTATTTCATTGGTGATTTGGGAGTTTCAGGTTTTCGATCATTAGGTAATTCATTAAAAGTTTTCTGGGATTGGAAAAAGGAAAATTTTTCAATGAGCTTAGGAGTTAGTTCCAAGTTAATTTTTGGATTTTAAAGCTAATTGGTGTTCTCGGGTATAAAACCTATAAACTTGAATTAAAAGGTTTTATTTCAAACCTACGAACTTTAAAGGGTTTTATTTTATTTTAGACCTACAAACTTTAAAAGGTTTTATTTGAAACCTACAAACTTTAAAGGGTTTTATTTTATTTTAGAATATTAAAAAGGGTTATGGGTTTTATTTTATTTTAAACCTACAAAATTTAAAGGGTTTTATTTTATTTTAAAATATTAAAAAGAGTTATGGGTTTGATTTTATTTTAAAATATTAAAAAGGGTTATGGGTTTTATTTTATTTTAAACCTACAAACTTTAAAGGGTTTTATTTTATTTTAGAATATTAAAAAGGGTTATGGGTTTTATTTTATTTTAAACCTACAAACTTTAAAGGGTTTTATTTTATTTTAGAATATTAAAAAGGGTTATATTGACACAAGCCAATTTCCAATTAATCCCAACATCGAGAGATTTTTACAAATCGACCCAGCATCCTACACATCAACACACAAGTCAGTATTCAAATCAAAGGCCAATTTGCAATTAATCCCAACATCGAGAGATTTTTACAAATCGACCCAGTATCCTACACATCAACACACAAGTCAATATTCAAATCAAATACCAAGCAACCAAGTGTCACACAAGTCAAGTATTCAAATCAAAGACCAAGCAACCAAGTGTCACACAAGTCAAGTCAGTATTCAAATCAAAGACCAATCAACCAAGTGTTGACCAATCAACCAAGTATCCTACACATCAACACACAAGTCAATATTCAAATCATAGACCAAGCAACCAAGTGTCACACAAGGTAAGCCCACACAAGTCAGTATTCAAAGCAACCAAGTGTCACACAAGTCAAGTTAAAGACCAAGCAACCAAGTGTCACACAAGTCAGTATTCAAAGAAACCAAGTGTCACACAAGTCAAGCCAGTATTCAAATCAAAGACCAATCAACAAATAAAATACCAATCAACCAAGTGTCACACAAGTCATTCAAATCAAATACCAATCAACAAATCAAAGACCAGTCAACCAAATGTCACACAAGTCAGTATTCAAAGCAACCAAGTGTCACACAAGTCACGCCAGTATTCGAATCAACCAAGTGTCACACAGGTCAAGTCAAAGACCAAGCAACCAAGTGTCACACAAGTCAGTATTCAAAGCAAGCAAATGTCACACAAGTGAGTATTCAAAGCAACCAAGTGTCACACAAGTCAAGCCAGTATTCAAATCAAAGACCAATCAACCAAGTGTTGAACAATCAACCAAGTATCCTACACATCAACACACAAGTCAATATTCAAATCATAGACTAAGCAACCAAGTGTCACACAAGGTAAGCCCACACAAGTCAGTATTCAAAGCAACCAAGTGTCACACAAGTCAAGTTAAAGACCAAGCAACCAAGTGTCACACAAGTCGGTATTCAAAGCAACCAAGTGTCACACAAGTCAAGCCAGTATTCAAATCAAAGACCAATCAACAAATCAAATACCAATCAACCAAGTGTCACACAAGTCATTCAAATCAAAGACCAATCAACAAATCAAAGACTGGTCAACCAAATGTCACACAAGTCATTCAAATCAAAGACCAATCAACAAATCAAAGACCAGTCAACCAAATGTCACACAAGTCGGTATTCAAAGCAACCAAGTGTCACACAAGTCTAGCCAGTATTCAAATCAAAGACCAATCAACCAAGTCAGTATTCGAATCAACCAAGTGTCACACAAGTCAAGTCAAAGACCAAGCAACCAAGTGTCACACAAGTCAGTATTCAAATCAAATCCCACACAAGTCAGTATTCAAATCAAAGCCCAAGCCAGTATTCAAAGCAAGCAAGTGTCACACAAGTCAAGCAACCAAGTGTCACACAAGTCAGTATTCAAATCAAATCCCACACAAGTCAGTATTCAAATCAAAGCCCAAGCCAGTATTCAAAGCAAGCAAGTGTCACACAAGTCAAGCCAGTATTCAAATCAAAGAACAATCAACCAAGTGTCACAGATGTCACACAAGTGAGTATTCAAGCCAGTATTCAAATCAAAGATCAATCAACCAAGTGTCACACAAGTCAGTATTCAAATAAAATCCCACACAAGTCATAGATGTCACACAAGTGAGTATTCAAGCCAGTATTCAAATCAAAGACCAATCAACCAAGTGTCACACAAGTCAGTATTCAAATCAAAGCCCACACAAGTCAGTATTCAAATCAAAGCCCAAGCAACCAAGTGTCAAGTCATGTGAAGAAGCCAACGAGGGGTGTAAGTTCTGCTCAACAAGTCGATATATCATGATGTTTCTTACATATATAAATTACAAAGACACGCGCCATGCATTGCATGTGGGATATCACCCAGAAAGTTTTAAAAATGAACACGAGATATGAAACACTCATAAGCCATGAAAGGTCATGCAAAAAGGCCGTGTATACATTATCCCATGCAAACATGATGGTAAGTGGTCATTTTTATTGCACCATAGTTTGAGATGGTATGCTGAACTGGTTGTTTCTCTATAGATGTGGTGCCTTTCTCATTCGCTGACCGTGATGGATTGTTCTCAGTTCTTGCCTCGGACTTCTCTCTTTTCCCTTGTTTGTTTTCTACCTATAGCACGGAAGATTTTGATGTGTTGAAGTAATTTACCATTTATAAAACAATTGTTGGAACATATACATCACTACAAGTGGCAACTTACTCTACCATGTTCTTGATATACCAGAGCTGTAGAATGAAGAGTTACTGGTGAAGTTTGGTTTTCCTAGATTTGAATAAAAGAATGAACATGATCAAGAATGCATTCTGATATTTATATATCTTAACTGGGAAGACTTACAGTTTGAAAACAAAGTAGTTGTGGCATTGAAAAACACCTAGTTTGTCGAATGTGGTGGACATGATGTCAGTAGCCAATTGTTTAAACCACAGGGACCTTACAGATCTTGATAATTATTTACTAAAATATGTTTTTGCTGGAGATAGCTCAAAATTCCTTGGTGGACGGTTTGCGACACATGGATGGATTCGTATTTTACACAAAACAAGATTACGAACAACTTCAGAACCAAAAATGCTGATAGAATGTGCAATAAAGGTAGAAAATGCTTGTAAAAGAGCTTACCTTAGATACATACAACTTTGATGCTTTGATGCAGAGTTTTCTTCATTTAGAGATGAGATTTCACTAGAGATATGGTCCCTTGCTAGTTCTGTAGTGGAATCTATTCTCAAACAATTTTCACTTGTGCATGGAAGTAGTTTCTGCAATCTTTTAAGCCACATTGAATTCGTTGTTACTGAAAAAGGTATGACCAACATTGCTGGAAGAAAAGGAGGGAAAGAAATCACGATTAGATGGAACTCTTCCCAATGCATGATGCATATTAGTTCATGCTAGAGCTTGTGTCTTTGATGATCCTTGTGGATCTTATCTTTTAAGTGAAATTGAGATGTCCAGGTTACAATTTGTCAATCCACAAGTTTCTGAAGAGATTTATGTACAAATTGGTGTTTGACAGTCCTTCATTGAGCATAGGAAAAACCAAGCTAGTTCACTTGCAGAAGAGAAGTGGATCCACAGTGCAAATGAAGACTATGCAACATCCAACGACGTGCAGTCATTTCGCTGGATAGAGATGCGAGCAAGTTAATTTTTTGAGGCATTGCATAATTTTATACCACGTGCAGGTTAAAACGTGTGTTGAGCCTATGTTATTCGATCAACGGATCAAGAAAATTCCGCTGGTAGAAAAGAACAGGGGTTAATGTTTGAGGAGCCTTGCATTATTTTTATGCTGGTGGTTAAATCCAAGCAAACGCATCCACACAGCATGGGTTGACCAAACAGATCGACGACCGTCAATAATTCCGCTGGGAGAAAGTGAAGGAAATTTAATATTGGATGGCTTCAACGGAATTTTAGTTCGTTAATTAAAGATGGTATAGAAAATTACTTTTCAAAATAACAGAAATTGCTTGGCCGAGAGAGAACCATTGTGATAAATTTGTTCACAAACCTTGCCATTTCCATTGAGACAACAACCACATCTTAACTACCAAGTGAATTTGAAATCACAAGTGTTGCATTCTAAGCGCTTAGATTTGCAGACACATTTTTAGCTAGTTGTACCTGATCCCAAAACTATCTCCGAGGCTAATGATCTACAAAGCTCTGCTTTACAATGGCCACATAAGTCATCTGCATTGGATAGATACAACAAAGCTTTTGACCCCATTATTTTTTGATGAAATATAGTTTATTGGCATGCTTGATTCATGTGAATCTTGCAAGAGCTAGTGCACGTATCAAAATTGGTTCAACTCTACCAAATAGGATGGATAAAATGTTTGCCCCCCAATCAATTGGAATAATTACAAGAAACAATATGGTTGGATTGATTAATTTGTAGCTTCTCATCTTGAATTGTTTTTCATTTATGGATATTTAATTCATTTGTAGGAAAGAGCTCATGCTTTGATATCTGCAACTACTACTGTGGCAATCGGCCAAAGAATGATGGAAAGGATCATAGTGATCGTGGCTATTGCAGGACATACACACAAAGTATAAAATATAAATTGAAGTAGAAAGAGAAATTGTCTGTTTATGATGCATATATGAGGTATAAAAGTACAGGGCATGATACAATTGTTCTTACTGGAGCTATCAGGAATTTGTTGAAGAGTAGCAAGACAAAGTTTTATGAAAAATAATTGTTTTAGATAGTAATTTCAAACAAAATTTTCCGCCAAATGAAGATGAATTTTAAGAAACCCGAGGAGGGTTTCATTCAAATCGGGATAATATAAAAAAACTTCTCCCGGTTTTTACACAGGTGTTACAGTTTGGGATAATTGAAGCGATCTTCACAGTGCATTTTTCTAGAATTTCAAATTCTTGTCCGAGTCATCAATTTCAAATGCAGATTTCGAGGAGATGGAGGGGAATCATAAAAAATGTAAACATAGTTTTTTTTTTGGAATAAATGGAATTACTCTCTTGGAGTTTACACAACTGTCACCATTTGAGATATGCAGGTGGGGATTTGAAGCCTATTTTTCAAGAATTCGCCTCCTAAAAACCAGTTAAACATGTCTTTATGTTTTGTAATTGATTCTATTTTTAGGGAGGCAGTTAGAATTCAAATTAAAGACTAAGTAGAGGTAGTGTTTTTTGTATATTCATATGTAATAGATAGATTTAGGGTTGGATTTTCAAGAGCAGAGAGGTAGATGAATAAAATTGCAGACAACAAATGTTGAATTTTTCTATGGCAAATATTCTTGTGCCGCCATTTTTCTCAGTAAGTGATATTTCGTGTGATCATTTTTTCAATTATCATCCCATTTTGTATATTTCTTTCATGTTTGAACAATAGTTTTATGAGACGTAATTCATCTTGCATGCTCTAGGTTCATTGTTTCAAACATTTTCAAAACATTTTCTTCTAAAGTTTTATAGAATTCACCCTAGCTAGGTGATCTATTTAATGGGTTGTCTTCTTTTGTCTGCTAATCAACCTGCAAATGGCTCAATACTGAGAAAATGGTGTCTACCTTGCCTCTTTCCATGATCCTTTCAAACCCCAATGGTCTGTTTCATGACTATCTGGCCAAATTTTATAAAACAAGCTTGTCCTATCATAAATATGACCTTATGAATGTCATTGATTGAATATCCTGAGTAAGAAGGCTTTGTAAATATTGAGAGATCCCTCTCTGAATGTATAAGGTCAGAATACAATCTAAAGTGGTTCTGTGGTTACCTCGGGATCTATCCTTTCACAGTCTAGGTACATTTCGAGTGCTAACACCTGCAATTATCAAGGAAATGAGGTTTCCTTGATAGAAGCATGAGGGGGAAAACTAGATATATGGAACAATAATGGGATTGAGACATTGAATGGGGAACAATTGCAGGGGAGTACAAGGGAACTCAAAATTCATTTTTTCAGAGTATAACAACAGAGATGACCTGGCAGCAAATGATACTGACTCATGGGGAGGGAATCATAACTATGGAACCGAGGAGATGACTGCAATGGAAAATATTTGGAGAAGTAACTAGACAATTGATATCCAGGGGATTCAAGGGAGACTCATCGCAGAGTACTATTAATAAATGCGACCCAATGGGGGAAAGTTGCCATAATGGGAGACTATATGCAATACATGTGGGCACCGAAAGGCACCATTTCGACGTTCTTCATAATTTAAGGAGCACGAAGAAGGGATATAAGTATGCTTAATATGATATTGTCTCGTGGATTTTTGTCGAGCCTAAGATGGTAAATGCTCGATGGTGTTTTCATGTTTAGAGAGTATGAAAATATGAAGAAGACTCCAATGGGTCTCTTTTTCATACAGTAGTCTCCTACGTCCAAAAAAGGATAAAAGTGTACAAAGGAGAACTCTCCTAGTTGAAAGGGGAAAAGAGACTTCTTTTCCTTAGGAGTCTAACTAGGCTAAAAAAGGTTAAATCTATACTGATTAGATGATCATTCAAATACTTTTACGAACATGAACGAAACCGAGTTTTCTCAGTGATCTTTTTCTTTATGAGAGGGATAGAAAAGAGCTTAAATACAACCCATAAGTGAGAGTTTTTGTAGAGTCTGGTACCAATGTACAAAAAAACATAAAAAGGATAAAAAGGAACCTGTTCCTTGCTAGAAGGTGTTAGGTTGGTCCTTTTTTTTAAAATTATTCTACGTAGTCCGAAAAAGGGGATAAACAAGGCCACAAAGATGTCCTTTCAAATACTTTAACGAGCGTGAAAGGAAGCAATATTGCTCAAAAATCTTTTCATTATTTAAGGAGTAAGAAAAGAGATTAACATAAAGTCAAGCAAGGAGGAATTTTTCAATATGCCAAAAGGGGTGATGTTGGGATCATGGATAACAAGGATAAAAAATAACAGTGGAACACTAGTAGGGCCTCCTTGCGGGATGATGAATGGCGGTAAAATAATGTAGAGTTTTCAGTGTGGATGGAGCAGAGGGCTCATGAACATGCCAATACATAAGGGGTTCAATTTGACTAGTGGCACCCAAATCAAGTTAACTCCGAGAAGTTTCCCTAAAAATAATAGGGAGAGCATGAGATGTGAGTCCCATAGGTGGATAGAGTGCAAAAAATCGAATCCGTTGGTGTGAACAGCATAAAAAATGGATAATGGATGACTCTGTAGTGTGGGGAAGAAGGAGTTGACCAAATGGAGGCCTATAAACAAGGGGGGGCCACATGACACATGTCATTTTCACTGTTGAATGTTGAGTTGGAGTGGAGGGCCCCAGAGCAAATGTGTTTATTTCTTCTGATTGGAACAATGGTTTTGTGATCTATGAGTTGCAGGTAATATCTCTCACCTAGCTCATCATTTTCAGTGGTTTATTTTGTCCTTTTCTCATTTTGGATGCCCTGGCTGAGTCCAAAGGGTTTTTAGGGCCGAGTTGCACTTTTCGAGGAAAAAGGTGCGACCTAGGTCACATCTATCTGGGAGACAGGCGTGACCCGGTCGCACATGTTGGGAAGACACGCGTGACCTGGGTTGCACCTGTTTGGGAGATATGCATGACCCATGTTGCAATTATCGAGTGTTTTTGTGTGCCTTGGGTCACACAAAAAGGATTGATAGGAGCGACCTATACTAGAATGGAAATTTTTGCTGAACTTGGTATGAATTGGAATTTTTGAATATGCAAGATGCCTTGAGTTGGATGGCGGGAGAGAGACATCGGGGACCTTAGAGATGAGGTGGAGGAGGATGGTGCAGGACAAGATATGCTCACCTGGAGTGGGCTGCTGACATTCTTCTAGATCCCACTGATGCGTTCAATAAAGTTATTGCTGAACAAGCTAGTGAGTTTTTGGGATAGAGATCCAGAGTGCTTCATCATACATGGTGAGCGAATGGATATCACCCTCTGAGATGTGTACATTTGACTGGTCTCCCATTATTGGGTATTATCGATGATATCTCACCGAAAATCCCAAGGGGGGTGTTGATGGATGACTTGTGTGCATGACATTTCTATGCCATGACTTATGTGCATGCATCACACATATTGGCGTGTCACATTAAAACTCTAGAGACTCGTGTAGTGGCAATGATGGTGCCACAGATATTGGGATCGAAAGGTCCACACAAGATCTCAAGTGACCAGTTACTAATGGCAAGAGGGTGCTGAGGAGCACCTACTATGGGTGGGACCAGATGTACTTAAAAATGGTTCAATGTGGGCTGAAGCATGTTATTCTGATGGATGGGGATTTTTGCTTCCCATCCTTTTTGTGCTCATTCTTCTTTGAGTGGTTACTGACACTATGACCGCATCTAGTGGTGTACGATGAAGGACCACATGAGTCTCATATGAGGCGGTGGTGTGAGATGATGATCAGGGAGGGAGGAATATTGGTAGGTCGTTTCATCACTTGGGATATTTTTCACAATGGCGACAACTTCCTATCCTCATAGAGGACTATCCATACTTAGGAATGGATCACTGGGGAGATGCCTCAACCTCCTGAACAGGTATGGGGACCAGATTGTACATATACATGACTCTTTTTGGTTTTAGTCATATATAATTTACTAGCATAGTGGTAGATAGATCATACATGTGATTGATAATGATAACATGTTGTGTGCGTGTCCAGACATGGGACCACACCCTCTAGTGGGATACTAGCGATGCAGGGGCATAGTGGAGGGGTTAGATCCATGCTCTCATAGGAAGAGGAGGTGATAGAGTGCTACACTAGTCTCACTGTGGATGGATGTGGAGCGACTATTACAGGGGGTCAGTGACAATGAGTGTTAGTACCTAGATGATGATATCTTCACTACATTCTATAGAGCCCCTCCGGATTGGATCTCTATGATGAGGAGGATCTCAGTTGCTATTGAGTATGTCAAAGCGATGACACATGGGGATGTGCCAATGGAAGAGGAGAGATTGGATGAGGAGGAGGAAACTAAGGGGGACATAGAGTTAGTGGAGGATGACTCGGACTAACAGCTTGTGATGCTGCCCCCAATGCATTTGAGCACAGGGAATTTTGTATTATATGTATGATGAGAAATCATGTGGGGCTTCTATTTTTTTGTACTGATTATGATATTATGATATGGATGTACGTGGATGCATATTTTTGTATTTTTATGTTTTATGAGTCTCTATTTATGATGATGACTATGCCTATATGATGTATATGACATACGTATGCATGACTATATGGCGATGCATGATGCAATTTATTTTCTATATGCAATGAATGATGTGCCACTCTAGAAAGTCATTATCCATTTGATCTGCTACAATACTGAGACTTCTGGGAACATGCATGAATGAAATGGATTCAAAATGTCTAACCAAGTGCCTAGTGAGTAGGAAATTTCTAAAGAGGCAGGGATATCATACCTGGTAGTAGTTATTCAATTGGAAGACAAGCAACTAGGAGTTTAGGAAGACATCAAGGCAGAAAATACACAAGTGAAGGGTGACGGTAAAGAGACCAGTGACACCGTCATGCTCAAACTGGTTGTTGGTAGCAATACCAACACACATTCTGTCGATATGGATCAACTCATGCAATAGGGAATAAATGACCCACACAGCCGAGACGAGATTAGGATACCATCTACTTGCATTATCAATGAAACCAACATAGGAGGGAAAGGTAGGATCCATCTAGAACAACAAAGGAAACAAACTTTGAGACTTGTGGTAAAAATGATGCAAAACAAGAAAGAAAAACTATGAGATAAGGGTATGCAGGTTGGTCGACTTAGGCATAGAATCTCTTGAGGTAGAGCCCATTGCGGGGTTTCTTCTTGAGGGGATCATCAAATTTAGGGAGGAGATATGCTCCCTTGCCGAGACAACGATGGATGGGTTAAGGGACATACCACATGGATTTGAGATTCCATTTTCCATTTGTATCATTGGCTTGATCGTAGACGAGGACGAGGCCCCCCTTGTTAAAGGTGCATGGGTGGATATGGGAGTCATAATGAGACTTCGACTGGGTCTTAGACGCTTTGATCATTTGGAGAGCAACGCGATATTCCTCATCGGTTTGTTCAAGCACAAGTAGGAATTTTTATAATGGTGAAGTATCAGGTAGAAGCTTGACGACAAGGAAGAGTGCCAGAATCTAGAATTCAATGGGAAGAACTGACTCCACGCCATGGACTAAATGGAAGGGGGTAAAACCGGTGGCGGTTTTTGTCGATGTCCGGTAAGCCAAGAGGGTGGAAAAGAGCAAGTGGTGCCAGTTGGTTCTGTGTTTGTACACCATTCGTTGGAGCATGGTTTTGAGAATCTTGTTGATTGCCTCAACTTGGCCATTTCCATGAGGGTAATAAACAGACGAATACTGGTGTTCAAATTTCAACATAGCAGAGAGATCTATCCAAACAATGCCTTTGAAGTGAGAAAGGTGGTCTGCGACTAGCTTGAGGGGGCACTGAAACAAGCGATAACATGGTTAAAAAATAAGAGTGTCGCAGGTTTAGCCTTATAATTAAAGGTTGGCATGGATTCATCCCATTTAATGAAGTAATTAATGACCACAATGATGTATTTATGGCCTCAATCCGAAGGAGGGTTACAGGTCATGAAGTTAATTGTCCAATTACACAAAAGACCGACTATGACGATAGGATGTAGTGGCACATGAGGTGTCCTTTCCTTTGGGGCAAAGAGTTGGAAATCGCGGTAGTGTTTAATTACATGAACACAATATAAAAAGAATGTGGGTCAGAAATAACCGGGCTGGAGAATATTTTGGGTAGTAGCCAAACCAAAGAGGTGGCCACCACAGGATCCACTATAACGGTCATTCAAGACTTGTTCAACTTCATCATTGGTGAGGCAATAGTGCAGTGCTTTTTCTACACAGCAATAATACAAGACATCATCGATACAGAGATATTGAGTAGCTTGATTCTGGATGTGACGATGATATTCGCGGCTTAAATGGGGGCCAAATTTATGTGTGCGCAAGTAAAGGAGAATTCCCCCATACCATGGGTCCTCCGTAGAGATGAAAAATAAGAATTCATTAGGGATATTGATTGTGATAGAGGTAAGGTATACATCTAATATCCATGATATGATATTCATATCAGAATATTAACTTTCTGCAAATTAGCTTAATGTTTTAAAATAAAACTTGCAAACAACCAGTCGAATTTTGGAAGCTAAGCAGATAAGGGAAAAATGACTGATAATTTTGGTCACAGGGAAGCGGGAAGAGGGAAGAAATCAAGGAAATAATAGGACTTATATAGTTTCTTCCCTTACACATTTATATCAGGGGCCATTGAAGTTTCAGAGTCTGCTCCGCGGAAACCTACTTCCACGCTGTTGGGTCACCTAACTGTGAAACTAGGAAGCACTTTTCTCATATCCAGAACCAGAGGATTTAGAGAAATGATTTGAATTGGTAATAAAGTTATTATACATGTATATAAAGGTATATTCAGGTTTTAAACAAGTCTGGACAGTCACAAGGCATATTAAGGGTGGAATATGAAAACTAGTTACTAAGGCAGGGTAATTAAATGGAGAATGGATATGGGTGTTTATGAGATTATAGAGGTTAAATATAATTTAATAACATTCATTCAATATTAATATATCATTCCATAAATTTACAAAGAGATCTGAGCAACTATTATAGCATAACTAGTAAAATGACAATTCATGACTGCTCAAATAGCTCGACTTTTGGACTCCCAAACGATACTCAAATAGAATATAATTTCCAAAAAAGAGGTTGGATAATTTCATGTGATATATTAGCTAACTAAAGGAACTAGAATGAATTAATTTGGACTTTTACACATTGATTTATGAATCATTCATTGAAATCTAGTCAAATTCTAGCTAAATCTAGAAGAGGTGCATAAATTGGAGAAGAAATCATAGTTCTGTGATTTGTATTCAAGTGAATGATATCAGAAAATTACCTTCCAGTGGGCCATGACATACTATTTCCATGACCTCATCTACATCATGTTGGTCTATCTTGACAACCTCATTGCGTAGTCACAGAAGCAAGCACAACACATAGACGACTTGCGTCAAACCTTCCTACGATGTCGTAAGTACAAAATATGTTTGAACCCTTTCAAGTGTGTTTTCTGTGTCCCAATGGGCCATCTCCTAGGGTTCATCATGTCACACAAAGGAATGACCGCTGATCCCTTGAAAGTCCAAACCAATTTCCCTTTAACGTCACCTCTTTAAGTGACGGTAGTGTAGCTTGTAATATAGTCATTTCCCCTTTTTTGTTTTACACATTTTTAAAAGTGAGTCTTATGTATTGTTTCCCCTCATTCCTCCAAATGGATCCTATCTCGGACCGGTACATTGGATTTGCTGATGGAGCGAGTAGATGGTCTCCAAACCTCGCCTCGGCTGTATGGGTCATCTACTCCCTGTCACGTGAGTTGATCCATATGGATGGGATATGCGTGGGTAGTACAACCAACAACCAGGATAAATATGATGGTGTCAACAGCCTCTTGGCCTCCGCTCTCCAGTTAGGATTTTTCCATCTTGATGTCTTCCTAGACTCCCAGCTGCTTGTCTCCTAATTGAACAAATACTACAAAGTACGTGATCCCTGCCTTTTTGGAAAGTACCTGTGCACTAAACAGATGGTTAGAAAATTTGATTCTATTACATTCACACATTTCCCCATAAACCTCAATAGTGTACTAGATCAAATGGATAATGACATTCTAAATTAGCACATTCATAATCGCATATAGGAAACATACAACCACAACATCATGCATAATCATATATAAAACACACACACAAGTGTAAAAATACATCATCTAGGCATTGAATTTCACATCATCATAAAAAGACTCACATATAAAATAATAAAAAGCGCATCCACGTGCATAAAAATATATATATATATATATATATATATATATATATATATATAGATAGATAAATTCGCATGTCCAAAATATGTCCAGTACAAAACGAGAAGCCACATATGGTTTCTCAGCTGAATATACATAGTGATGCAAAAAATCCTAAGTGCACCAATGCACTAGGGGCAACCCCACTGGCTGCTAATCTAACCCAGACTCATCATCTGGCTTAGTATCATCATCTTCCTCAAAAGACTCATCCTCTGCAGGAAGATCCCCTCTCTCCGCCCGACGAAGGTAATCGCAGGCCATGGCCACCTTCCTCATCACATAGGTCCACTCTGGAGGAAAAATGTGAATGGAAACAATCAAATCATTGTTCAAATTCTACCAACCGTCATTAGAGATCCCATCAATAATCCGCTTTAGATATGGAAAAAAATCATCCACCTCCCGCCACACCGCCTCTGCAATCGCGACCACTCGCCTTTGATACCCGGGTGGCGGGAGAGGACCAACATCTACATACACAAAAAAAGACACCATCAGTCTATACATATAATCATCAACCAGTTCAACAACACTATGTATAAAGATGAAGATAAAGATATCACACATACATACCAGCTGGTACCTAGGCCTTACCAGGAGCTCGAGGCATCTCAGGATCCCCACGATAATCCATACCCACATAAGGGTACTCCTCAATAATCACTGGGAGATGCTGCCATTGATCAAGAAACTCCTTAGTGAAGAAGCAGCCCACTATGCCACCACCCTCTTGTACCATCATTTGGCACCACCTACACATCCACGGCTCCCGCGGACCACTATCCCGCACTGCCCGGTGCGGACATAGAGTAGGTACTTTCTCAAAAAATAAAGCACATAAGAAGGACCCAAAACAAAAACCTGTCCTAGATTCCCTTACATTGTTCAGCTAACGCTGAACAACTTGAAGATACATATGGGCCCACCCATAGTAAGTGCTCCTCATAGCACGCTCTACCAAGTGTAGCTGCCCTCCAGATATCTTGTGCCCCCCCATGGAACGCAAGATACGCAGCAGTAGTGTCGCCACCGCCCGTGTCGACAGGTCCTCAATGTCACATGTCAATATGTGTGAGCCACGCACATACACAATAGCGTAACAATGGCTATCACATAACTCCTCCAATGTCTCCCCCCGAGACAACATCGACGTCAAGTCACCAACAAATCCCAACATAGGGAGCCCAGTCAAGAAGTATACATCCAACAACGTAATATCAATATGCTAGCCCTAGAAGAGGAAGGCCTCCTCCCTAATATCCCAAAATCTCACCAACATTTGCAGCAACAAATGGAAGCTCTTCATGAGGGGTATCCGCATGAACTTCAGTAAACCACAATGGGCCAGTGTAGCATGCACATTCTCGTCCCACAATGCTGCCTCCCAGACATCCTTACAGTCTCTCTCACACCACTTAATCTAAGCCATCTTGCATAAGCAAAACACAGCTATCAACCATTGCTCTCATAAAAAAATGTCACCCATGGGCC
Source organism: Pseudotsuga menziesii (assembly GCA_001517045.1). Lineage (NCBI taxonomy): Eukaryota > Viridiplantae > Streptophyta > Pinopsida > Pinales > Pinaceae > Pseudotsuga > Pseudotsuga menziesii. Next base: position 98,343 of record LPNX010516070.1, on the reverse strand, counting down.
AAGTCACACCTGTTTGGCCAAAAAGAGCGACCAAGTCACTAAAAAATTCCTCACAGGTGTGACCAGGTCGCTCTTTTTCCCTCGAAAGGTGTAACTTGGCTTGTTGAAACCCTAAAAATGTCATAAAGGACCTCCAGGTGACCAAATTAAAAATTTAAATCCCCAAAAAAGATATATTTTGCAAGAGCTCTTACCTGCAAGTCGCAGAACTCAAAACCGCCAGTCGGAACAAGAGAAATCAGCTAAAGAAAATCTAGGTCCCACCTCTCCAACTTTGCAGTGAACAGTGACAATGACACTTCACAAAGTGGTCCCCACCCTTATATAGGCCCCATTTGACCTATTTTCTCCCTTTCGACACAACGAGACCATACAGAGTCTGTTTGAGATGTTGTTCACGCCACTGGTTTTAGAATTCCGCCTTGTATCTCCTTATGAGACCATCGTGTCATGTTTAAAAAGTAATTTTCAGGACCACTTCTTGAAAGTTACCTCAATTCATGAGCCACAACATCGTGATGTAAGTGTCTCTGGACCTGTACTTTCATCCTACCGCCACTCATGCGGGTTCTCAGGCCACTGCCCGTAAGGCACATCATTTTGATTTTTAGTATATAGCTGTCTAATCCAGCCACTGCACCTTATGCAGATCTATGGACCATCGTCTGGAGGATGAATCATTTTCTTTGCATGCATTTGGCATATAACTGCCTTCGGACTTGCACTCACACCACATGTAGTCAAGTCCATCCACCACAAATCACACACAGCTCTCCTGACCTCTATCCAAGAGCCACTTCGGTTTGTGTGCCTTTGCCGCACCGACTCATGTGCCTCTGCCGTGATCTATCCCATGCATATAATGGTATGATTAATAGCCACCTGCTCCATCCATACTGCACAGATGAACTTTGGACCACTTTCCACCGCCCCAACATAGGGGTACCACCAGTGCCTTTTTAATCGATTGACCATACTAGAGTTTCTTTTGAGCTCTTTTCTAACTCCTAAAAGAATGAAAAGATTGTTGAGCACAGCTGTTTCCTTTCCCGCTCGTTAACGTATAGGAAAGGGCATCTTGATTGTCTCTTTAATCTCCTTTTATGGACTATGTAGACCATCAAATGAAAAGGACCATCTTGGCATATTCAAGCCAAGACCGTTCCCCTCTGCATCCTTTTATGCTTTCTTGGGTAGAGGGGCTGAACTTTAGGAAAAAGCTCACCATGGGTTGTCGTTAAGCTCTTTTCCAACCTTCTCAGCAAGAAAATATTGCCGAGCAAACTTGGTTTCATTCATGCTCATAAAAGTATCTGAATGACCGTCCAGTCAGTATAGGTTTAACCTTTTCCGGCCTGATTGGACTACCAATGGTAAAGAAGTCTCTCATCCCCTACATGATGGATGAGCTCTCCTATGTATACTTTTATATTTTTTTGGGCATAGGAGACTACCAATGAAAAAGATCCCCCACTGGAGTCTTCTTCATGCTTTCAGACTCTCTAAAAATGAAATCACCATCGAGCATTTACTTTCTCGAGCTCACAAAAAATCCACGAGATCGTACCACAACAGTGTCTGTAGACACCACCCCACAAATAACAGTTTGGAAGCATTCCCATTTTGGGTCACCTTTGTTCAGAGTATTTTGTGATGTGTCTTCCTTGGATCCTATCAAAATCAAAAGTGCCTACCTCCCCCAAGTATTTCCCATCTGCAAGATTCCCGGTATTACAGCTATGATCCCTTTTCCATGAGTCAGTTTCATTTGTTTCCTGGTCTGCCTTGCCATCATACTCTGAAAAAAGGAAGTTTGAGTCTACCACACTCCCTTTGCACCTGTTCAACTCCTTCCCACCCCATTCAGTGGGTCAGTCCATAGATTGTCTCACATATTTCGGTTATCCCCCTCGCGTTTCTGGTCAAGGAAACACCATTGCCTTGACTAGGGGCAGGTCTCCCTCTGTCGACGACAACACACATATTCCAGAGGATAGACCTAGAGGTCCCTCTATCTTGGTTTCATTAACCTCATTAATGAGTTCCTTGGACCACTTGAGAGGAGTCCTTAATGCCTCTTGGGATGGTTGTTTCTCACGTGCTCGACTCCAACTACATCATCACACCGTTGAGATTCGTACAAGGTATTGGTCCATGCAGTATTTGGTAAAAGACCCCGGATATCACCTGACTCTAGCACATTGATGAGTCTATTTGAGGGACCTAAATAGGTTTATATCCCTTATGATTTCTGGGTTGCGTTGGAGACAGTGTTCAGAAGCCCCAACAGTGCTTCTATATAGATTTATGATTGATGCAACATATTTGTACCACAGAGACTCTGACTGTCCATCCGTGAGTTCATATAGCTATGTACTGTTCCAGATCCAGTAGGACATCCGTCATGAAATATAGCATTCAATGAGAATGCCATGGGTCTAATGTAGCAGTTCTTCATATCAATATTTATTCAGCCTCTCATTGAGGCAACCACTATGTATCATCAGTTGTACATGATTAGCTCTTGTATTATAGAGCATAGATCACATTATTATTTTGACATTGTTACAAGCACGGGGATGCCTGCCTCATCCCTATACATGTCACACATTATTTGTATCTCACCCATTGATGGGAACCATATTAATACAAAAACCAAAAGCCACCATGCGCCAGCCTAGGGAGCACCACCTCTCCCCAGAAAATCCTATGATGTCCATTGGCCATACGATGAGCTCCTGCCCTCACACATCAGGGGGAAATCTGTTAACCAAAAAAATACCTCACTCAACTCTACATGGCCTACACCACCCAAGGACACCCACACACGACCCTCATATGACCCCATTTGATCCCCACACCCTAAAAAGAGCTTGAAAATATGAAAAAGAGCTTAAAAACCCCTAAAAAGAGCGAAAATAGCTCTCATAGGGGCTAAAGCCTCCAAAAAGGGGCTAAAACCCCTCAAAGGAGTGTAAGACCCCAAAAGAGCTAAAGATTGAGCGAAAGGGGCTAAAATCCCAAAAAAGGGGGCTAAAGCCCCAACCAGGGGCTTAAAGCCCTAAAAATATTATAAATAGAGGGGTGGGGGTCACTCTCAAAACATTCCTTCTTTCCATATTGTTATGCTGCCCGAGTGATTTCCTTGAGACCATTTTCCTCTCAAGCCATTCACCCTCCCTCTCATCCATCCTTCCATTGAGCCATAACTCCCCATTCCTAAGAGAGGTGCTCCCCCCAAGCTAGGGCATGGTGGCCCATTTCAACAAGAAGGTATAATTTCTATTTTATGTTGTTTATCTTATTGTTTTCTAATAGTATTTGGTTGTAGATCTATTTTTTAACATGTTCTTGCAGGTTTCCCTTGTTTACTTGCAGGTCTTTTGGTCTCTTAATAGTTGTATGCAGGGCCTTGGAGCCTAAACCCTAACCTTGTGTGCAGAGGGGTTTTTTATTTCTGTTCTATTTCATTTTCTGTCTGTTTTTCTTGCACCACCACCAGGGACCCTATCCTTCCATCTTATAGATGGAAGGTAGTCATTCCTGCTCTGTAGCAAGGGAGAAATCCCTACTACAAATCTAGTGACCATACCAGGTCGATCCCACAGGATCCCTGGGTTTTATTTGTGCAGTTTATTTTCATTTTCCCTAGTTTAAATTTCTATCAAATCTAGCTTAGATCTCTAGTTTTCTGCATTTTTAGTTACTGTCGAGCCTCCTTAAGGCCAATCTGAGCCCATTTGGCCACAGTATAGGTTACTGTCAGCTGGATTTGGCTCAGGATCAAAAAAATATTACCTTTCAGAGCAGGTCACTCTTATTGGGCTGAAAGGTGTGACCAGGTCGCTCATTCAGGCCCAAAAGGTGGGACCAGGTCGCTCATTTTGCCTTGAAAGCTGTAACCCCCTCCTAGAAGCTAGATCGCTTCTGTCTATAGTTTCTGAGCAACCCCCTCGCCTGTTTTGGGGAAAATTTGGCGACCCCCTCACCACATTTAACCCAAAAAGAGCGATCTGTCTCTCAGATTCTGATTTTTAAAAATTAGGGACTGTCAGTGCGGCTCAACCACCTCTTTCCATCAAATATGTTTCTATTTCTTTTCAGTACTTGTTCATTTTATTATAGAATGTGTAAATCAATGGTAAATGAAATGGTTAATGGATTAATGAATCTGATCAAAGCTTGATCAAAAAAATACTGTAATTAAAATCAACATCTTGCCTAGCCCTTCCTCCTCTACCCAGTCATCATCCTTCGGGGTATTCTGGGATAAGACGAAGGGTGAAGCTCGTATAGTACTAGGAACTTCACTTATCATTTTTCAAAGCCACTAAAAATTGGTGACTTGGAAGGTAGAGGGGGTAGTAGGCCCATGGAGTCTCATGATGCTCAACATCCTCCCTGTTGAACGACCTTGCATCCGGAGGGTGACCTCTGGATCTACAGATGGGCTTAGTCCCATTGTGTTGAGAGGCTAGCACCCTTTCATGGTTGAAGAGAAATATAGGTGCAAGGCAGTCACCTAGTCAGGATATTATAGTTCAGATTCACAAATGGTACATGTTTAAATTTCTTATTATCATTTACTACTTTCATCAACAATGTTCTAAACTCTGCAAAATATTCATAAACCATTTAAGCAACCACTAAGCATAACAGAAATACAAAAGACATACACACAAACCATACCATATAAAATAACCAAAATCAGTTCATGACGCTGATTGAGCCATTACAATTTATAATTTACACTAAGTCAAACATCTACAGTCTTTGAGAACATAAGTCCTTGAATACCTTAACCATGGGAAGTACTTGGGCTCATCCCAGAAACTCATTGTGAGGAGTACCACGAGAACCCCAAAGTAGCTGGCTGCTAAGAGGAATTGCTAAGCGAAACGGGAAATGACCCCCACCGATTGACTAGCACTCCCATGAAGAAAAATCCAAGCGCTGTCTTGTGGCAGTCTTGGTGGCCGAGTGACCACCTGAATCCAATAGGAAGCCATTAAAACTGGGTTCCAAAAATCATTACCATATTTCACCATTTTTACATATAAATTAGACACGATTGATCCCCCACGTTCTTCCTCATGCCTGAGAGGTGAGCCACCATAGTTCAAGTCTTTGCACCAACACTGTCGAGACCACTCTCAATGACCCTCTACACCAGCAGAAGGCCATACAACCTCTGATTCAGACTTAGAATCATACCAATCTGAGCTAGATCTACATACTACACCATCTAGCCCCATGGCTGGTACAAACCCAGATCCATTTTCTGGCTTAATGAGTGGTAGTGGACCCATGTCCACATCCCACACCACCACCAACACCTTTGCTGGTGGCCACAACATGGTCATGCAAATCGTCATAAGCCAGCTACCACCACCCACATTGACCAGTCAAGTTGTCCCACCTGTAACACATGGGGGCAGTGTGCCTTCCACTCACACTGTCCCACTTGGCATGCCTAGGGGCAGTGTCCTTTCCACCTACACTACCCCTCCTGTCACACATGGGGGCACTGGCCCTTCCACCTACACTTCCCCTCCTGTCACGCATGGGGGCAGTGGCCGGTCCACTCACATAGTTCTGTTTACCACACTTCGGGGCAGTGGCCCACCCACAACAGTGCCACAAGTACCTCCAATTATGTAGGTGCATCATGTCCCTGCAAACCCCACCACCATTGTTTCCCCATATCACATCAACCTTGGGTCAAACCTTCCTTTCATGGAACGTCTCAGCTTTCCTGACTTGGCTTGGTTAACAAATGACCCTATCTGCCATCAAACGTTTTGTCCTCCCATGCCAACCAAACTTCCCTCAGACATTCCCAAGTTTGAAGGGAAGGCAGGGGAGTGCTCGTAAAACCACATCATGACGTTTCATCTATGGTGCTCATCAAACAACATCGTAGATGATTTGATCAAACTCCGACTGTTCCAATGCACCCTCACAGGTGCTGCAACCAAGTGGTACATTGAGCTACCACAAGCCAAGTACCCGAATTTCAACTCCTTGGCTTTCAAGTTCCTGCAATATTTCCAACTCCCCTTTAGATACAACGAAGGGGTGGATATCTTGTTGTCTTGCTTCTAGAATACTACGACCCACATAACCGACCACATCCATGAGTGGTAGCGATGCCATAGTTTGTGCAAGATTCAACTTGATGACAAGATATTCCTATAGCAAAGGACGTTGCATCCGAACATCCCCAATCCGAAGAGGAGGCCATCTTGAAATCCCAACAGTTTGATATGATCTATGCATAGTCTGACTACCTTTACACTATCATTCCAGATGCTCCCCATGCAGGAACCTCCACTAGGATGCACCGGGGGCATCCCATACTGCAGATGGCATCATAGGTTCTGTCTCCCACCAACCACAACACCGTCCAACACCACTTGCAATACCACCACAACCAAGCAACAACCCTAGTGTTTCCTACCAAAACCAAACTCTGGACTATGCAAGAATGATGTCTCAGTCCAGAGCCACAACTTCTTATGCACAACTTGCACCACCGCAGTAGGCCCAGGCATTAGCTTGGCTGACACAACAATATGCGGGACAAATGCCCACATTTGTGTCACTGGCATCCACCCAAGTCTACCATGCACCACTGGTACAAGCTGTTCAAGCCCCCACCCCTGCTCCACCTGATCCATTGGGACAGGTGTTTGCACAGCAAAACCTTCCCAACCAGCCAGTCCCCAATAACCAACAAGGGCAAGCCAGAAATAACCGACCCTGGAACCAAGGAAACAAGCAACCACAGGGAGGTGGTCAAAAAACAAATCCTCCAAACAATGCCGCAAAGAACCAAACATCCTAAAATCCTCAACGACCAAATGCACCAAGACGCAACGCTTCGTTGCATACAAACCAACCGTGCACACTATGCGAGGTCTACGTGCACTACACATACGAGTGTCCCTTCATGGGTTGCGCTACACAGGCCATTAGAAAGGAGGTTCAACATGCCACCAATACAACATACCAAACCCAACCCAACCCGACACCACCAGGACCTCCTCCTATGGTGCTCCAAAACCCATTACCAGTCCAAGGATTGGTGGTAACTGCACCTCTTGCCCAACTGAATCCCAACGCTCCGGGGAACCTCCGATGGCAGAAATAGGCATCCACCAGCTGCTACCTATGACAATTGAAGAGGTCAATTTACAAACTAGACGAAATCAGTACAGAACCAACACCAAACCCGCTGACACATCAACGACATCTACATCTAAAACAACCAATGCACCTCTTTAGTTACCCCCTTTCTTGTGCCCCCCCATATGATGGGTTGTCAACAATGCCACAGCTAGAGTTGCTGTCAGCTACAACATCATGGATGATTTGACCCAAACACCTACCTCCATGTCCGCTCTCGAGGTACTCAAAACTTTTCGAACATGGTGGAAAGCCTTACTAGCTGCCTTGGGTGCTGTAGACCGCTCTGAATCCAAGTTTATCATATTTAACACGAAGAATGGAGAACCGCAGATGCCATCAACCATTTCCTTCCAAATCCCGGTGTCTATCTGGAATTTGTTTGTGCACCATTGCATAGTGGATGAGGGAGCATCCACGTGCATTATGTCTACCCTAGTCTGGCAAAAGCTTGGATCCCCAATTCTGCAACCATCCTCTACAATTCCACGGGCTTATGATGGCCATCCCACTAAAGCCCAAGGAATCCTCCCCCACGTCCCCATCACATTAGCCTGGAAAACAATACTAATTGACATAGAGGTTGTCAATGCTCAATTGGACTATAAACTTCTCCTCGGAAGAAGTTATATGTATGCCATGAGAGCCGTAGCATCAACTGTTTTTCGTCTCATGATGTTCCCCCATAAAGGGAAAATTGTGATGGTTGACCAACTGACTTATCAGGATCCACAAGGGCTAATGAAACCCGCCAACGTTATCCCTATGATCAACACAATTAATCTGTAAGGGCACACCACACCCACCAAGGTTATCCCTGCGGTCAACAGCATGGTTGACAACATACCAACCTCCCTATTGTTGAATGTGGGCCTTGGGTTGTTTTCCGATACCACCATGAAGGCTTCTTTCCCCTTAGTGTCACCACCGCCGGCACCAAATGAAACTGTGGATTTGTGCATGCTCTCATCCAGCACTACTACACCGAAACAACAACCGCAACCGTAGCCCCAACCACAACCACAACACCATCTGCAACCGCAACATAAACAGTAGCTGCAACATCATCTGCAGCTGCAACATTACATGTAGCTGAAACCACAACCTCATCCCCACATACAACCATTCGGGAGTTATTTGGGCTCCTCCCTAGTCCACACAATTCCCTTCCTCTTTCCCCTGCCTAGTGTCATGAAAAAGCCAGTAATGGCTACCCTAAAATTACCTAATTTTACATTGGGAATTCCTGTGTGGTACCTTGATCCACCAAATCAACCACCAATTCCCCATGTAGTCTTAACCCCCATGCAACCCATTGAGGTCAAATCTAATCCTCCACCTGGCCCACAAAAACCAACCGCCACACCCTCACTCGCACAACCCCACCCAAAAAGGGACAGGGGAAAAAATGCGAAAGCTACCGTTGAGCCTCGGTAGATCCCACCTTGTGCCGTCTGCAAAGAGTAGGGCCATCCAACTCAAAAACGCCTTGAGATTCCCATAATCCTTGCTCATTTGGATTCCATGGATGCAATGGAAAACCTCCCCATGGTTGAACTTCCAAGCGGGTCAATATTGAGAAACAAGTCATTGAGAACAAACCATGCCTTCACCCTCTGCGGTTTGTATGGACACTATTCTCACCACTGCTAAGAATTTTTCGAGTTCCGAATGGCTCTATCCAACCTTTGACAACATTCCCTTGAATATGAGATCACTTTGATCGAAGAAGTTCACCCCCCACCTCCTTCTTCAGACACCATGTCCATTTACATGATGTTCAGTTCTACCGGACCCCTTGTCTCCACCACCAATGATGGTCCATCAGACCTATCTCTTCGTTGCTTCCGCAATGATGAGGAGATACTTTAAGCCTTAACCGCCCCGGAATACCCATGGGTGACATGCAAACTCGCTCATTCTTCCTCCCCTAAGAAATTGCGTCGCAGTCTGACGAGTTTTTCATGGAAACCAAAGATTTCATTCATGGGAAAGTTGACTGGTTCAGAAACCCCATTCCAACACCAGATGCCTTCGAAGAAGGGAACATGGCCAACATCTTTCCCACCATCAAAATCAACATCTCAACCAATCCGAAGGTTGTTGAAGAAATCATGCTAGGGGCATCCTGCTCCCTAGAGGAAGTCGCTACCTACAAAGCTCTCTTCCAAGAATTCCACGACATCTTTTCCTTGTCTTACATTGAAATTCCCAGGTTGGATCCATCCATCGTAGAACACCACATCAACATAAGGCTCGATGTGGCCCCCGCACACCAGAAGCAATGGCCCATCCGTCCTTCCAAAGCGGCCATGGTCAAGGTCGAAATAGAGAAGTTCCACACAACCGACTTCATTTACCCCATTGCGTACACCACTTGGGTTTCTAATCTTGTTCCCGTGAATAAAAAATAGGGTACAATTTGTGTTTGCACAGACTTCCGTGCTCTAAATGGGGCATGTCCCAAAGACAACTTCCCAACATGCTTCATCGATCAGATTATCAATGTATGTGCCGGACATGAGGTCTTTTCCTTCATGGACAGATTTTCTGGATATAACCAAATTCAGATCCAGAAACAAGATCGTTACAAGACTGCATTCACAACCCTGTGGGGCACATTCGCTTATCAAATAATGCCCTTTGGTCTGAAGAATGCTGGAGCCACTTTCCAGAGAGCCATGACATATTGTTTTCATGACCTCATCTACATCATGTTGGTCTATCTTGACAACCTCATTGCATGGTCATAGAAGCAAGAACAACACATAGACGACTTGCGGCAAGCCTTCCTACGATGTCGCAAGTACAAAATCTGCTTGAACCCTTTCAAGTGTGTTTTCCGTGTCCCAACAGGCCGTCTCCTAGGGTTCATCGTGTCACACAAAGGAATGACCGCTGATCCCTTGAAAGTCCAAAAGGTCACCTCTTTAAGTGATCGTAGTGTAGTTTGTAATATAGTCCTTTTTCCTTTTTTGTTTTACACTTTTTTAAAAGTGAGTCTTATGTATTGTTTCCCCTCATTTCTCCAGATGGATCCTACCTCGGACCGATACATTGGATTTGCTAATGGAGCAAGTAGATGGTCTCCAAACCTCACCTCGGCTGCATGGGTCAGCTACTCCCCGTCGCGCGACTTGATCCATATCGAAGGGATATGCGTGGGAAGTGTGACCAACAACCAGGTTGAATATGATGGTGTGAATAGCCTCTTGGTCACCGCTCTCCAGTCAGGAGTTCGCCATCTTGATGTCTTCCTGCACTCCCAACTGCTTGTCTCCCAATTGAACAAATACTACCGAGTACGTGATCCCTGCCTCTTTAGAAAGTACCTGTGCACTAAACAGATGGTTACAACATTTGATACTCATAAAAATACTCACATATAAAATCATAAAAAGCACATCCACGTGCGTCAAAAATATATATAGATAGATAAAGTCGCATGTCCAAAATATGTCCAGTACAAAATGAGAAGCCACATATGCTTTCTCAGTTGAATATACATAGTGATGCAAAAAATCCTAAGTGCACCAACGCACTAGGGGCAGCCCCACTGGCTGCTAACCTGACCCAGACTCATCATCTGTCTTAGTATCATCATCTTCCTTAAAAGACTCATCCTCTGTAGGAAGATCCCCTCTCACTGCCTGATGAAGGTAATCGCAGGCCACAACCACCCTCCTCATAACATAGGTCCACTCTGGAGGAAAAATGTGAATGGAAGTAATCAGATCATTGTTCAAATGCTTCTAGCTGTCATTAGAGATCCCATTAGCAAGCCATTCTAGATACAGAAAAAAATCATCCACCTCCTGCCGCCTCCTGCGAGGTTTCCCCGCAGTATCATCCACCTCTGCAATCGCGACCACTCACCTCTGATACCCAGGTGGTGGGCAAGGGCCAACATCTGCATACACAAACAAAGACACCATTAGTCTATACATATAATCATCAACAAGCTCAACAAAAATATGTATAAAGATGAACATAAAAACATCACACATACATACCAGCTGGTCCCCAAGCCTGACCAGGAGCTCAGGGAATCTCAGGATCCCCACGATAATCCATACGCACATAAGGGTACTCCTCAATAATCACTGGGAGCTCCCACCATTGATCAAGCAACTCCTCAGTGAAGGAGCGGCCCACTATGCCACCACCCTCTCGTACCATCATTTGGCACCACCTGCACATCCACGACTCCCGCGAACCACTATCCGGCACTTCCCGGTGCAGACGCAGAGTAGGTACTTTCTCAAAAAATAAAGCACTTAAGAAGGACTCAAAACAAAAACCTGTTCCAGATGCCCTCACATTGTTCAGTTGACGCCAAACAACTTGAAGATACATCTGGGCCCACCCATAGTAAGTTCTCCTCATAGCATGCTCTACTAACTGCAGCTTCCCTCCAGATATCTTGTGGCTCCCCATGGAACCCAAGATACACGGGAGTAGTGTCAGCACTGCCAGTGTCGACAAGTCCTCAATGTCACACGTCAATATGTGTGGGCCACGCACATACGCAGTAGCGTAATAGTGCCTATCACATAACTCCTCCAATGTCTTCCCCCGAGACAACAATGATGTCAAGTCACCAACAACTCCCAACATAGGGAGCCCAATTAAGAAGTATACATCCACTAGCGTAATCTCAATACGTTGGCACTAGAAGAGGAAGGCCTCCTCCCCAATATCCCAAAAGCTCACCAACGCTTGCAGCAACAAATGCAAGCTCTTCATGAGGGGTATCTGCATGAACTTTAGTAAACCATAACGGGCCAGTGTAGCATGCACATTCCCGTTCGACAATGCCGCCTCCCAGAGGTTCTTACAGTCTCTCTCACACCACTTAATCTCAACCATCCTGCACAAGCAAAACACAGCTGTCAGCTACTGCTCTCATAAAAATGTCACACAGGGGCCAAGTCGCACTTGTTTGGCCAAAAAGAGCGACCAAGTCATTCAAAAATGCCTCATAGGTGTGCCCAGGTTGCTCTTTTTCCCTCGAAAGGTATGAATTGGCTCCTTGAAACCCCAACAGAGTCATAGAGGACCTCCATGTGACCAAATTCAAAATGTAAATCCCCAAAACGGATAGATTTTTCAAGAGCTCTTACTTGCAAGTTGCAGAACTTGAAACCACCGGTTGGAACAAGAGAAATCAGAAAAAGAAAATCTAGGGCCCACCTCTCCAACTTTGTAGTAAACAGTGACAATGACACTTCACAAAGTGGTCCCCACCCTTATATAGGCCCCATTTGACCTATTTTCTCACTTTCGACACAACGGGACCATATAGAGTTCGTTTGAGACGCCGTTTACGCCACTAGTTTTAGAATTCCACCCTGTATCTCCTTATGAGACCATCATCTCATGTTTACCAAGTATTTTTTAGGACCAATTCCCAGAAGTTACCTCAATTCATGAGCCACAACATCGTGATTCAAGTGTCTTTGGACCTATACTTGCATCCTACCGCCACTCATGTGGGTTCTCGGGCCACTGCCCATAAGGCACATCATTTTGATTTTTAGCATATAGCTGTCTAATCCACCTACCACATCTTATGTGGATCTCTGGACCATCGTCCAGAGGAAAGATCATTTTCTTTACATGCATTTTGCATATGACTGCCTTCATACTTGCACTCACACCACATGTAGTCAAGTTAGTCCACCACAAATCACATACAGCTCTCCTGACCTCTGTCCAAGAACCACTTTGGTTTGTGTGCCTCTACCGTACTGAATCACGTGCCTCTACTGTGATCTATCCCGTGCATATATTGGTATGATTAAAAGCCACCTGCTCCATTCATACTGCACAGACGACATTTGGACCACTGTCCGTCGTCCTGACATAGGGGCACCACCAGTTCCTTCTTGATCGATTGACCATACTAGAGTTTCTTTTAAGCTCTTTTTTGACTCCTAAAATAATGAAAAGATTGTCGAGCGCAGCTGCTTCCTTTCCTGCTTTTTAAAGTATAGGAAAGGGTGTCTACAACGTCTCGTTTATCTCCTTTTGTAGACTATGTAGACCATCAAATGAAAAGGACCATCTATAGGAAAGGGTGTCTACAACGTCCCGTTTATCTCCTTTTGTGGACTATGTAGACCATCAAATGAAAAGGACGATCTTGGCATATTCAATCCAAGACCGTTCCCCTCTGCATCCTTTTATGATTTCTTGGGCAGAGGGGCCGAACTTTATGAAAAAGCTCACCATGGGTTGTCATTAAGCTCTTTTCCAGCCTTCTCAGCAAGAAAATATTGTCGAGCAAACTTGGTTCATTCATTCTCATAAAAGTATCTGAATGACCGTCCAGTTAGTATAGGTTTAACCTTTTCCAGCCTGATTGGACTACCAATGGTAAAGAAGTCTCTCATCCCCTACAGGATGGGTGAGCTCTGCTATGTATACTTTTATCCTTTTTTGGGTACATGAGACTACCAATGAAAAATATCCCCCACTAGAGTCTTCTTCATGCTTTCAGACTCTCTAAAAATGAAAGCACCATTGAGCATTTACTTTCTCGAGCTCGCCAAAAATCCACGAGATCGTACCACAATGCTGTCTATAGACACCACCCCACAGATAATAGTTTGGTAGAATTCCCACTTTGGGTCACCTTTGTTCAGAGTATTCTGTGATGTGTCTTCCTTGGATCCTAGCAAAATCAAAAGTGTTTACCCCCCCCAAGTATATCCCATCTGCAGTAACATTCTCGGTATTACAGCTATGATCCCTTTCCCATGAGTCAATTTCATTTGCTGCCTGGTCCGCATTGCCATCATAATCTGAACAAAGGAAGTTTGAGTCTACCACACTCCCTCTTCCCTTGTTCAACTCCTTCCCACCCCATTCAGTGGGCCAGTCCTCAGATTGTCTCACATCTTTCGGTTATCTCCCTCACGCTTCTGGTCAAGGAAACACCATTGCCTTGACCAGGGGCAGGTCTCCCTTTGTCGACGAGAACACACATATTCTAGAGGATAGACCCAGAAGTCCCTTTATCTTGGTTTAGTTAACCTCATTAATGAGTTCCTTCAACCACTTGAGAGGAGTCCTTAATGCCTCTCGGGATGGTTGTTTCTCACGTGCTCGACTCCAACTACATCATCGCACCGTTGACATTCATACAAGGTATTGGTCCGCGCGGTATTTAGGCGAAGACCACGGATATCACCTGACTCTAGCACACTGATGAGTCTATTCGAGGTACCTCAATAGGTTTATGTCCCTTATGATGTCCAGGTTGTGTTGGAGACAGTGTTCAGAATCCCCAGCAGTGCTTCTATATAGCGTTATGATTGATGCAACATATTTGTACCATAGAGACTCTGACTCTCCATCAGTGACTCCATACAACTATGTACTGTTCTAGATCCAGTAGGCTATCAGTCATGAAGATATAGAATTCCATGAGAATGCCATGGGTCCAATGTAGCAGTTCTTCATATTAGTATTGTATTCAACCTCTCATTGAGGCAACCACTATGTATCATTAGTTGTACATGATTAGATCTTGTATTATAGAGCATAGATCACATTATTATTTTAACATTGTTACGAGCATGGGGATTCCCACCTCATCCATATACATGTCACACATTATTTGTATATCACCCATTGATGGGAACCATATTAATACAAAAACCAAAATCCACCATGCCCCAGCCCAGGGAGCACCACCTCTCCCTAGAAAATCCTATTATGCCTGTCGGCCATAGGATGAGCTCCTGCCCTCACACATCAGGGGGTAGTTTGTTAACCCAAAAAATCCCTCACTCAGATCTACATGGCCTACACCACCCAAGGACACCCACAGACGACCCTCATTTGACCCCATTTGACCCCCACACCCTAAAAAAGGCTTGAAAATATGAAAAAGGGCTTAAAAACCCCTAAAAAGAGTGAAAATAGCTCTCATAGGGGCTAAAACCCCTCAAAGGAGCGTAAGATCCCCCAAAGAGCTAAATATTGAGTGAAAGGGGATAAAATCCCAAAAAAGGGGGCTAAAGCCCCAACCAGGGGATTAAAGCCCTAAAAATCTTATAAATAGAGGGGTGGGGGTCACTCTCAAAACATTCCTTCTTTCCATATTGTTATTCTACCTGTGTGAGTGCCTTGAGACCATTTTCCTCTCAAGCCATTCACTCTCCCTCTCATCTATCCTTCCATTAATCCATAGCTCCCCATTCCTAAGAGAGGTGCTCCCCCAAGCTAAGGCATGGTGGCCCATTTCAACAAGAAGGTATAATTTCTGTTTTATGTTGTTTATCTTATTGTTTTCTAACAGTATTTGGTTGCAAATGTATTGTTTAACATGTTCTTACAGGTTTCCCTTGTTTACTTGCAGGACGTTTGGTCTCTTAACAGTTGTATGCAGGGCCTTGGAGCCTAAACCCTAACCTTGTGTGCAGAGGGGTTTTTTATTTCTTTCTATTTCATTTTTTGTCTGTTTATCTTGCACCACCATCAGGGACCCTATCCTTCCGTCATATAGATGGAAGGTAGTTGTTCCTGCTCTGTAGCAAGGGAGAAATCCCTACTACAAATCTGGAAACCATACCAGGTCGATCCCACAGGATCTCTGGGTTTTATTTTCGCAGTTTATTTTCATTTTCCCTCGTTTAAATTTCTGTCAAATATAGCTTAGATCTCTAGTTTTCTGCATTTTTAGTTACTGTCGAGCCATAGTACAAGTTACTGTCAGCCGGATCTGGCTCAGGATCAAAAAAATCTTACCTTTCGGAGCAAGTCGCTCTTATCAGGCTGAAAGGTGTGACCAGGTCGGTCATTTAGGCCCAAAAGGTGTGACCAGGTCGCTCATTTTGCCTTGAAAGGTGCGACCCCTCCCAGAAGCCAGATCACTTCTATCTGCAGTTTTTGAGCAACCCCCTCGCCTGTTTTGGGGAAAATTTGGCGACCCCCTCGCCACATTTAACCCAAAAAGAGTGATCTGTCTCTTAGATTCTGATTTTTAAAAATTAAGGACTGTCAGTGCGGCTCATTCGCCTTTGTCCATCAAATTTGTTTCTATTTCTTTTCAGTATTTGTTCATTTTATTACAACATGTGTAAATCAATGGTAAATGAAATGGTTAATGGATTAATGAATTTGATCAAACCTTGATTAAAAAATTACTGTAATTAAAATCAACATCTTTCCTAGCCCTTCCTCCTCTACCCAGTCAT
This sequence comes from Pseudotsuga menziesii, assembly GCA_001517045.1. Lineage (NCBI taxonomy): Eukaryota > Viridiplantae > Streptophyta > Pinopsida > Pinales > Pinaceae > Pseudotsuga > Pseudotsuga menziesii. Next base: position 81,949 of record LPNX010516070.1, on the reverse strand, counting down.
CATCCTTCGAGGTATTCTGGGATAAGATGAAGGGTGAAGCTCGTATAGTAATAGGCACTTCACTTATCATTTTTCAAAGCCACTAAAAATGGGTGACTTGGAAGGTAGAGGGGATAGTAGGCCCAAGGGGCCTCACGGTGCTTAGCGTCCTCCCTGTTGACTGACCTTGCATCTAGAGGGCGAACTATGGATCTATAAATGGGATTATTCCCATTGTGTTGAGAGCCTAGCACCCTTTCCTGGTTAAAGAGAAATATAGGTGCAAGGCATTCACCTAGTCAGGCTATCATAGTTCAGATTCACAAATGGTAGATGTTTAAATTTCTGATTATCATTTACTACTTTTATCAATAATGTTTTGAACTTTGCAAAATATTCATAAACCATTTAAGTAGACACTAAGCATAAGAGAAAGAAAAAATACATACACACAAACCATACCATATAAAACAACTAAACTCAGTTCATGATGCTAAGTGAGCCGTTAAAATTTATAATCTACACTAAGTCAAACATTTGCAGTCTTTGAGGACATAAGTTCTTGACTACCTTAACCATGGGAAGTACTTGGGATCAGCCCATAAACTCATTGTGAGGAGTACCATGAGAACCCCAAAGTAGCTGGCCACTAAGAGGAATTGCCAAGTGAAACAGGAAATGACCCCCATCGATTGACTGGTACTCCCATGAGGAAAAATCCAATCGCTGCCTGCTGGCATTCTTGGTGGCCGAGTGACAACTTGAAGCTAATAGGAAGCCATTAAAACCGGGGTCCAAAAATCATTACCATATTTCACCATTTTTAGATATAAATCAGACACGATTGATCCCCCACGTTCTTCCTCATGCCTGAGAGGTGACCCACCACAGTTTTGATCCTTGCACCAACACCATCGAGACCACTCTCAACAACTGTCTACACCATCAAAAGGCCATACAACCTCTGATTCAGACTCAGAAACATACCAATCTGAGCCAGATCTGCATACTACACCATCTAGCCCCATGGCTGGTGCAAACCCAGATCCATTTTTCGGCTTAGTGAGTGGTAGTGGACACTTGTACACACCCCACACCACCACCAACACCTTTGCTGGTGGCTACAACACGGTCATGCAAATCGTCATAAATTAGCTACCACCACCCACATTGACTAGTCAAGTTGTCCCACTTGTAACACATGGGGGCAGTGTGCCTTCCACTCACACTGTCCCACTTGGCATGCTAGGGGGCAGTGGCCCTTCCACCTACACTACCCATCCTGTCACACATGGGGGCAGTGGCCTTTCCACCTACACTTTCCCTCCTGTCACACATGGGGGAAATGGCCCTTCCACCCACACAGTTTCGTTTACCACACTTGGAGGCAGTGGCCCGTCCACATCGGTGCCACAAGTACCTCCAATTATACAGGTGCATCATGTCCCTGTAAACCCCACCACCATTGTTTCCCCATCTCACATCAACCTTGGGTCAAACCTTCCTTTCATGGCATGTCTCAACTTTCCTGACTTGGCTTGGTTAACAAATGACCCTATCTGCCATTAAATGTTTTGGCCTCCCATGCCAACCAAACTTCCCTCAGACATTCCCAAGTTTGAAGGGAAGGCAGGGGAGTGCCCCAAAAACCACATCATGATGTTTCATCTATGGTGCTCATCAAACAACATCGTAGATGATTCAATTAGACTCCAACTGTTCCAACGCACCCTCACAGGTGCCGCAGCCAAGTGGTACATTGAGCTACCACAAGCCAAGTACCCAGATTTCAACTCCTTGGCTTTCATGTTCCTACAATATTTCCAACTCCCCTTTAGATACGACGAAGGGGTGGAGATCTTGTTATCTTTCTGCCAGAATAATATGACCCACATAACCGACCACATCCATGAATGGTGGCGACGCCGTAGTTTGTGCAAGATTCAACTTGATGACAAGATCTTCCTATAGTAAAGGATGTCACATCCGAACGTCCCCAATCCAAAGAGGAGGCCATATTGAAAGCCCAAGAGTTTGATCTGATCTATGCATAGTTTGGCTACCTTTACACTTTCATTCCAGACGCTCCCCATGGAGGAACATCCTACCGGGATGCACCAGGGGAATCCCATGCTGCAGATGGCATCATAGGTTCTGTCTCCTACCAACCACAACACCGCTTGACACCACTTGCAATACCACCACAACCAAGCAACACCCCTAGTGTTTCCTACCAAAAACAAACTTTGGACTATGCAAGAATAATGTCCCAGTCCAGAGCCACAACTTCTTATGAAAAACCTACGCCAACGCAGTAGGCCCAGGCATTAGCTTGGATGACACAACAATACGTGGGACAAATGCCTGCATTTGTGGCACTGACACCCACCCAACTCTACTATGCACCATTGGTACAAGCTATTGAATCCCCCACCCTTGCTCCACCTGCTCCATTGGGGCAAGTGTTTGCACAGCAAAACTGTCCCAACTAGCCAGCCCCAAATAACCAACAAGGGCAAGCCAGGAATAACCGACCCCGGAACCAAGGCAACAATCAACTACAGGGAGGCGGTCAACAATCAAATCCTCCCAACAATGCCGTGGGGAACTGGCTATCCCAAAATCCTCAACGACCAAATGCACCAAGATGCAATGCTCCGTTGCGTACAAACCGATCGTGCACACTATGCGAGGTCTACAGGCACTACACATACGAGTGTCCCTTCACAGGTCGTGCTATACATGCCATTAGAAACGAGGTTCAACATGCCACCAATACAACATACCAAGCCCAACCCAACCCGGCACCACCAGGACCTCCTCCTATGGTGCTCCAAAACCCATTACGAGTCCAAGGATTGGTGGCAACTGCACCCCCTCCCCAACCGAATCCCAACGCTCTGGGGGCACCTCCGATGACAGAAACAGGTGTCCACCACCTGCTAGCTATGACAACTGAAGAGGTCAATTTACAAACCAGATGAAATCAGTACGTAACCAACACATAACCTACTGACACATCAGCAACATCTACGTCTAAAACAACCAATGCACCTCTTCAGTTACCCCCTTTCTCATGCCCCCCCATACTACAGGTTGCCAACAATGTCATGGCTAGAGCTACTATCAGCTACAACATCGTGGATTATTTGACCCAAACACCTACTGCCATGTCCGCTCTTGAGGTACTCAAAACTTGCCCAACGCCGTGGAAATCCTTACTAGCCGCCTTGGGTGTTGTAGACCCCTTTGAATCCAAGTTGATCACATTCGACACGGAGAATGGAGAATCATGGATGCCATCAACCATTAACTTCCAAATCCTAGTGTTTATCCAGAATTTGGTCGTGCACCGGTGCATAGTGGATGAGGGGGCATCCATGTGCGTTATGTCTACCCTCGTCTGGCATATGCTTGGATCCCTAATTCTACAACCATCCTATACAATTCTTCAGACTTATGATGGCCATCCCACTAAAGCCCAAGGAATCCTCCCCCACGTCCCCATCACATTAGTCGAAAAAATAGTACTAATTGACATAGAGGTTGTCAATGCTCAATTGGACTATAACCTTCTCCTTGGAAGAATTTATATGTACGCCATGAGAGCCGTAGCATCAACTATTTTCTGTATCATGATGTTCCCCCATGAAGGGAAAATTGTGACGGTTGACCAACTGACTTATCACGATCCGCAAGGGCTAATGAGACCCGCCAACATTGTCCCTACAATCAAAACCATTGATCTATAAGGTTCGACCACACCCACCAAGGTTATCCTTAAGGTCAATACCATGGTTGACAACATACCAGCCTCCCCATTGTTGAATGTGGGCCCTGGGTTGTTTGCTGATACCACCATGACGGCTTCTTTCCCCTTAGTGTCACCACCACTGACACCAAATGAGACTGTGTATTTTTGCATGCTCTTATCCAGCACTGCTACACCCAAACAACAACCACAGCCGCAGCCCCAACCACAATCACAACACTATCTACAGCTTCAACATCATCTGTAGCCGCAACATTATGTGCAGCTGCAACCACAACCTCATCCCCACATACAACCATCATGGATTTATCTGGGATCCTCCCCAGTCCACACAATTCCATTCCTCTTTCCCCTGCTTGGTGTCATGAGCAAGCTAGTAATGGATAGTTTAGGTATCATTCCTTTGGATCTAGTCTAGGTAGTAACATTCCATTGTTCCATATCGGTGTAAAAAGAGGTCGAGGTAGAGTTCGGGTTAGAGGGTAGAGTTCAAGATACCTTAAACTTACCCAATTTTACATTGGGAATTCCCATGTGCTACCTTGATCTGCCGACTCAACCATCAATGCCCTAGGTAGTCTTAACCCCCATGCAACCCATTGTGGTCAAATCTCATTCTCCACCCGGCCCACAAAAACCAACTGCCACACTTGCACCCATACCGCCCCACCCAAAAAGGGCCAGGGGCAAAAACGCGAAAGCTATCATTGAGCCTCAACAGATCTCGCCTTGCACCATCTGCAAAGAACAGGGCCATCCAACTCAAAACTGCCTTGAGATTCCCATAATCCACGTGCATTTGGATTCCATGGATACAATGGAAAACCTCCGCGTGGTTGAACTTCCAAGCGGGCCAATAGTGAGAAACAAGTAATTGAGAACAAACCATGCTTGCGCCCTCTGCGGTTTGTATGTACACTATTCTCACCACTTCCAAGAATTTTCCAAGTTTTGAATGGCCCTAGCCAACCTTTGACAACATTCCCTTGAATATGAGATCATTCTGATCGAAGAATTTCACCCCCCACCTCCTTCTTCAGACACCATGTCCATTTACATGATGTCCAATTCTATCGACCCCCTTGTCTCCACCACCAATGATGGTCCATCAAACCTATCTCTTCATTTCTTCCGCAATGATGAGGAGATACTTGAAGCCTTAACCACCCTGGAATACCCATGGGATGACATGCACGATCGCTTGTTCTTCCTCACCGAAGAACTTGTGTCGCAGTCTGACCAGTTTTCCATGGAAACCAAATATTTCATTCATGGGAAAGTTGACTAGTTCAAAAACCCCATTCCGACACCAGACGCCTTCAAAGAAGGGATCATGGCCAACATCTCGCTCACCATCAAAATCAACATCTCAACCAATCCGGAGGTTGTTGAAGAAATCATGCTGGGGGAATCCTGCTCCCTGGAGGAAGTCGTTGCCTACAAATCTCTCTTCCAAGAATTCCACGACATCTTTTCCTGGTCTTACACTGAAATGCCCAGGTTGGATCCATCCATCGTAGAAAATCACATCGACACATGGCTCGATATGGCCCTCGTACGCCAAAAGAAACGGCCCATCCATACTTCCAAAGTGGTCGTGATCAATGTCAAAATAGAGAAGCTGCACACAACTGACTTCATTTACCCCATTGCGTACACCACTTGGGTTTCTAATCCTATTCCCGTGAATAAAAAATAGGGTACAATCCTTGTTTGCATAGACTTCCATGATCTATATGGGGCGTGTCCCAAAGACAACTTCCCAACACCCTTCATCAATCAGATTATCGATGCATGTGCCAGACATGAGGTCTTTTCCTTCATGGACGGATTTTCTGGATATAACCAAATTCAGATCCGAAAACAAGATCATTACAAGATTTCATTCACAACCCCATGGCGCACATTCGCTTATTAGGTAATGCCCTTTGGTTTAAAGAATGATGGAGCCACCTTCCAGTGGGCCATGACATACTGTTTCCGCGACCTCATCTACATCATGTTGGTCTATCTTGACAACCTCATTGCGCGGTCACAGAAGCAGGCACAACACATAGACGACTTGCAGAAAGCCTTCCTACGATGTCGCGAGTACAAAATCTGCTTGAACCCTTTCAAGTGTGTTTTCTGTGTCCCAACGGGCTGTCTCCTAGGGTTCATCGTGTCATACAAAGGAATGACTATTGATCCCTTGAAAATCCAACCCAATTTCCCTCTAATGTCACCTCTTTAAGTGATGGTAGTGTAGCTTGTAATATAGTCCTTTCCCCTTTTTTGTTTTATACATTTTTAAAAGTGAGTCTTATGTATTGTTTCTCCTCATTGCTCCAGATGGATCCTACCTCGGACCGGTACATTGGATTTGCTGATGGATCGAGTAGATGGTCTCCAAACCTCGCCTCGACTGCATGGTTCATCTACTCTCCATCGCGCGAGTTGATCCATATCGACGGGATATGCACAGGTAGTGTAGCCAACAACCAGGCTGAATATGATGGTGTCAACAGCCTCTTGGCCGCCACTCTCTAGTTAGGAGTTTGCCATCTCGATGTCTTCCTAGAGTCCCAACTGCTTATCTCCCAATTGAACAAATACTACCGAGTAAGTGATCCCTGCCTCTTTAGAAAGTACCTGTGCACTAAACAAATGGTTAGAACATTTGATTCCATTACATTCACACATGCCCCTAGAAACCTCAATAGTGTAGCAAATCAAATGGCTAATGACATTCTAAATTGGCACATTCATAATCACATATAGGAAACATACAACCACAACATCATGCATAATCATATATAAAACACACACACAAGTGTAAAAATACATCATCTAGGCATTGCATTTCACATCATCATAAAAAGACTCACATATAAAACCATAAAAAGCGCATCCATGTGTGTCAAAAATATATATAGATAGAAAAAGTCACACGTCCAAAATATGCCCAGTACAAAACAAGAAGCCACATATGGTTTCTCAGCTGAATATACATAGTGATGCAAAAACTCCTGAGTGCACCAACGCACTAGGGGCAGCCCCACTGGCTACTAATCTGAACTAGACTCATCATCTAGCTCAGTATCATCATCTTCCTTAGAAGACTCATCCTCTGCAGGATGATCCCCTCTCGCTACCCGATGAAGGTAATCGCAGGCCACAGGCACCCTCCTCATCACTGAGGTCCACTCTGGAGGAAAATGTGAATGGCAGAAATTAGATCATTGTTCAAATGCTGCCAACTATCATCAGAGATCCCATCAGCAAGCTACTCTAGATATGAAAATAAATCATCCACCTCCTACCGCTACCTGTGAGTGTTCCCCGCAGGAAATTCTGCCTCTGCAATCGTGACCACTCGCCTCTGATAATCAGGCGGCAGGCGGGGACCAACATCTGCATACACAAACAAATACACCATCAGTCTATACATATAATCATCACCCGGCTCAACAACACTATGTATAAAGATGAACATAAAGACATCACACATACATACCAGCTGGTCGCTAGGCCTGACCAGGAGCTTGGGGCATCTCAGGATCCCCACGATAATCCATACCCACATAAGGGTACTCCTCAATTATCATTGGGAGCTTCTGCCATTGATCAAGTAAATCCTCAGTGAATAAGTGACCCACTCCTCTCGTACCATCATTTGGCACCACCTACACATCCGCGGCTCCCACGGACCACTATCACGCACTGCCCGGTGCGGATGCAGAGTAGGTACTTTCTCAAAAAATAAAGCACATAAGAAGGACCCAAAAAAAAACCTGTCCCAGATGCCCTCGCATTGTTCAGCTGATGCCGAATAGCTTGAAGATACATCTGGGGCCACCCATAGTAAGTGCTCCTCATAGCACACTCTACCAACTGCAGCTGCCCTTCAGATATCTTGTGGCTCCCCGTGGAACCCAAGATACATAGCAGTAGTGTCGCCACCACCTGTGTCGATAGGTCCTCAATGTCACACATCAAGATGTGTGAGCCACGCACATACGCAGTAGCGTAACAGTGCCTATCACATAAATCCTCCAATGTCTCCTCCCGAGACAGCATCAATGCCAAGTCACCAACAACTCCCAACATAGGGAGCCCAGTTAAGAAGTATACATCCACCAGCGTAATCTGAATATGCTGGCCCTAGAATAGGAAGGCCTCCTCCCCAATATCCCAAAATCTCACCAACGTTTGTAGTAACAAATGCAAGCTCTTCATGAGGGGTATCCGCATGAACTTTAGTAAACCACAATAGGCCAGTGTAGCATGCACATTCCTGTCCTGCAATGCTGCCTCCCAGAGGTCCTTACAGTCTCTCTCACGGAATTTAATCTCAACCATCTTGCACAAGCAAAACATAGTTGTCAGCCACTGCTCTCATAAAAAATGTCACCCAGGGGTGAAGTCGCACCTGTTTGGCCAAAAAGAGCGACCAAGTCGCTAAAAAATGCCTCACAAGTGCGACCAGGTCGCTCTTTTTCCCTTGAAAAGTGCAACTTGGCTCCTTGAAACCCCAATAGGGTCATATAGGACCTCTAGGTGACCAAATTCAAAATGTAAACCCCCAAAAAGGATAGATTTTGCAAGAGCTCTTACCTACAAGTCATAGAACTCGAAACCGCCGATCTGAACAAGAGAAATCAGCAAAATAAAATCTAGGGCCCACCTCTCCAACTTTGCAGTGAACAGTGACAATGACACTTCACAAAGTGGTCCCCACCCTTATATAGGCCCCATTTGACCTATTTTCTCCCTTTCGACACAACGAGACCATACAGAGTCCGTTTGAGACACCGTTTGCGCCATTGGTTTCAGAATTCTTCCCTATATCTCCTTATGAGATCATTGTCTCATGTTTAAAAAGTAATTTTTAGGACCAATTCCTAGAATTTATCTCAATTCATGAGCCACAACATCATGATGCAAGTGTCTCCGGACCTGTACTTGCATCCTACTGCTACTCATGCAGTATCTCGGGCCACCGCCCATAAGGCACATAATTTTGATTTTTAGCATATAGCTATCTAATCCTCCCACCACACTTTATGTGGATCTCTGGACCATCGTCCGGAGGATGGATCATTTTCTTTGCATGCATTTGGCATATAACTGCCTCCGAAATTGCACTCACACCACATGTAGTCAAGTCTGTCCACCACAAATCACACACATCTCTCCTGACCTTTGTCCAAGAGCCACTTCGGTTTGTGTGCCTTTGCTGCACCGACTCACGTGCATCTACCCCGATCTATCCCATGCATATATTGGTATGATTAAGAGCCACCTGCTCCATCCATACTGCATAGATGGCCTTTGGACCACTGTCTGCCATCTCAACATAGGGGAACCACCAGTGCCTTCTCAATCGATTGACCATACTAGAGTTTCTTTTAAGCTCTTTTCTGACTCCTAAAAGAATGAAAAGATTGCCGAGCGCAGCTGCTTCCTTTCCCGCTCATAAAAGTATAGGAAAGGGAGTCTACATCGTCTTTTTTATCTCCTTTTGTGGATTATGTAGACCATCAAATGAAAAGGACAATCTTGGCATATTCAAGCCAAGACCGTTCCCCTTTGCATCCTTTTATGCTTTCTTGGGAAAAGGGGCCGAACTTTACGAAAAAGCTCACCATGGGTTGTCGTTAAGCTCTTTTCCAGCCTTCTCAACAAGAAAATATTTCTGGGCAAACTTGGTTTCATTCATGCTCGTAAAAGTATCTGAATGACCGTCCAGTCAGTATAGGTTTAACCTTTTTCGGCCTGATTGGACTACCAATGGTAAATAAGTCTCTCATCCCCTACAGGATGGGTGAGATCTCCTATGTATACTTTTATCCTTTTTTGGGCACATGATACTACCAATGAAAAAGATCCCCCACTGGAGTCTTCTTCATGCTTTCAGACTCTCTAAAAATGAAATCACCATCAATCATTTACTTTCTCGGGCTCACCAAAAATCCACGAGATCGTACCACAATGGTGTCTGTAGACACCACCCCACAGATAACAGTTTGGTAGCATTCCCACTTTGGGTCACCTTTTTTTAGAGTATTCTATGATGTGTCTTCCTTGGATCCTATCAAAATCAAAAGTGTCTACCTCCCCCAAGTATTTCCCATCTGCACTAACATTCCTGGTATTACAGCTATGATCCCTTTCCCATGAGTTAGTTTCATTTTCTACCTGGTCTTCCTTGCCATCATACTCTAAACAAAGGAATTTTGAGTCCACCACACTCCCTCTACCCCTGTTCAACTCCTTCCCACCCCATTGAGTGGGTCAGTCCTCAGATTGTCTCACATCTTTCAGTTATCTCCCTCGCGCTTCTGGTCAAGGAAACACCATTGCCTTGAGCAGGGGTAGGTCTCCCTCTGTCAATGACAACACACATATTCCAGAGGATAGACCCAGGGGTCCCTGTATCTTGGTTTTATTAACCTCATTGATGAGTTCCTTGGACCACTTGAGAGGATTCCTTAATGCCTCTCAGGATGGTTGTTTCTCACGTGCTCGACTCCAACTACATCATCGCACCGTTGAGATTCGTATAGAGTATTGGTCCGTGCAGTATTTGGTCAAAGACCCCGGATATCACTTGAATCTATCACATTGATGAGTATATTCGAGGGACCTAAATAGGTTTATGTACCTTATGATTTCCGGGTTGCGTTGGAGACAGTGTTCAGAAGCCCTAGCAGTGCTTCTATATAGATTTATGATTGATGCAACATATTTTGTACCACAGAGACTTTGACTCTCCATCAGTGAGTCCATACAGCTATGTACCGTTCCATATCCAACAGGCCATCAGTCATGAAGATATAGCATTCCATGAGAATTCCATGGGTCCAATGTAGTAGTTCTTCATATCAGTATTGTATTTAGTCTCTCATTGAGGCAACCACTATGTATCATCAGTTGTACATGATTATCTCTTATATTATAGAGCATAGATCACATTATTCTTTTGACATTGTTACGAGCATGGGGATGCCCACCTCGTCCATATACATGTCACACATTATTTGTATCTCACCCATTGATGGGAACCATATTGATACCAAAACCAAAAGCCACCATGCCCCAACCCAGGGAGCACCACCTCTCCTCATAAAATCCTATGATGTCTGTCGGCCATATGATGAGATCCTTCCCTCACACATCAGGGGACAATCGGTTAACCCAAAAAACCCCTCACTCATATCTACATGGCCTACACCACCCAAGGACACCCACACACGACCCTCATTTGACCCGATTTGACCCCCACACCCTAAAAAAGGCTTGAAAATATGAAAAAGGGCTTAAAAACCCCTAAAAAGAGCCAAAATAGCTCTCATAGGGGCTACAGCCTCCAAGAAGGGGCTAAAACCCCTCAAAGGAGCTTAAGACCCCAAAAAGAGCTAAAGATTGAGCGAAAGGGGCTAAAATCCCAAAAAAGGGGGCTAAAGCCCCAACCAAGGGCTTAAAGCCCTAAAAATATTATAAATAGAGGGGTGGGGGTCACTCTGAAAACATTCCTTCTTTCCATATTGTCATGTTTCTTGAGTGAGTGCCTTGAGACCATTTTCCTCTCAAGCCATTCACCCTCCCTCTCATTCATCCTTCTATTGAACCATAGCTCCCCATTCCTAAGAGAGGTGCTCCCCTCAAGCTAGGGCATGGTGGCCCATTTCAACAAGAAGGTATACTTTCTTTTTTATGTTGTTTATCTTATTTTTTTCTAACAGTATTTGGCTGCAGATCTATTGTTTAACATGTTCTTGTAGGTTTCCCTTGTTTACTTGCAGGTCTTTTGGTCTCTTAACAGTTGTATGCAGGGCCATGGAGTTTAAACCCTAACCTTGTGTGTAGAGGGTTTTTATTTTATTTCTGTTCTATTTCGTTTTCTGTCTGTTTGTCTTGCACCACCACTAGGGACCCTATCCTTCCGTCCTATATATAGAAGGTAGTCGTTCCTGCTCTGTAGCAAGGGAGAAATCCCTACTATAGTGTTGGTACAGAGCAAGCATT
>LPNX010516070.1:0-70079 GCA_001517045.1 Pseudotsuga menziesii | reverse complement strand
GGGGGGGGGGGAATTCAGGATGGATTGAACCTTCAAGGGATCTTAGATAATCCTGTTATAGGACACAATGAATCCTTATAAGCGACCGACTGGGACACATAACACACACTTAAGGGGGTTCATGCAGACATTATATTTGCGACATCGAAGGAAGGTTTGTTGTAAGTTGTCCAAATGTTGGGAATGATTCCGAGATCGAGCCATGAGGTTGTCTAAATAGATAAGGATTACATGAATGTGGTTGTGGAAGAAAAAGGTAATGGCTCGCTGAAAATTTCCTCCAACATTTTTAAGGTAAAATGGCATGACATGATATGCAAAATTTCCCCAGGGAGTAGTAAAAGTGGTTTTGTACTGATATTATTTATAGATTTGGGTTTGATTATAACCAGAAAATTCGTCCATGAAGGAAAAGACTTCATGCCTGGCACATGCATCTATGATTTGGTCAATAAACAGAGTGGGCAAGTTGTCTTTTGGACAAGAAAAATTCAAGTCATGGAAGTCACTACAGACATGAATGGTTCCTTGTTTTTTATTAATGGGAATATGATTGGAAACCCAAGTGGTATACGTGATGGGGTATATAAATCCTGCTTGGCGTAGTTTTTTGATCTCAGCTTGGATGGTAGGGGCCTTTGACAGGTGAATGGGTCATTGCTTTTGGCGAATGGGGACAACATCAAGCCATGTGTCAATGCGATGTTCAACGATAAATGAATGAAACCCAAACATATCGGTATAGGACCAAGCGACAATATCACGAAATTCCTGAAAAAGTACTTTGTAGGCAGTGAATTCCTCAGAAGAGCATGAAGCAATGATCATAATATCCTCAACTATCTCAGGTTTCATTGAGATATCAACTTTGATGGTTGTTGAGATATTATCCATGTTACCTTCTTCAAAGGATTCAACTTTCGGGATTGGGTTTTTGAACCAATCGACACTTCCATGAATGAAGTATTTTGCTTCAACAAAGAATTGGTCTGATGATGAGGAAGGTTCATCGAGGATGAAAAGGGAGTGATAGAAAACATCATCCCAAGGATATTTAGGAGTCATAAGAGCTTCAAGGATCTCTTAGTCACAGTGAAAGTGGCACTTGGATAGATCATATGGATCTTCCGCGGTTTAGGATGGGGAAGGACGACTGGAAGTGGATATCATAAAGATGGTGTGGTGGGTGTCCAAGGAAGAGGTTGGAGGGTGGATTTCCTCAAGGATAGTGATTTCAGACTCACATAAGTGGTTGAGAAGGTTCATGAGGGAGATCGGTACTCAGGTAGGTTTGGGAAATGATGGGAATAATGACCTTATATACCACAAACGACACACCACTGGTTTGTTCGTAGTGATTTATTCTTAATTGTAGGGATGGTTGGTACATTAACAACTAGATCATCATCAGTCTCGACTACTGTGCACATGTGGGTGCGAAGGAATGGAAAATTGAGATAATTTTGCTTCGCATGGCCAAGGACATAACATAAAGCACTAGTAGGAGGTGGACGTGAATCTACCGAGGATTTTGGTGCCTTACCCCTAGTCTTCATGGGAGGAGGGGTTGTAAAAGTAGATGCAAAAGTAGTCAGTTGTGTACTAGGAGGTGGGTGTGACACCGTCTCAATAGGTTGGACTGGTGTTAGCATGATTTGTGGTGTCAGGGTGGGGGTGGGTGGATCAAGGTACTACATTGGAATTCCCAAAGTGAAGCTAAAAGGATTGAGCATAGCCATGACCAGTTTACTCACAATTATAGAGGGTGGAAAGAGAAAGGGGATCGTGTGCACAGGAAATGAACCCCAATAATTCCCCAAGGTCTACAGTTGGGGCTGCAACTGAGGTGGTGATGAGGTTGGAATTTTAACGGATGTGATGGTGCACAAATATGACATGTCAGTTGTAGAGGGAGGAGGTGGGAGGGACAAAAAGGCATCCATTAAAGGGGTGTTGGTGAATAGGCCAGGACCAATGACAAAAACGAAGGGGATGGATACATTGTTAAAGGTGGTGTTGATGGTAGGTAGGACATTCTCCGGAGTGTCAGGTCCATTAGGATCATAGTACGACAATTGGTCAATATTCATAATATTCCCATAATGGGGGAACATCAGTAGTCAGAAGGCAGTAAAAGTAACATCTCACATTGCATACATGTAACTAGGTCCAAGGAGGAGGTTGTAACCTAGTTGGGCATTCACAACCTCAATTTCAATCAACACGTTTTTTCAATCCAACTCAGCAGGGACATTGGTGAGAGCGCCTTGTGGTTGGGTAGCACGACCAGTGCGAAGGGAGGTGGTTGAGGGATGCAGGGTTGGGGATATGAGCTTCTACCAAATGAAGGTTGAAATAGCACAAGTGGATGCACCCTCATCAATCAATGAATGACCAAATTTCAAATGGTGACCAAAACTTGGAAGGCTATGAATGATGGCATCCGAGGTTCTCCTTGATCCAAGTCGAAAGTGATCAACCTAGAATTAGAGAGGTTGATGACACCTAAAGCAGATAACCAAGATTTTCATTGTGAGTGGCAAGTTCTCAGGACTTCTAGAGCAGACATGGAAGAGGGATATTGGATAAGTCATTGATGATACTGTAATTGAGAGCAGCTCTAGAAGTGGGGTTGTTCGCGATGCGACGAAAAGGGAACCTAGGGAATTTAGTAGTCATGTCCGTGGGGGGTCTTAGAAAATGTAAGGACATATTGAGAGTGGTGGAGGTAGATGAAATAGAGGGATTAATGGTTTTCATGGTGGAGCCATATAGTTTTGTTGAGTCTGTAAGTTGACATTAGATGACAATGTCATACGATGATGGACATCAGGATCGATGGGTTGAACTGCATAAGTGGTTGTAGTATTTTGTTGTACCAATGGTTGGGTTGCAACCATTCCTTGATTCGGTAATGGGTTCTACAACATCATAGGAAAAGGACCTTGTGGTTCTAGGTTTGGCTGTGCTGAAGTGGCAACATTGGTTTCATGTTGATTTTCGGATTATTATTGTAATATCCTGATTTTGACCCCTATTGCATTAAAATTGTATATGATGTAAACACCATTATTAAATCATGGTGATGAGATCAAGGAAAAGGCCCCACCATCGATTTAGCGTTTTATGTATCGATAATTAAAAATCGATACCTATGGTTCTCGTGATAGCCAGACACAATATAAATTGAGACATCATGTAAAAATGCAATTTAATAAAATACCCACAATTAGCTATGCAATGCAATAAGAGATGGGGGCATGATTTCATAAGGAATAGGGAGGGAAATTATTCAAACCTTTGAGCCAATAGTGTTAATACAAATTTCAATGAGAGAACCCATAAAATCTCAACTACCCATTTTGTCTTATGCACCCAATCATTTAATTCTTCCAGAAGTTGGTTGAGGTAGGTAATGCATTGGGAATGGAGAGGAATGGCAGTAAATTTCATATTGGGACAAGCCATCACTTTTGGAAAATCATATCTTTTCTTATGGGGAAAGAAAACACCTATAAATTGGTGCCCAAACCATTACTCACCCATACGTTTCACTTCGTAATGCATTTGGAGCTAGCGGGGGTGTTTTCCTCACATTTTTCTGCAAATTTCCTCATTTTCCATGAATGGGAAACCTATTTTTGTATTACTCAGTGGTTGGGAAGAGAGATTCATGATTTGGTAGTTTATGGAGGTTTTTTCCGTCCCTCTGAAGCCCAGAAATGTCTCCTAAAATTCGATTTTCTCTCCCAGGGTTGATTTCCCCATCTACCATTTCATTTTTGGTTCATAGAACGTTTTTCTTCATGCCCAACATGTGTGTTTTGCTGATATGTGCATCCTTGTTTTGGTCTAAAATGTGAGTAAGACTTAGGAGTGGAAGAGGCCCAAAATTGTCTTAATAAACCTAGTGAAGAGAGGAGCCTCACAAAAAGATTAAGAGGGGTTGGCTAATGTTTTATGCACACCCGAGAGAACACTAGAAGGGAAGGTATGGCTTGAGGGATTGTGTAGCAGTTAAGGGAATACTTACTTGTGTTGGGTGTGTAGGTATTGTGGAGTCCAAGCTAGATAGATATTGTAGAGGTTTCCATATCTCTGTGGTTGAGATCACTAGCTTAACAATTCTTCCTTTCCACTACCTTAGCAGCCTGATAAACCCAACTGTAGATTGACTTGGCTGAATTTTGATATGTATTTGGCTATGTGTAGATTGGCTTGGCTGAACTTTGGTATGTATTTGGCTATGTGTGAGCCTGTTGTTTCCTTTTGATTATGGAAATCATGCCCATATCGGGGGCGGAAGTTGTGCTGAGAGATTGATGGCCACAACTGGCCCATGGTTGGGTGGAACGTTGTAGCGACATAGCTAGTTTCTTGGGTAAATTATTTTCAAGATAAGTATTCTCTTGTATAAATATGCAATGGTATTTGTTTAAGAGTTATTATGAACGTATTGAATGCTTGAATGATATTTTCTTCTATTGTATATTATCGCATTATGCATCTACATATGTTTTTACTTTGAATGCATTTTTGATTATGTTCATGGGGCTAGATCCTTGGTTACGATGGAAGATCACAGCAGTCGCGTCCTCTCCTCGGCGAGAGAGGGGAGGAGACGTGATAGTGTGGTATTAAATCCCATAGGTTGCAGCATTGGGCCTGAATGGGCCAATTTGAACATTCTAAAGAGGTAAGATCACCCTCTATTGAGCACTGGCCAGCAGAGAAAGGCATAAAAAGTTTCAAATTTTTTCTAAGTATAGACATGTCAGCAAAACTTGGGGAGTTTCATTCATACATGTCGAAATAAATGGGAGAGTTTCTCTGACACATGTCAGTTAAGTTGGCTAAGCTTCGCTGATACATGTTAGCGTGAAAGGCCAAGTTTTGCTGATGTCAGAGAAAAGAAAGAAAAATTTTCAATTTTTTT
The DNA here is from genome assembly GCA_001517045.1 of Pseudotsuga menziesii. Taxonomy (NCBI): domain Eukaryota; kingdom Viridiplantae; phylum Streptophyta; class Pinopsida; order Pinales; family Pinaceae; genus Pseudotsuga; species Pseudotsuga menziesii. Next base: position 65,143 of record LPNX010516070.1, on the reverse strand, counting down.
CTAAGTATATGCATGTCGGCAAAACTTGGCGAGTTTTTTCGATACGTCTACAAGTTAAGCTGAGTTTGCCGACACATGTCGGAGGAAATGGATGAGTTTCACCGATGACAAAAACAAAATTCAAAAAATTTTCCAAAGTGTTTTGAAGTTTCTATGTCGGCAAGACATGGTGAGTTTCGCCGCTATGTCGAAAGATACCGACGAGTTTTTCTAACACTTGCCAGAAGAAACTGGTGAGTTTGTCGAGAAAGAAGGATTTTTTTTTTCAAAATTTTTCTAAGTGTTTGAAATTTCCATGTCAGAATAAAAAGCTGAGTTTTGCCGATACATCGGATAAACTTGGCGAGTTTTGCTGATATGTCAAAAGAAAGCGATGGGTTTTGCCGATACGTTAGAAAATTTTGGCAAGTTTTGTTGACAAGTCAGAAGAAAAATATGAGTTTTGTCGATCGGCACAAAAAGGTAAGTTGAATCGATATGTGTCGGAAAAACTCAACGAGTTTTTCCTACACTTCGAAAGAAAAAATGAGTTTTTCTGAGCGATGCAAAAAGGTGAGTTACGTCGATACGTGTCGGAAAAAAATGGCCCCTTGACCCCCTTCGTCCCCCTGAGATAGTCGTTGATTGAGAGAAAAGTCTATGTTTTGAAAATTTTTCAATATAGGTTTTATCCAAATGTAGGCAAGTGATTTATGAATTTTTGAGATTATCACACATCTAACAATTATGTTTATAAACACATCTTGCAAAATCATAGTCACATCAAAGAAAACATCCCACATAGTGGAGTTTGGAAAATTTGGTCTTGGTTGGGCCAATAAGATCAACATCATGAATGATACACATGATCCCTATGAGCCTGAGATAGATGCCATGGGAGTAAACATATAGGTTGAGAATACTAAAACAAAATCCAATGGGAGAAGAAACCAAGAGACTCCCCCAGATATTGCAGCCAACATGAGGAGCCTAAGGGTGGAGATGCAAAGTTGTAGAGAAGATAATGAAAGGATGATTAAAGCTCAGGAAGAAAACAATCAGTTGAATGCAACCATGCTACAGAGTTTTACATACATCCAAAGGAAGATAAAATCTAGGCATTAGAAAAGTTAGTTAAATTTTAAGAAATGTCCATTAGATATGGATGGGCTATTCACTTATGCAAACTTGAATATTCTGCCACTTGGTTCCTATGATGTTCTCATTGGAATGGACTGGTTAGAAGCACACAAGGTTAAAATTGACTGCTACAACAAGAAATTTGCATGCATGGATGAAGAAGGAAACCCAATGATTGTAAGAGGCATTCCAAAGGCAATTTTTGTTAGGCAGGTTTCAACAATGCATTTGAAGAAGTTCTGTAGGAAAGGTTGTTGACTATATGCAACCCATGTTTTGGAGGCAACAAAAAATGAAAATCCTAAGTTGGACTATCCTGTATTGCAATAATTCAGGGATATTTTTTGTGATGAGATTCCAGGACTTCCTTTGAAGAGAGACATTGATTTTACAATTGACCTTGTGCTGGGAGCCGCAGTAGTGTCCAAGACACCCTACAAGATGAGCACACTAGAATTGATAGAGCTAAAAATGCAGTTACAAGAGTTGTTGGAAAATAAATATATAATTGCAAGTGTGTCCCCATGGGGAGAACCAGTTCTATTTTTGAAAAAGAAAGATGGGACACTCAGGCTATGTATTGACTGCACACGGTTGAACGAAGTTACCATGAAGAATAAATACCCATTACCTCGAATTGATGACCTTTTTGATCAAATGAGAGGAACAAAGTTATTTTCAAAAATTGACTTGAGGTTTGGTTACCATCAGGTAAGAATAAAAAAGGAAGATATTTATTAGACAACCTTTAGAACAAGGTATGGGCACTATGAGTTTGTGGTAGCACCATTTGGTCTCACAAATGCACTAGCTACATTCATGTGTCTCATGAATACTGTGTTTAGCAGGTATCTGGACAAGTTTGTTCTTGTCTTCCTAGATGCCTTCTTATTTATTCTAAGAATGAAGAAGAACATGAAGAACATTTGAGAATGGAATTGCAATTCCTAAGGGAGCATAAGGTGTATGCAAAGTTGAGAAAATGTGACTTTTATAAAGATAAAATTCATTATTTGGGTCACATTATCTTAGATGAAGGAATATCTATGGACCCTATGAAGATTGAGGCCATTATGAATTGGCCAACTCCAAGAAATGTGACAGATGCAAGATAATTTATGGGACTTGTTAGGTACTATAGGAGGTTCATTGAAGGATTCTCCAAGGTCACACATTCAATCACTTCCTTGCAAAAGAAGGGGGTAAAGTTTGAATGGACACCAAGATGTGAGGAGAGATTCCAACGATTGAAGAATCTTCTTATGAGTGCACCGATTTTGAAAATTGAAGACCCAGAAAAAGAGTTTGTGGTATGTACCGATGCATGCAATCAAGGACTTGGAGGAGTTATTATGCAAGACAACCACGTGGTATGCTATGAGTCAAGAAAGTTGAAGGAGCATGAGAAGAACTATGCTACTCATGATTTAGAACTTGCAACCATAGTACATGCTCTAAAGATGTGGAGGCATTACTTAATGGGAAGGAAATTTGAGCCAAGGACAGACCGTTGTGGTTTGAAATACTTGTTTGATCAACCAATTTTAAATGCTAGGAAAGCTAGATGGTTGGAATTTTTGTGTGAATTTGGTTTTGAAATAAAACACATAAAAGGAAAAGAAAACAAGGTGGTTGATGCACTTAGCAGGAGAGTACATGAAATGCATGTGGAATCTCTTAGTACTTGCCAACCAGATTTGAGGCAGCAGATTATTAGCCATATTGCCGAGGATGAAGTGTACGTGCAAATAAAAGACAAGTTGCAGCAGCAAAACCTTGAAAGGAAGTACGAAGGATATCAATTGGAAGGAGATGGACTTCTCTCTTATAAAAACAAAATTTATATTCCAAATGTGGTAGACTTGAGGAGGATTGTTATGGATGAAATCCATTAAGCTCCATATTCTGGTCACCCAGGATATCAAAAAACAATTGCTACAACCAAAATGCAATATTTTTGGCCGGTAATGAAAAAGGACATTGTTGAGTATATTTCTAAGTGCATGAAATGCCAGCAAGTGAAGGTTGAACATCAACACCTAGCAGGTTTGTTGCAACATTTTCCAATCCTGGAATGGAAATGGGAAGTCATTTCCATGGATTTTATTATAGGGTTGCCAATGACTATGAGACAACATGATTCCATCATGGTTGTGGTGGACAAGTTAACAAAGTCATCACATTTTATATCGGTCAAGTCCACATATAAAGCCGATGCCATTCAAATATTTTCATGAAGGAAATTTCTAGATTGCATGGATTTCCTAAGGAAATAATTTATGACAGGGATACAAAGTTTACTTCCAATTTTTGGAAGGGTGTTTTTGCAGATTTGGGTACAAAGCTGAACTTCAGCACTACCTACTATCCTAAAACCGATGGACAAACATAGAGAGTAAATCAGGTGCTTGAAGACATGCTTCACATGTATGTAATGGACAAACCATCCTAGTGGGAGGATTATTTGCACTTGGTAGAGTTTGCATATAATAATGGGAAGCAAGCGTCACTGGGAATGAGTCCGTATGAGGATTTATATGGAATAAGGTGTAGGACACCAGTGAATTGGGATAATCCAGTGAATATAATTGTGCTTGGTCCATAATTGCTTAAGGAAATGGATAAATAGGTTGCAAAGATCAGAAATAACTTGAAAGAAACCCAAAATAAACAGAAGACCTATGCAGATAAGCATATAGTGCATATGGAGTTCGGTGTTGGGGATCATGTTTATCTTAGAGTGAGTCCAAGGAAGAGTTCCTTGAAGCTTGGGAGTTGTGCCAAGCTATCACCTAGATATTGTGGGCCATTTGAAGTGCTTGAAAGAATATGGCCAGTTGCATATAGACTTGCATAGAGCTCGTAATGTTTTTCATGTCTCTTTGCTTAAGAAATATGTACATGACCCTAACTATGTGATTAATTGGGATGTGATCCAGGTGGAACCCGAGGGAGAGTTCCAAACCGAGCCATTGTGCATCTTAGACAAGAAGGTAACAGTTCTCTAGAACAGAGCCGTTGGACAGGTAAATGTGCAATGGAAGCAGTACGGTCTCGATGAGGCTACATGGGAGTTGGAGGATGCCATGAAGGTGACACATCTATTTTTGTTCAATTTTGAAGAGCACTGAGAACAATGGTAATGTAAGGGGGAGGGGAATGTAATATCCTGATTTTGACCCCTATTACATTAAAATTGTATATGATGTAAATACCATTATTAAATCATGTTGAGGAGCTCAAGGCCAAGGCCTCACCATCGATTTAGTGTTTTATGTATCGGTAATTAAAAATTGATACCTATGGTTCTTGTGCTAGCTAGGAATAATATAAATTGAGACATCATGTAAAAATGCAATTTAATAAAATACCCACAACTAGCTATGCAATGCAACAAGAGATGGGGGCACGATTTCACAAGGAATAAGGAGGGAAATTATTCAAACCTTTGAGCCAATAGTGTTAAGTCAAATGTCATTGAGAGAACCCATTAACTCTCAAATACCCATTTTGTCCTATGCACCCAATCATTTAATTCTTCTAGAAGTTGGTTGAGGTAGTTAATGCATTGGGAATGGAGAGGTATGGAAGCCAATTTTGGATTGGGGCAAGCCATCATTTTTGGAAAATCATATCTTTTCTTATGGGGAAATAAAACACCTAGAGATTGGTGCCCAAACCATTCCTCACCCATGCGTTTCACTTCCTCAGGAAACCAGAGCTAGCTGGGGCGTTTTCCTCACATTTTAATGCAATTTTCCTTATTTTACATGGCTGTGAAACCCGTTATTTATATTGCTCAGTGGATGGGAAGAGATATTCACAATTTGGGGGTTTATGGAGGTTTTTTATGTCCCTGTGAAGCCTAGAAACATTTTCCGAAATCATATTTTCTCTCACAGGGTTGATTTCCCCATCTACAATTTCTTTCTTGGTTCCCAGAATGTTTTTCTTCATGCTCACCATGTGTGTTTTGCTGTTATGTGCATCCTTGTTTTATTCTGAACTGTGAGTAAGAATTAGGAGTCGAAGAGGCCCATAATTGGCTTGATAAACCTAGTGAAGAGAGGAACCTCACAAAAAGATCAATAGGCGTTGGCTAATATTCTATGCACACCTGAGAGAACACTAAAAGGGAAGGTATGGCCAGAGGGACTTTGTAGTAGTGAAGGGAATACTTCCTTGTGTTGGGTGTGTAGGTATTGTGGAGGAAAATCTAGATAGATATTGTAGAGGTGTCCATAGCTCTAAGGTTGAGCTCACTAACTTAGCAATTCTTCCTTTCCACTGCCTTAGCATCCTGATAAACCCAACTGTAGATTGGCTTGGCTGAATTTTGATATGTATTTGGATATGTGTGAGCCTGACTATAGATTGGATTGGCTGAAATTTAGTCTGTATTTGGCTATGTGTGATCATGTTGTTCCCTTTTCCTTATGGAAATCATGCCCAACTCAGGGGTGAAAGTTGTGCTAAGAAATTAATGAGCACAACTGGACTATGGTTGGATGGAACATTGCAGCGACATAGCTAGTTGCTCGAGGCAACTTATTTTCATGATAAGTATTTCTCTATATAAATATGCAATGGTATTTGTTTAAGAATTATTATGAACATATTGAATGCTTGAATGAGATTTGCTTCCACTATATATTATTGCATTATGCATATACACATTTTTTTACTTTCAATGCATTTTTTATTATGTTCATGGGGTTAGATCCCTGGTTATGATGGAATAGTGCAGCGATCACGTCCTCTCCTCAGTGAGAGAACGTAGGGGACGTGGATGTAATAAGTGGAGAAATCGATGCATTTGGGCGAACTAGTGTGTATAATGGCCATAAACAACACAAATGGTACATGGATGGTGTCCGCAAATCAAGGTTCTTACTAGGTCTAGGTGGACGATGGGGGTTCTGTGCAGGGGAATTAGCTCTGTTGTTGTTAGGATGGTTGGGTTGTTGACCACCCCTTGGAGGTTGGTTGTTTCCCCAGTTCCTACCTCTCTGTCTTCTCCATTGACCTTGTTGGTTATTGGGGGTGGGTTGATTAGGGAGGTTCTTCTGAGCATAGACCTATCCTTGAGAAATAGGAGGAGTTGGGGCTGGAGTAGGTGTAGGTTGCACAATTGGTGGGTAGTAGGCGAGAGTAGATGGAGGGTCTACAAATCCTATTGGTCCCTGAATGTGAGGAATAGGTGCAGGAGACACATATGAAGGTGTGGCTCTTGACAGAGCCACTACACATGAAAAGTCAGGGGTGTAACCAGGTTGGGAGACACCAGGGGCATTACTGGAGTGATGTGGCATGGAAGGAGCAGCCGTGTATAGGTGGGTTTGCTAGGTGATAGAGCCAATGACTCCATTATTAGCATGGGATACCCCCAAGGTATTGCGTTGTGAGGAGACAACACAAGGAGCATCAGGTATGTGTTATACTTGAAATTGGTTTCTATGATCAAACCCATGAAGTGACATGGCCAAGACATATTTTGGGGAGCACTTTTCCTAGTTCTAGGATGTATAATGCACCTTGTCTCCTAACATAGTCCACCGATGACACTTGTTTCCTCAAGACAAAGGGCATCGATGCAACTTTCCCATATATAAGGAGCATCAACACTCAAAAGTAAAAAAAGAAGATTCTGAGAACCTTCTAGATGAAATTCCTCATGGAAGCTTATCCCAACTGCTTAGAATAGGTGGAATCCATGCCCCTAGCCTCTAGGGATCATTACTCACCTTCATCCCAAAATATATCAACCCCTTTGGTATTTCTTTGGCCTATATATACAAGCTTCCCCTCATGTGGGAGGAAATATAATTAAGAGAGCACCTTTATCTAGCTGGAATCACTACTGGTATAGGAGGTAAAGAGTGTAGCTATGAGTGAGGTTTGTAAATCTTGTACTATGTGTATGGAAGTGATGTCAAAGGAATTGTGAGAATGAGGCTTCAACATCAAGGCTTCAGTTGTAGTTTCCTTCTCTTATGTTATTAATACAAACATGTTCTCGTTTTCCATGAACAATTTGTGTTAATATCGATTTGTCATTACTTTTCTCCTTGAATATTAGTATAGATCTTTGAATATCTTGTTGCTTTCATTGTTTTGTCTTGTTCTTCACATTATTTGTAGGTACAACTAATCACAAAAGGATCCACAAGGAAAGAAAAAACTTCAACATTGAGGTAAGGAAAGCTTGATATTCAAGTAGTTCAATTATCTAGGAAAAGGATGCATTGCTATAGCTTTTTGTTCTAGATTTTCCCAATGTATACTAGGGAAATAATCTTTGTCCGCACTGATTGAAAATTCCAGTAACAACATGATGGTGTAAAGGTAACCCGATTGGGAATAGATAGGGTTGAATTGTTGTTCTTTGAGGATTTCTTCTTCCTTAGTTTGTGGGCGCTCGGATGAAACATCCTTGGCGATAGGGTGAGTTAGATTTTAAGAAAGCAATCAAGGAAGATCCTGTCATCTAATTGGATTTTGCATAAGCTATGGTGATGACACCACTCATGGATGTGATCCATGATATGGGTATCAATGTTCTGTCTACAAGATAATAGGATTTCCATGCTCTCATCATAACAACAGGGTAGCTGGAATTACTAGAGGAACATCTAGGCTAAAGACGAAAAATCAGGATAAGTGACATGGGGCAGCTCAATGTACCATTTGGATGCAACACTAGTGAGTGTGCACTGGAATAGCCACAGTTGGATAGAGTCATCCACTGTGATATTGGAGGAGGAACATGATAAGTGGAAGGACATGATGTCGTTTTGAGGGTATTCTCTCTCCTTTCCTTCAAACCTAGGGATGTCTAAAGGAGGTTTGGTAGGAAACGAAGGACACAACGGGTCATGATGTATGGGTTCATTCGTTAATTGCTCCAAATAAGGTAGGTTGAGACTATCCATGGATGGTAGACTAGGACCTGGACTAGTTCTAGGAGGGCCAACAATGGTGCTAGGGTCGATGGACATGTAGGTACCGAAAGAAAATACGGGTTGATAGGGCTGAATTCCAACAGTAGTAGTAGGCACTGGGATGGTGTGAATAGTTAGATAGTGGTAGAAGGGCTAGTGCCCCCATGCATGAATGTAGGGATGGTGTGAACCATGGTGGATGGAGTGGGGCCACAACCAGTGTAGAATACCAACAATAGTGTGTGCGGTGGAGAGGGGCCCACTAGGACTAGGGCCTGTAGGGCTATCATAAGTGATATATAATATGATGGGTGGAGTGTTCACAAGACCATTACCAATAATATCCCCTTGGAAGGGGTTGGGAGGTGAAACAACCATGGGGATAGATGGGGCTATGAACAAGGTAGGTTCGGATTGATAGGAATTTGAATCTAACTCAGATGTAGTGTATGGATCTAAAGGTGGTGAAAAATTCCAAATATGGATCTGACGACGACGGTTCAAGGAACCAAACTGAGGGGTATGCCCCCTAAGTCTCTGGGAGTAGCATGGTGGAGAAATGGTGGCGTGATAGTGTGTTGTATGATGAATGAAGGCTCAAGGGTGTCAAACATGAGCGCAATAGTCCAACTGCAGCCAAGTGTGTAGAAGGAGAAATAATAAGTGGTGGCACACAGTCCAAAAATAAGTCTCTAAAACCGAACTACAACAATGTGTCACAACAAGAGAGTCTATAACAAACATACCAGAAAGCTAACAAGCAACACTACCTATGAAGAAAATCACACAAAAACCTATGGGGTATAAGTGCAAGCAAGCTCCCAACTATAAGATGGAATTCCCTCACAAATCATATACTCTACTGGGTGGTGGAATCCACAGTTAAATAATATGAAATGGAAGAACCAAAGGCTAAGAAAATTCCACTACCGAGAGGGACCTCGGGTAAAAGAGCCCTAAGAGGTTGGAAACTAGGCTACCTCATTCATGACACATTTGAGATTGTTTCCTGACACTTCAGCCCTTTGGTCCTTGACACCCAATATGGTCCTTGGAATGCACGAGGAGGACCATGAAGGGTTTACATTCGATATAGAATGGAGTGCGGTTTTCCACCCTGACTTCTGAAACCCCTTCGTTGTGTCTTACCCCAGCAGAGCAGGAGGCCTCCTGATAAAATGGTTGTGACCATGTCAACAAACACTAGAGGATTTTGGTTCCCTAGAAGATAACAACTATGTCTCATATGTAAGTAAAAAAGGGGCATTATTTGGATGCCTATCCCCAAGTGATCCCCAATGTCCTAACTTAACTGCAATATTGTTTTGGTCCTCAAATGAGGTTACAATGTTGGTTGGGTTAAGATAAATTTTAGGCTCAACTTGGAGTCATGAACCAAGTGTTTATTTTAAGGTGTAATATGTAGGCACAAGTGGTGTAATCTCTAAACCCTAGTGCTCTCATGCCAGATATGCATATGCTCAAAAATAAAGAAAAATAACGAAAATAAATATTTTTCAATACCTAAAAACTAATTCTTCCAGATAAAAAAACATACAAGTAAATAAGAACATAAGGAACCCCATAGGGTGTAGGAAACACACAGGGGGTTGCATAGTATTGTAAAACAGCTGTGACTGAGACGAAAAATCAATAGAAAACCACATGTCACACTTAACAGCGGTTTCTTTGTGATAAATCACACTAAAATGGGGCATAGAAGCGACCGGGGTCGCTTCAGAAGCATGGACAAGGATGAACATGTTAGAACACTAATCCATCCTTATTACCTAGTTTATACCTTAGTCAATTTCATTTGCATTAAGTTGCTATGGTCTAGACTTAGGGAATTTGATCTAGGAGATGAACTGGTTATTTTGTAGACCATTCACACATGCAACAGTGCTATAGTTGGTCAACCTAGCACATTTTCACCCTCATTTATTGTCTTGGAGTGCTACCTCCTTGAATTGGGGAATCTGGGTTTGACTAGGGGCGCTAATGATGCATTTTATCATTTTTGGCTCTCCTAGGAGCATTTATTGTCACATTGAGCCACCCACACACATCTGTTTTCTCACCCACATTCCTTGGTGTCATTATTTCCTCAAAACACTTCAACAATGTTCACATGAGGATTCGTAACTATTTTGGCTGAGTTGGAGCTTGATTGGTCCACCTAGGGGGGATTGAGGTTGGTTTTGGCCATGTCACATGTAAACTCAGATTTGGCTTCCTAAGCCTCACAAATTGATCTATATGTAATATATTCCTGTTCCTAACACATTCATATGTTATAAATTTCAATAATATCCACTTTGTGTTCACATGTGTATGTAAATTTTGTTCCTCTTTCAAGCTTTTTGCCTATTTTTGCGAAGTAGTCTGAATTGTCAGAGTCTCTTGTGCTCCTAAATATTGTTGTAGATCAAATTATCACATGGTATTAGATCATAGGTCTCAGGTTCAATACCCCCGAGCTACACCAGAGGGGGGGTGTTGGAGTATCGATACAATAACATGGTATAACCGTCGCACCACTGGGAATTTCCTGGTGATAGGGCCTTGTGATGGGTTTAAAATGTTCATCAAAATCTGTAGGTTTTGGTGTAACAACAAACCTTACATGGTATCATAGCTGACTGGATTTGCAGATCAATCTTGAGTGTTTGAGCTACATATTGAGATATTTTTCGGATAAATTTGAGTGTTTTTGCAGGTACTTTCAACAAAATATCACCACTAGAGCAAGCAGATATGGATCCAAACCACATATTTCTCACTCCATTCAATTACTTAGAATGTAAGGTCGAGATGGTAATCCAACTGAGATATAAGGGTCTCTACAGGGTCACCATGGGTACACAAGTGGAACCAAACTCTGCAGTAGTGTTGATGGGCCGAAGATTGGCATGATTGTCAACCAAGAGACAACCTGATCCAAGAGTTTTCAAAGATGCTCTCAGTCGTTAGGTAGTTTCCTCTGATGGGATTAAGGCCCCGTTTCCTTCCCTAAGTTACTCCTAGCTATAGGAGAAAATTTTAAAGAACAGTAAGCTGCTGCTTGTTAATTAGGTCTATGCTATCCCTAAGAAATTACAGAGAAAAATAGTTAATATAATTTCTGGTTAATCAATATATTACATAATTAATCACTGAAAACTAATCTGGTTAAACAATTAATCTATGAATATAAGAACAAATGATTAAGAATATATTAACAAATTAAATCAATTTACATAATCTACACTATAAACACATGTATTCACAACAAGATCAGAAAATAACTTGGCAGTGGTATAACTATAAAGGTCCGATTTAATAGATTTTCTGTAAAAAAAATAACAAAAGAGAACTTTCCTTAATCTATCCTAATTATCCTATCCTGATCAAGAGCATAGAAAGCATTAACCTGGAATCAAATTGAAAATAATGCTACTGTGCTAATAACCCTGAAAATATTCAGAAGAAATTCAGAAATTTAAACAAGATAACACAGTGAACAAGTATATCACATACATCATGATGATAACATCAAATCTACTATGTGACATATATTAGCAAATTAAAACCAGTATAAGTCGATAATTAAACATGATGCATTTGCATAATTCATTAAAGAAATAATGACAAAAAAACATAAATACTGCAGAAAGAAGTGACAAGATCAAACGATATCATAAATACATTTGCAAAGTATAAATACTATAAATATATATAGATATCACCAGTCAAAGTGCTGTAACTGCTAACAAAAAATTGTCTGAAGTCACAGGAAATAATTACAGTGATCTTGTCTCGCCCTTTTCCCAACTATTAACCCCCCATCCCAGTAATACATGTCTCCTTTAAATACATTTAATCTCACAAGGAGATAGTTCTATAAAACTGGCAACTATAAAATCGAAATCTTAACCAATTTCATTAAAAATGACAAATGCAATTGTCATTTTTCTATATACATTATAATGTCTTGAAATGGGAAAGACTCGATTTATATCAATGAATCAAAAATGACAAAGACACTAATGATGTAATGACACCTGGGAGACAGCATAGCCAACCGATTTGTTCACGATCATCTAGGGATCATCCTGAAAATGGGAAATAATCAAAATCCAAGAGAAACGCATCACCTGCAATACTACATAGTAAAGAAAAACAATTAATACACACACAAGAGAAAAATAAGTAAACTATACAATCCATAAATCAATTCAAACCAATACCTGTAACAAAATAACTTGATTATCACTTGATTATAAACCTCAAAACTTGAAATCTTCTTGAACATATATACAATAGTAAGTGTGTCCAAAATATCATAATTTAATAGGAGCATTAAACACCTGTATATTCACGCCATTCACTGGATTCTGTGAATGACCCTTGAATTGCATCAAAGTAACCTGAGCATTAAGCTCACGCACTTTTTCCTCATTCTTATGATTCTCGTTTTGTAATTTCAGGACTCTCCGAATCAACCTATTCTTATGCTTCTTCAGGCGCAGCAGATACTTATCATCTAAATCAGATTTCTCTTTCATCCTTATATTCTCGGCTTTAATAGCATCATGATGTGCAACCATCTCTGTCACTTCTTCCTCCATCCTATGTATTTTATCCAACAAACAGTTTACAAATAACGGGTGAATCATTTCACCAATTTGATAAGAACCTGGTAAATTTGCTTCTACAGACTTTCCCTTAATAGGAGGATCGACCATAGGGTGAACCTGAAGATTCTTATTGGACACAGGAGGACTGCTATCTGCAGGATTTACGATCAGCTCATGATCAATGTCAAGGCCATCACTAGGCGAGACAGGATTCTCTTCTTCATCATCTAGCACAACTGTTTCAATGTCAACGTTATTACTCACTGAAGGCTTAACAACACTAACCTTGGCCACCATACTCCTCGTAAACCTGCTGGCGACCTTAACATTTGGCCTTTTGCCCTTCTGTTCGCAGATATGGTCATTGCATTTCAGTGTCACAGGGGATAGGTTTAAAGAATTCCTCCTACGCTTGGAAAACACAGGGGTACCAGGACTACAAACAGGAGCGGAAGCATTATCACCACGGACACCAAGGCTTACACAACCAGTAGGGTTTGACATAGGCTTGTGCACAGGTGAATTTGGATTTTGACAAGGCTGTTGATGCCTTAAACATTCTTCAGCACAATCGAATTGGCAATGGCAGAATGCCAAGAATCCATTTGATTCGAGAAAATCATCCCATGACCGATTTTGCTTCGACAATTCTCTTTCTACCAATATCCTAACCAGGCCATGATGAAACAGACTGTGACTGATGTTCTTTGGCCCCTTCTTAATGGCCGAAGACATCTTGGTCATGCTCTGAACTAGATAATGAGGCAAATTAAGAGAAAAACCAATAAACACAGCCATCAACCGGAGATGATAGACATAAGCAGAGGAGAGACGACCTTCGCAGGTCACATACCTGTGAATAACGTCCAAGACCGGTCGCCATTCTTTCTTGAAGTATTTCCACGAAACCCCGGTTCAGAAGGACACATCTTGACAAGGGTTTTTCAACATCTGTTTCCATTTAGTCACCTCCATCTGCTTGTATTTGAACCAGCGTTCACCTGTCAATGACAAACCCATAGCCAGAGCAACTGAACGCTCATCAACCCTGAATTGAAGGTCAGCTACTTTAACCCTAGCATCATCCAGCGACAAAGCAAATAACCTCGTCACCTCAGGTTTCGAGTCTATAAACTTGCGGATGAATGGCAACCATCCAACTACTTCCACCTTATCTAGGAGCTCAGGGTTTGAATCAAGGATTTTCATGTCACTGGGTTTGACCCTGACCACAGGAGCCATGGCTGCATGCGTAAATGCTTGAAGCCACACATAGAAGAGATACCACAAATCAAAACACGACAGTGAGCTGGAGAGTGAGCACTTAGGATGCAAACCGAGCAGAAAACATAAGCAATGGAACCAAACTCTCTGATAAACAAAATGCGACATGAACAGACGCAGCCAATAACCCTGTAAGCTCAGCATAGAGGGAAATGATCATGCAGAGAGGCAATCAAAAAAGAAAGTGACGGCGAAGACTCTAGACTGGACTCAAGTTGCCATTATTTATTTGACATAATCGACATACAATCACACCGTAAATAAATCACAGGTGTTCAATGCACAGGGAGCCACGATATTGAGCACGTACTTGCAATTGAATGTGATTTACAGAGTTAAGTACGAGTGCAATGATACCATATCAACCTTGCAGCAGGTGGATCGGATTCAAAGGCAATGACATGAATTAATCTAACCATAAGCAATAAACCTATGTCACCCTTACCGTATAGTGATTTAAACCTTTGAACATGGCAAATATATTACATGAAGCACAAGACACAAACCATCGTATCAACCTCGACCCTTTACATGCAATAATATAAGTCAAGATATGAAACATATTACTAAGGTCAGGATTTAATACTTATGCTTGGATTAGGCACGATTCAAAAGTAATAGGAAAAACTTTGGATAAGACACCTCTGCATGGAATATTTAGCCTTCGATGCTCTAGGACCTTGTCAAATTTACAATAAACCAATAACACATATCCATTGATTAATATTCGATTGAATACTTATGGTGGGAGGCATAAAAACCAAAGCTTATCCCTTAATTTAAAAGGTGAACCAATTCAAAATAATGATTTCAATGGAGTGAATTTTGTCTATTAACCATAGTTCACAAAGGTGTAAAAAGCATGGAATTTCATCAATTTAGTAGCTCATGGAATGTCACCATTTCAGTAGCTGTTGATTCTTTAGATTTGAAATGAGGAATTCAAACATTTCATCAAACAAAATAAAATTTTGTTTGATGAAATTTGTTTTTTAAGGCTGTTGAGTAAGGGCACAACAGATGGCGACTGACTGGGCGAAACAATTATCTCTGTTTTCTTGACCTGAAACCATGTAATCAAAACATTAAATCCCTCATGTATACCATTGTACAGAAATCAATATTTTAACATCTTAAACAGATTCAGGCATTTCACATATCAAAAGATTACCAGAAATCTGCACTTTTAATTATTGATTTGATAAATATTAGGTCTCTCACAAAAGTCAATCCAAACGAAATAAAACAGTAAGTGGCTCAGTTTTTGAAAAATAAAATCTCGATACCACAAGCATGGCCCTGTTGCCAGCAGGCATCCATAGCCTCGACAAGGTTGCTTCAAAGCCCAAATAATGCCAGTATCCCATCTGCCGGTTATAGATATACAATTATGGTTAGGTTGAACTGTTATCATCATTTTTAATTTTTTTATTTATTTTTTATATATGGATGAAGGCCATGATTCTGGCTTGGTAACCAGATAGTAACCATGTCAGTCACCAATCTGCACCACAGTAAATAAACCGGCTCGTAATGAGACCTTTTATCCCTCAGAGTTTTCTGTCCAAGGGCCATTGTCCAGTCTTGGTGACCAGAAACGACAATGTTACTGAATGCAAACCTATGATCCTGAACAGACCGGCTCATTATGAGACCCTTTGTCCTTCAGATTATTTAAAGATAATCAAATCCAACCATGACCATATTTTAGTTATATTTAATCTCCAATGAGATTATCTTAACAGATGGGGAGGCAAGTCTAATTCTCTTTACAAGAAGGGATGGCGTAAAAGACTTAAATAGATAACCTTGACAAATACTGCCCTAATTCTTTTGGAAAAATCTTTGCAGAAACTCATCTTATTAACTTATGTTAACATGATTTAAGAATCTCTGGTAAAATCTATAAAGATAAAAAACCGTTCACTGTTCAAGACGTAAAACAGTATGACAATTTTCAGGATAGTACGATCTTCGTACATGATTTGTAGATCAATCACAAGATTTGATAAAAAGTCATCAGCTTGAAGTTTGACAAATTGATCGGTCTCAAAAATATGCAATTAAAATAGTAAATAGATATGAGAAGAGATTCAAAACAAACAAATAAAATAAACACACCAAAAGAAAATTCCACAAACCGAGCACACCACACAAGGTATATACAAAATAATCTGCTAATGAGGATCAACAGAAGTATTTTTTGATCAGTTGACCATTCACCGGAAGGTTCTCGATGTCTCCCTCCAGCGTCTACAACCTAAATGTACTAGGACCAAGTTTTTCTGTAATGATAAATGGTCCCAGCCACAGGCATTGGAACTTAGTATGTTTTCCTCTGTCTTCGTGCTCCTTCTCCCATTTCAGAACTAGGTTGCCTACTTCCAAATCCATACTGGCTGATTTTCTATGATCGAACCAGCGTTTCACTGTCTTCTGGTGTTGGTCAAATTTTTTTTCTGGCTGACTCTCTTTCTTCCTCCAGCTTAAGCAGAGTATTAATTCTATGTTCCATGGCAGAACATGCTGTTTCCTGTACTAACTGGGAGAGCTGTAGAGAGGGTAAAAATAAATGAGGAGGCAAAATAGCTTCCTTACCGTATACCAGGAAAAAGGGAGAATTACCTATGGCAGCCTTGGGAGTCACTCTGTCAGCCCACAGGGCATTGGATAAGGCGTTGTGCCAATTTCTATGATGATTAACTACTGTGCGTTTCAAAATTTTGATTAAATTTTTATTGGAAGATTCAGCTAATCCGTTACCCTAAGGATAATAATTAGCTGAATATTTTAACTTTATGCCCTTTTCCAACGCATATTCTGTTAACTTTACAGAAGAAAAATAGGTTTCATTGTCAAAAATCAAAGATTTGGGAACACCAAACCTGGTGATAATAAAAAAATCAAGGAATGATATCACCTGTTCTGAGTTAACCACTCGCAAAGGGATGGCTTCAACCCATCTAGTGAAATAATCGGTGGCTGTCAGAATGTATTTGTGCTGCTGTGAGGAAGCTGGTGTAATTGGACCAACAATGTCTAAACCCCATTGTTGAAATGGGACTTCAATAATAACAGGCTGGAGAGGTAATGCTGCTTTCTTAAGCCTGCCGCCTGCTCTTTGACACTCTTGACATTTCCTAGCAAATGCATATGCATCTTTGAACAAAGTAGGCCAGTAGTAACCAGCTTTGAGTACTTTATGTGCAATGGTTTCTCCGCCAAAGTGTCCCCCGGCAGGCCCTGCATGTAATTGAGACAACACATTATCAGCTTCATTCCTCTCTAAACAATGAAGGAGAACCCCTTCGAAATTATTTTTGAACAGATTGTTATCAATCAGCTGATAAGGGGCAGATCTTAATCTCAAATCCCTCTTGCTATGTGAATCTAAATGTTTAGGAGCATTTCCATGTAAAAAAAAAAATTAATATCATGATAGCAGGAATCAGAGGGGGCTGAGATTGGAAAAACTTCCCTTTCAAAAAGAGAATGTTCATCAAAGAAGTGCAGATCAGATTCAGAGATGTCTGAAGATCCAGCTGCCAACTTACAAAGTCCCTGTCCTCTGACAATATTTAAAGGCTTGATTTCCAGGTCATACTCCTGAAGTGCTGTAACCCAATGGGATAGCTTTTCACCCAGGTCCTTTTGTACCAAAAAATTTTTGACTGCGGAATACGGCACAATAACCTTGGTATGAGACTTCAGCAAATAAGGCCGGAAATGTTTTACTGACTTAAAAATAGCAAATTCTTGTTTGTCTACTTCTGGATAATTCAGCTCTGCAGCATTCAAACCAGAACTCGTAAAATCAATGGGAGCTTCATTGTTTTCCTGATTTTTCTGCGTTAAAACAGTGGCATATGAAGAGTCAGAAGCAAACATGTACAAAATAAATGGTTTAGAAAAATCTGGGCTTGTTAAAGTAGGAGCTTCAGCAATAGCTTTCAATATATCGTGAAAAGATTGCTTTCTTCAGCAGACCATTTAAACTCAGCATCTTTCTTAATCATTTTTTGAAGTGGCCTGACAATTTCAGTGAACCCAGGAATAAATCTAGAAACAAAATTTATCTTCCCAAGAAATGACTGCATAGTTTTCTTTGAGTGAGGCATAGAAATCTGTGATATAGCCTGGGTACGTTCGGGGTCAATATTGATACCTTGTTTTGAAACTACAAAACCCAATAACTTACCTTCTGTAACTGCAAAGATGGATTTCTTTGGATTCAGGGAGATCCCATATTTCTTGCAATGCTCAAAAACCCTCCTGAGATGTGTCAAGTGATCAGCTCTGTTTTTTGAAAAGACAATTATATCGTCAAGGTAAATGACGACAAATTTACCGATCAGACCTCTGAACGCAATATCCATTGCCCTTTGAAACGTTGCTCCGGCATTAATTAAGCCAAAAGGCATTTTCCTGTAGGCGTAAGTTCCCCAAGGGGTTCTAAAGGTTGTTTTCAATTGATCTGTTTTGGATACTAACACTTGGTTGTACCCCGAAAATCCATCTAAAAGTGAAAACATTTCAGATCCAGAAACCTGTTGTAATATCTTTTCCATAGGCGGAACGGGATAATTGTCCTTTTCCGAAACCTTGTTGAGATTTCGGAAATCAATGCACAACCTAATATCACCATTTTTCTTTTTGATGGGGACGAGATTTGCTACCCACTGGGCATGTTGCAATGGAAAAATTATTCTAGCAGCAAGGAGTTTGTTAAGCTCCTTCTTAACAGCCGGTTCTAGGCTAGGATGCATTTTCCTCAACTTCTGTTGGAAAGGTTTAGCCTGTTGTTTCATGGGGATGACATGTTGCATTAGATTTGGATCAAAAGTCTTAAGATCATCATACGTCCATGCAAAAATTTCTTTAAACTCATTAAAGAGTCGTATGAAGGCTATTTTTTCTTGGGGAGTACATGTACTGCCCAGATTAACACATTGAGGATTGTGTTGAGTGCCCAGATTTATAACTTCAGATTGCATAATGGAGCTGTTGGTTTTACAGTTCCTTGCACCTTTAAATTTATCCTTTAGATCATAAAATTTCTCAAGTTTAATCACAGATCTAGGAAGGGTGCTAACCTGATTAAGAGATTCCTCAATTGAACAAGGATTATGAATTACCGCAAAGTTATACAGATCCTCATCGTGAGTCATCTCATCGATGATTGCGTATTTGAAAGTGTCCTTCATGGTCAAAAACTCGATTATCTGCTCGTCGTGGTCGAAGACTCTACAATTGACAATGTTATCAGGTACAGAAGGTCTAAAAATCAATTCAACAGAGAAAGAATCAGCAAGCATCCCTTCAGACGGGATTAACCTTGAAGCAACATTAGCTAAAAGATCTGCTTCCTGATTCAAATAATGAGGAATAGAACTTATGTTGAAAGCTTCAAATGATGGTAATAAATTCCATACCTCTGCTTGGTAATTTCTCAGATGCCCAGCAATGCAATGTATAGTGTTTCGTACCTGTCTAACAATAATCTCAGAGTCTCCTAACACTACCAAAGCTTTGGCTCCTAGGTCAATTGCCTTTTTCAGCCCTTGAATAAGAGCTTCATATTCAGCAACATTGTTGGTGCAATCAAATTCCAACCTGAAAGAAATGAAATGCCCTTTTCCATGGGGATCTATCAGCAAGCAACCGGACCTAGCCCCTTCTTTTGACTTAGATCCATCAAAGTATAGAGACCAGAGACCATTATTCAGGTCTAAATGTATAGTGTTTGGAACTGGAATTTCGTCTGGAACTTGTGTAAAATGGAATACTTCAGACTGCTGTTCTGGATCTTGAACTGATGAAGTTTTAGCCTCAAGGTTTCCAAAGAAGCAATCAACCATATAATTTCCCATTATGGTATCAGTAAATAGTACTGGCTCATTTGAGTCATCCAGTTCAGTGACCGTGTGCTTCATATAGCGTTCTCGATCAATTCTAATTTTATTTGGGTGACCATTATGGGGTATCCATAAATGTGACCAGTCGGTTGCAAAGTATCCCTTCAATTTTTCAAACCAATCTCTGCTGAGAAATAATCCATATGCCTCCGGGATATCTGCAACAATTATGTCAATGATGAAATGGACCTGGGGATTTGAAGCTAGTCTTATCAGTACTTCATTCAACTTTCCTATTACCTTTACATTAGATCGGTCAAGTTGCACAATACTCGTATCACATGGTACTGGGACTGCATTAAGTTTTTTACATACCGAATATGGCATGACATTTTTCGAAGCCCCAAAATCTATCATACAATTGTGCACTTTGGGATTGCCGATTTCAAACGTAAGTAGAAAAGGAGGAGTTGAGGAATCTGATTTCTTACCTATGGATGAGGCATTGACTGAAGATTTCATTGGTTTGTCTTTGGAACTAGCAGAACTGTTTTGAGTGGAGGGAGTTTTGCCATTTTTACTTAGAGAAACTCCTTGCATCATCTTATCTCGAATTACAGGCAATTTGAGAAGTTCATAGATCGAAATGTTGGCTCTGATTTTCTTCAAATCCTCAACCAAGTCATATTCCAACTCGAGAGAAGGTGTAGACTTAGTATTTGAAGGTTTATTTTTTGTTTTGACAGCTGAACTATCGTCTGTAGTTGTTGTTGAAGGTTCTCCCGAGGACTGATTTTTCTTGCTTCTAGTATTATATTGATGTTGATTAATGTTCACAACAGCAACATATTCATCATCAGTCAGTTCTGTGGTATCCCAGAAGTGACTGATAACTTGAGGAGGTTTTTCTTCCATGTCATTATCTTTGTCTTGGGTATCTTCAGAATTCTGTCCGGAATATTGAGTTTCACTTTCAGCTGATGTTTCTAGGCCTGAAACTAACAATTTTAGAAAGCTATTAATTTCCTCAACATTATTAGCCTCAGAGGGTGGGGCCTGTTTAGCAGCTGTATTTTGGAATGGCCTTCTAAAAGGCTGTCTAGGTGGTTCTTTATTTGGAGTGCTTTCAGAAGTACCTTTCTTCAAATCAATGATTTCATTGGACACCTTTTTAATAACTCTTTGGAGGCTGTCTAAGTCTAATGCATATTGACCCTTTTTCTCAGGATTTACGTTTTTGGAAGGACTCTCAGTCTTTTTACGAGAGGAAGATGCAGAATCAGCGTCTACCCTAGGGTTTGTCTTAATAGCAGACATGTCCTTTTCGACCTTAATAGCTTCATCAAAGGTTTCAGCGAGAGTGGGTTTGGCCGCTCTCCTGACAAACATGGCCATAGACACGGGCAAGGAAGAAGTATAGAATTCAATAGTGACATCTTCATCCGGCCTTGAGGTAGCAGGAATTCTGTTTCTTAGAGTTAGGAATCGCTGGTTAAAATATTTGACCTTCTCCTTGGTTTCCATATGGATCCTAGAAATTTCTAAAACCAACACAGCTAGAGTCTTGTCGTCTCCAAACTTGTTCATGAAAGCCAACTCGAACTCATTCCAGCTGGTAATAGAACCAGTGGTAAGTGAAAAATACCAAGTTGAGGCTTTGCCCTCAAATGTATAAGGGAAAAGTCGACAGACTACGTCTTCATGTTCAACATCCAAAAGCCGAACTGCTAGCATGAATTTTTTAACATGATCTTCTGCAGGCTCTTTCAACTCGGGATTGAACTTGGGCAACAATTTCTCAAGATGTTTTGGCAAAGGATGTTGATCACCTGGCACAGCAACCGCATCTTGAGCTAACCATGGCATATTGGCATTGGGGTTCGGGTTTAAACCTGCCATGTTCCTTGGAGATGGAGGTGGTGATGGTGGTGTTTGAAAGATGTGAGGAGGTGAATGAGGCGGTGATGGTGGTCGACCAGACCCTCCTGAAGCAGGTGGTTCTGAAGAAGATGAAGGTTGATTGGTGCCTATCAAAGGCTGTTGTAGTTGACAGTCAGGGAAGACACCTACAGGTTGATCTTGTTCTTCAGAAGTAGACTCAGTATGGTGAGTACGTGGTCGTCTGATCTGTGGAAGAGGTAATTCAGTGGGTTGGATCTCGGTGAGATTCGAATAAGCTCTTGTTAAAATCCTACGAGATTCATTGATGGCCTATTCGAACTGGTCAAGTTCTTCAGGTGGGTGGGAACCGCTAGAGTTGAACTGAGAGATGAGGCTTCTAACAGTATCATTCAGTGGGGTCTCACTTAATCGTGATGACTGGAAAGTGAGTGGTTGTGTTGATGACTGTAATCCACCCGATCAAGAAGGTGGTGTGAATTCAGGAGTAGAGGGGTGATTAGTATTATGAACTGGATTTTTTTTATCAGCCATTCGCTTAAGCTGGCCCTCCTTCTAGCGCCATTGTTGACGGGCCGAAGATTGGCACGTTTGTCAACTGAGAGACAACCCGATCCAAGAGTTTTCAAAGATGCTCTCAATCGTAAGGTAGCTTCCTCTGACAGGATTAAGGCCCTGTTTCCTTCCCTAAGTTACTCCTAGCTACAGGAGAAAATTCTAAAGAACAGTAAGCACAAGACACAAACCATCGTATCAACCTCGACCCTTTACATGCAACAATATAAGTCATGATATGAAACATATTACTAAGGTCAGGATTTAATACTTATGCTTGGATTAGGCATGATTCGAAAGTAAGAGGACAAACTTTGGATAAGACACCTCTGCATGGAATATTTAGCCTTCGATGCTCTAGGACCTTGTCAAATTTACAATAAACCAATAACACATATCCATTGATTAATATTCGATTGAAGACTTATGGTGGGAGGCATAAAAACCAAAGCTTATCCCTTAATTTAAAAGGTAAACCAATTCAAAATAATGATTTCAATGGAGTGAATTCTGTCTATTAACCATAGTTCACAAAGGTGTAAAAAACATGGAATTTCATCAATTTAGTAGCTCATGGAATGTCACCATTTCAGTAGCTGTCGATTCTTTAGATTTGAAATGAGGAATTCAAACATTTCATCAAACAAAATAAAATTTTGTTTGATGAAATTTGTTTTTTAAGGCTGTTGAGTAAGGGAACAACAAGTAGAGAAGTCAAAATACTTCAATAGACTTGATGAGGCATTAGGATTGCCGTGTCTAAGAATTCCAAGAGATATCCTATTTCATGTGGATAGTTTGACAACCCCAAATGAGGTGTGGTAGAAGCTCAAATCCCTCTTTGGGAAAATTGATGATTTGAGGGGACATCAGCTTGAAAATGAGCTCATTACCCTGAGCCCAATGCATTTTGACGCCATACAAGAGTTCTTCACCAAAGTTAAGTCTCTATTACTTCAACTCAAGTAGTGTGGAATTGAGAAGAAGGAAGAACAACTAATACTTTCAATCCTTTCGAAGTTGGGGCCAGAATACTTAGTGTTTGTTAGCACATTCCTTTCTAGCAAGCTAACCATTCGAAATTGGAAAATTCCAACACTAGAAAGCTTCATGGATTCCTTGACCGAGGAGTAGGAAAATCTAGTTCAGATGGGCACCATCAAAAAAGGCAAGGATCAAGAACTTGCTGCAGGTATTTTGAATTCTTCCAAAGGCAAGAAGAAATCCAAGAATTCAAAACAACTAGAGAAGAAGAAGCAAGACAGACCCAAGAATCATGATTGGGGTTCAAGTCCTTGTAAGGAAAAAGGACAAGAAAGGAAATGAGAAAACCAAATGCACCTATTGCCACAATGGATGGCATCTAGAGAGCTCTTGCATGAAGAATAACATTGACATGATGGCACAAATACTGGAGAAAAACAACATCCCAGTACTAGATGGCTCAAGGAGAAAGGATGATAGCTCAGGTTCTGACAACAAGGAGAAATGCCATGCTTTGGTTGTAGGTTATTCTGATCCCTCCACCTTCATCATTGATTCAAGATCATCCAGGAATATGGCCTCTGTCAGAGATATCTTCACTTCCATGCATTCGAATAGTGGCCCAGCTGTTTGAATGGGAGATGACTTTGAGATCCAGACCAAGGGAGTTGGTAGGATTGAACTTGACCATGGATATTTCAATGATGTCCTCTATGTACCTGCTTTGGAATCCAATTTTCTGTCAGTATACCAAATGACACATACTGGAGAATCCAAGAGAGTAACATTTACTCCTAATGTGGTAGAGATAGCATAAATCTCCTCCAACAAAGTTGTGGCATTGGGGTATGCAGATCACCAAGCTAGAATGTATAAATTCTCCAAATTTCTTCCAAATTCCAGTGGGAAAGCACTTCTATCTCATGCCAATGATACCTTCAAGCTATTGCATGAGAGATTTGGACACATGAACTACAAATACCTTCAAGCACTCAGCAAGGATGAGATGGTGGAAGGGCTTCCTCATATCAAATATTCCAATCGTGCATGCATTGGTTGTGTAGTGGGAAAGAATCCAAAGTGCATATATGAGAAGGGGAAGGAAAGGAGAGATACATAAACAATTGGATTGATGCATTTAGATCTCATTGGTCCTCTTCCCACACCCTCCTATGGAGGATCAAGGTAAGTTCTCACTTTCATAGATGATTACTCAAGGTTATGTTGGGTGTACTTCCTTAAGCTAAAATATGAAGTCTTTGAGACCTTGAAGATTTGGAAGGACCTAGTTGAGAACCAAAGTGGGAATAATATTAAAATCCTTATAAATAATAATGGTAAAGAGTATGTCAATAAAAAATTGCAACATCTATGTGAGGAATGTGGCATCCAAATGCAAGATTCGGTCCCCTACACACTATTAAATTTTCATATGCTAAGCTAGATCATTAGTATTTCATTTCAATTTCATAACAAAAGAATATAAACAGGATCACTGAAAGATAGATAAGCACAACCATACAAAAGGAACACAAATATTTATCCTGGGAAAACCCTAAAGGGAAAAACCCAGCGAAAACTTCCTCAATATAGATGCCCCAAAATGTAAAAGATAAAACCAATAAGGAGATCAAAGCCTGATCCTCCTCCTTCTCCAACTACTTCTCTCTCCTCCACTAATGCGCTACACAAGTGAGAGTGTGTGCTCCAAATGAGGAGAGCTACACCTCTATTTATATTCATCTGTTCACTTTAATTAACTCATCTGACATGTAGGCTCGAGTTACACATGTAGGCTCAAGACACCACACTGGGGTGCTAATGACCCACCTTTATAAATAGAGGGGACTACCTCATGAATCTTATTAGTTCTTCTGATTAGAAGCATTGGGGTACAAAGTAATACAAGTGGTTCTCTCAGTAGGATCATCGGGGACCAAAAAAGATACACATAGAATATTCTTCGAAGCTACAATATTTCAACACTCCCCCTTAATGAGAAGGGTATTCTACAACAACATCAGCAACAACAATAGTAGGAGAGAGATAGAGGACATCATCAACATCATCAGGGTAACACATCTATAAATCATTGGAAGCTTTTCAACATCATATAGTCTTCGTCTTCAATATTCAACGATAGGAACTCTTTGATCGGCATCAACATCTTTTGACCTTTCGATCAACAACCTCTTCAGCAACATCTTCAGCACTTTGACCTTTTGATCAGCAACATCTTCAGCAACATCTTCAACACTTTGAACTTTCAATCAGAAACATCTTCAGCACTTTGATCTTTCGATCAACAACATCTTCAGTAACATCTTCAGCACTTTGACCTTTTGATCAACAACAACAACAACATCATACTCTGATCTTTTGATCAGAAACATCCTCGTCATCATACTCTGATATTTCGATCAGAAACATCATCATCATCAAAACATCATTATCATCAAAACATCAACATCATCAAAACATCAACATCATCATCATCAAAACATCAACATGATCCTTCCTTTCAGAATTATGGGATCAACATGTCTGTGGTACTTAGACGATCATTTCTTTCAGAATTACAGGATTTTGGTCTTTACGGAGTTACCAATGATCCTTCCTTTCAAAATTATGAGATCAACACATCTGTGGAGCTCAGACGATCCTTCCTTTCAGAATTATGGGATCAAGTCTTTACGGAGCTACTAATGATCCTTCCTTTCAGAATTACGGGATTTAGGTCTTTACGAAGTTACTAATGATCCTTCCTTTTGAAATTACAGGATCAACACATTTGTGGAACTTAGACAATACTTCCTATTGGAATTACGCGATCAACACATCTATGGAACTCAGATAATATTTCCTATTGGAATTATGGGATCAAGTCTTTATGGAGCTACCAACAATCCTTCCTTTCATAATTACGGGATTTAGGTCTTTACAGAGTTACTAACGATCCTTCCTTTCGGAATTATGGGATCAACACATCTGTGGAACTCAGAAAATCCTTCCTGTTTGAATTACGAGATCAAGTCAATGATCCTTCCTTTCAGAATTACGGGATTTAGGTCTTTACAGAGTTACTAATGACCCTTCCTTTCAGAATTACGGGATCAACACATCTGTGGAACTCAAACAATCCTTCCTCTAGGAATTACGGGATCAACACACATTCTTGAGTACCGAAGTCACCGGATCCATTCTGAACCGAATTTCAAGGTGTTAAGGAGAGAAATTCCTATGGATTGGGGTACCACAACAGACAGCTTTGACTCCAGAAATCAATCTTTCCCAATATGCAATAGAAATAAAATGTCTAACACTAAAGGATCAGACCTCGTACCTTATTCTGGACGGTTGAAGTAGATCCCCATTGAGCTTTCCAATCTTCAGCTTGAATTTATATAATACTTCCTCAACAACAAGTAAACAATACAAGCATACTATATATCATGGTGTTAGATCTATTATAGCATATATCATCAATAATGTAAAAGCATTTGACATATTCCAATGGATACAACATTCAATCAAATAAACATCATTGGACAAGAAAAGATATTTCTATTAATATAAATCAGAGATTACAAGATAGATACAACCTCTGACGACACGTTTGCGAACCGGAGAAACTGAATCCCCCACTTGGGCCTCCACCACCTCAATCCTCCATATCTCGATAGCAAGCTCACTAGAAAAAGGAAAGCTTGGGAAGAACACAAAAGTGCTCCAAGGGACAAAGGGATGCAGACTCAAGTATAAATTCTGACAACAATGGACTATAATTTCTTTGCTCTCAATCTCTCTATATGCCTTCAATGTACCAAGGGGTTCCTTATATAGCTTCACAAGGGATAATGAAGGGTCAAATCCAAGTGATCTCAAGGCATATGGAAGGCCAGGAGTCGAATGAGTCGGATCCATGTCAAGGAAAACTCCAAAAGGATTTGGATTATGCACACATCCCGTTGTACGCGGTTATAGGGGTAAAACCCACGTATGTACATGGTTATCAGGTAAAAATCCGCGTATATCATTTTTCATATAGTTTTAGGGATGATCAAGGAAACATCAAAGGATAAAAGATGGTCCATGGGGTCTAAAGAGTCTGCAGCAGGACAGGGGAAGGCCATACAAAGTGTGATTCACCTAGAGTGGTGAAATACGCTATAACAGATGCCCCCTAATGTGTGAGGTCAGAGGGGTCATACGATGGCCGAAATACATTATAAGTCCATCCCAGAAGTGGAGTGATGAAGGATCCCAAATGGAAGACCAGCCACCCAATCAGCATAGTACAATAATACAACTTTGCATATAACTACAAGTACATATAGCAGTCCTGGATACATAAGAGTACAATGGCCATGAATAGGCACGATACATGATATCACATATGTGGTCATCGCCATGTACAATATACATAGATCAGAATATCCATGATGAAGATATACAAAGGATCATGATCTCCAAAATGGCTAAAGATATACAATAGATCAAGATCTCCATAGTGGCTGGAAATATCTGACCTATACTGGTATCAAGTCATGAGAGCTGAAATCTCATGAACACTGGCACAATCAAGGAGGTAGCATATAAGAGATGCCACCAATCTGGAAAGTCTTCTACACAAACCGCTACGAGTACATGTCCTACTATGCGAATAGAGGTGTCGAGGTCAAACATAGTAGTCCATCGTCTGATTACCGGTCATTGATGTATACCGTTAATAGACGTGAGATTACCCAGCGATAATGAAAATGGGAATAAAGGTACTAGAGTGCAAAATAACAAGTGTGAATAGATGTGTTGAGGTCGAACACTTGAGAGAATCCATTGATCAGGGGACATTGATGTATTCCCAAGAAACTGTCGATGTCAAGAGAACCTGCCACTGATAACTGCAAGTCTCAAGGCGCTCAAAAGGACTCTAGATTCCAATCCCAGAATAAATGTTCTGAAGTCGATGGGATGAAATCCACTGGAAGGAGGGAATTAAGGCATCCCCCATCATCCAACACGAGGTACTCAGCAAAGTTGTCTCATGTGGAAGGACTCGATCATAAGGTGCACGAACTAGTAACTGTACTGGGAATGGCCAACATGCAAAGTCAAGATAACTGAGGAATGGCCAACACAGGTTTCAACTTCCTTTGAATAAGAGAATAACAGTGTATGGTGACTGAATGAAGGCAGCATAGACTCGATATACAAAATGGGACATCTCTGTGACACAGGAGGCATCAACAGAGGCTCCATAGGGACTGGAAGCTTAACCAGTCGGTGGAGATAAAATTAGATAAATGAGTACAACTCCTAAAGTCAAACTATAACCCAACTAATGGATGTGATATACAGTGCTCTGTTCGAAGGCGACACGACTCGATAGCTGCCAAAGATAACATCTTTCCTTGTTCGGCTTTTTGGTTTTTTTAATTTTTTGGACTTTTTCAGTTATTTGAAAAGCTTGAAAAAAGAATAAACTAGCTTTATAGTTACAAACTAGGAGGAGACGAGTGTCATCAGGGAAAACAAACTAGTTCCAAGCAGTGAAACATACCTATGCTCAATGCAAGGATACATGTGTAGGATATCGACACTCAGGGGAAAATCCCCTCCCGGTAAAAAGGGAAATCAAGTTGTGAAGGATATACAAAATGGCTCTGCATGGCTAGACATGAGACAAGCTTGGGCTATATGGCTGAAACGCAATGTCAGGGGAGCCGGCATAAAGCTCAATAAGGCAGGCAAAGATCATGATAATGCATTCACAACTTGACATAGGGGGAGTCTGAAGGGAAATAGGCCAGCATAAGATCAAGAGGAGTATCAGGCTCTTGCGAAATGTCATGGCAGTACTATACAACAGACTCCCATACCCTAAAGGAGAAAACGTCGACATGGGCATCAAATGCAAATAAGGTGCTAACTAGGGTACCCATGTAAGGTGAAGCTCTACCACTCGTATTATGCCACTTCTAAAGTAGCAAGAAAGTTCTGTGACATAATCGAGTGGGTTCGTACCTAAGGTCATGGTGACATGGTCATAAGGTCATGCAAAATGCAGACGGTGGTGAACCTAACCTATATGCCAGTGTAGATGTTATACCTGAGATCAGTATGAACGGGTCAATCCAATAGCTGAAACGACACTGAAAATGGTCTTCTACATCACAAATTATGTTAGAAACGGTCCAAAATGGTTAGACACTGTCAAAACTATAGGAAAGGGGGTAAAAATTTTCAAATATTTGAAATTTTTTCTATAAATAGTAAAAAATATAAATCATTTGAAACTTTTACCCATTGGAGCTCTGATTTTCAACTACAAATTCTAGGAGATCCAGCCGGCAGAATTCACAACCGTTTCTTCCAGGTATTTACTCATGTTCTCCTCATGCATTTTGATATAATTTTTGTTGATTTTCATGGTGAAATGAAGTTGTTTAGGCCATCTCTACATGAGCGCTGTGGCCCACGTGAATATCAAAGATTTTTCCATGTATAGGGCTGGCTATACATGGAAAAGAGGCTAGAAACCGTGTGCATACGCGGCTGTTTGCAAAACTGTCACGTATGACGCCACGCGAGTGAATTGATAAGAATCTAATGGGTAATTTGGCAATTTCTCTTGCAAGATGGTGCTAGAATGGAGAGAGCGGGAGCATGGTGAAGTAGAGGAAGATGTAAGGGCCGACGTGATGGCTCAACAAGCTCTTCGAGCATGCGGACTCTACAAGTTTTGGTGTCTTGGTGCTTTGAGGGCCAAACCAAGATTGCTAGAGATGCTGGTAGACTATTGGGATCCAGAATTAGAGTCCTTCTAGATAGATGGGATGTCTCTCACCATAGATGTGGAAGACATATACTTTATCACAAGTCTATATAGATGAGGGGAGGTGGTGAACCTTCGTTCCCAAGGTGGGCCAGGAGGTGGGCTTACTATCGATGAGTACCTAGTTGTGTACTGCTACCCAGATACTGAGAAGGTGGGGAGTTAAGTCCCTACCAATGCTATATAGGTGCTAGGCCTAAAGGCCATACTACTAACGCTGGGCAGGATAGTAGGCTTAGCCTCACTCCATTAGGCCTCGCGACCACTGATGTTCTATGTGGTGGAGTGTATGAGACCGACCATATATGACTGGAGTACTACACTACTGAGCAACATGAAACACCAGCTTAGTGAGTGTAAGGCAGGCAGGATACAAAAATTCAGGTTCAGTAGCATTTGAGCACGTTTTTCTTTGAGCGTGTTCCAGGATTGAGCCCTAGAGTGGACGTTCCTCTCCACGGGGTTCGAGATCCGGACCAACGGCGTTGGGCAGATGCTATACGCAGACTGGGGGGTGGTAGGGTGGCCAACCCATATCCAGCTGACTTCTTTCCATGGTGGCGATGATAGATTGTTGCCATAGATGACTACCCCTATGGAGGGATAGATTTCTGGGGGGATCCAGACATGCCATTGCCACTAGGATTGGCATATGGAGAGATAGGTACCGAATCTCGACTCTCACTCTTTTTTTTTAAATTTATTGAGCTATTTAATTTTTTTGTATTTTCTTGATTATGTGGAATAAAAAAGACATGTTTTTGCGCAACAACACATAGTGACATCTACCATTCATGTGCAGATGTGGGACCACGACGACTAGAGGGATTCCCACGTCATAGACAGAGGGGAAGAGGGGATGACATCACAGATGTGGATGCAGAGTGAACGCTCCAAAGCATTCATACCAACTTCGTGCAACTGACTCATAGAGTTCCCATGGTGTAAGTCGAGGACTTGCCTGAGGCCATGCAGCGACAGGTGTGGGTGTACCACGCGCATGGGTGCGTTTATTCCGGCAGATAGCTAGAGCCGTAGTGACGTATCATGATCACAACCCTCCTCCTCCACAGGATTAGATACCTGGGAGTGTATATGTTTTGTACGACTGTGGATTATATGATGGAAGCTTTGAAAGCTCCACTTTTGTATATGACACTATGTATTACCACATTTTTTATATATAAATTTTTTTATGGTGATCGGCTTATTTATTTACATGTGTAAAAATGTTTGTGATTAATTTATTATGAATGAGACAAATGCAAATCTAACACGTAGTTAGCATATGAGTCATCAACTTGATTATCATTTCTTGGAATGTGTATATATGTTATATTGTCAAATTGCCGTTCTAACAATCTCACACGTAAGAATATTCTCAATAACGTCTGATCTTTAACATGGTACAAAGCATTGAGCTGTGACACTACTAACTCCGAATCAAGACGTACCTCAAGAGATAGAATGCCATGTGAAATGGCATCCTATAGAAGCTCAATAATGGCACTATATTCAGCAACATAATTGGAAGACGGCCGTAGACATACACCTCCTGAAGACAGTACCTGACCCATAGGAGTATAAATCACCCAAGCAGCAGAGGCTGAGTGCTGAGTGTGATGGCTTGCACCATCCGCGAATCCTATGTAGGTGGAATATTCCATTGACATCTGCCAAAAGAAATAGAAACTAATCACAAACCCGATCACGATAAGAAAAATACCTAACTATGCAAAGCTGTACAATAATATACAACAAGCAGCCTTGGCTAAAGATCATGCATAGTATTTTTTGAGAAAGAGCCCATTTCTAGACTCCGCCAAAGCTGTGCCTTCGTAATCGACTAACTCATAGGCACCCTTCTTTAAGACACGCTTGACCACGTAAGGACCATGCCACATAGGATTAAATTTCCCTGCCCCCAAGGGTTCTTTCAATTGATCCCACAAAAGGACCAAGTCTCCTTCACTAAACACTCTTGGATGGATATAATTGTCGTATTGGACCTTAACGCGATGTTTATTAACCTCTAGAGCCACCAAGGCATCTTGGCGCTGCTCATCAAGTTGCTCGAGGTGGACCAAATGCTCCTCCAAAGGTGAAGTGTCTGGTAAGAGTTCCACAACTAGCTTCAACGAAGGAATCTCGCTTTCAACCGGAAATATCGACTCCACTCCATGCACAAGCTGATATGGAGAAAAACTAGTGGCAGCCTTAACCACGGTTCGATATGCCCACAAAGCAGGGTATAAAATAATATGCCAATTCGTCTTGCCTTGTGCAATGGTTCATTGGAGAATGGACTTAAGTGATTTATTCACTGCTTCAACCTGTCCATTCTCTTGGGGGTAGTAAGAAGAGGAGTGCTCTTGCTTATACCCTAACTTGGATGCCAACTCTTCCATCATACGGTTATGAAAGTGCGATCCATGGTCAGTGACAAGCTCTTTCAGAATCCTGAACTGAGTAATGATTTGGTTGAATACGAAGTGAGCGGCTGTCTCACCGTCGGATTTTCCTGTAGGCATTGCCTCATCCCATTTCGTGAAATAATCCATAGCCACTATAATATGATGGCTCCCCCCAGCCGAAGCTGGGGTGTAATCCATAAAATCGAGCCCCCACTTGGTGAAGGGACTGACGGTGATAATGGTATGTAACGGGGTAGGCTTCGAGTGCATATTTCATGCGAACACCTGGCAAGGGTGGCACTTCTTGACCGCATCAACATAATCCTTAAAGATCGATGGCCATAAATAACCTACTCTCAAAATATTTTGAGCAGATAAATGACCACCACACGCCCCTCCATGGAAATCATTCAGCACAACCTCAGCCTCCTCATGAGTTAAACAACGTCGTAAAATGGAATCTACCCTACGGTGGTACAAAGTATTGTCCACTATAAGGTAGTTCTTAGAGATGTGATGTAATCATCGTCGTTCATCTCATGAGAGGTGAGCATGGATCCTCTGTGTTTGTAGATATACTATGATATCTCCATACCATGGGTCAAACGTTGAGATTAAGAAGATATGTTCATCGACAAACGTATCCTCACAAACCAACTCCTCGGCCTCGCTCGGGAAATTCGATATAAGCTCTACAAAATATAATGACTTCTTCGACTTTACCGAAACAAATTTGAGATCGAATTCTTGCAGAATGACAATCCATTTATTATACTTTCCCCCAATCATCCTTCGTGTGAGGATGAACTAAAACAGATTGACATGGGCCACAACCAAGGTCTAGCAAAGGAGAATATAATGTCTCAAACGCTGAACCGCATGTACGGTCGCTAAAGCAAGCTTCTCGACATGCGGAATAACGAATCTCTGCATCAATAAGGTTTCGGCTCAGATAATATATGACATGCTCTTGGAGCTCCTCATCCTCCTGAACCAACACCATACCAATCGTCTGTAAAGACGCGGCCACATATAATAGGAAATCATGGCTATAATCGAGAGGACTAATCACCGAGGCCGATGCTAGGGCTCGCTTGAGTGCATCGAAGGACTCTTGGGCTCGCTCATCCCATTCAAAGGGAGTATCCTTCTTCAAGAGACGCATGAAGCCTCTAGTCAAATTGGCAAAGTTGACAACAAATCTTCATAAGAATTTTTCCATACCTTGCAAACACTGAAGATGACGAATGTTCTTCGGGGGAGACAACTGAAGTATTGCCTCAACCTTTAAGGGATTGACTCTTATGCCCTCCTTTGAAACGATGAATCTTAATAAACGACCTGACTTCACGCAAAAGATGCACTTATGAGGATTTAATCTTACTGAATAGTGCTGACATCTTTTGAATACCAATCTCAAGTGATAGGGATGACACATTCTCATATGAGAATGAGCAGCGAGGTCATCCAAAAATACTTCAATAATAGACTTGAGATCGTGGAAAATCAAGGTCATCACCCGCTGAAATGTAGCTCCGACATTTTTAAGGCTGAAAGGAATTTTCTGATATGAAAACGTTCCCCAAGGACAAATAAATGCAGTCTTGTGTTGGTCCTCAAGTTTAATCTGGATCTGATTATACCCGAAAAATCCGTCCATGAAGGATAACACCTTGCTACCCGCACACTCATCCAAAATCTGATCTATAAATGGTGTGGGGAAGTTATCCTTAGGACAGGCACGGAAGTTATCGTGGAAATCAGTGCATATTCGGATCGCTCCCTGCTTCTTATCCACCAGAATGGAGTTTGAAACCCACTCCATCAAGGGAATGGGATAGATGAAACCGGCTTTCAATAGCTTCTCTATCTTTGCCTTAATGGCGGGTGCTTTTCTAGGATTCACGGCACGTAAACGTTGTCGAACAGGCTTAGCGTTGGGGTAAGTAAGTTTTAATATCATGTTCGAGAATCTGAGGGTCAATACCTGGCATCTCATCATAAGACCAAGAAAAAACATCACGGAATTCCTTGAATAGCTCGGTATATTTGAGAATCTTAGCAGGGGAAAATTCCACCCCAATATAGACATTCTCAATGGTGCCAGGATTTTGAGAGATGTTGATAGGAATCATGGAAGATATGTTCGCCATGTTTCCATCAGCTATCTGAACAAAAGAGCTTAATGGAACCATGGGACTACCAACTCTCTGACTAAGAATCTCCCTATAATCCTCATGCTCCAAATGGTCAAGCGTTGGAAGGAAATATGATCTATGATGAAGTTCCTCCCATGGTGGCTCAACACCCGATATAGCCTCGATGATTGCTTCATCTGAAGGGAAAACCATGTCAAGGCAGTCGTGGGCATGAGAAGACTATACTGCCCATGCCAGCAGCACATAGGGGTCTTCCTCCTTCATCCACGAAGAGGAAGAATAAGGCTCTGCAACATTCTTAAGATTGCCTTGATAAGCTATAATGGCTGCAGGAAGCGATACATTGGTCTTGATAGGCTCAGTCGAAATACCCAGTGTAGGAAGAATCCAAGGATCTTCCATATGAGTCGTGTGAAAAGACATCGAGGTCATAGAAGTTGAAGCCTTATCGAAACACAATCCTATCATGAGGACCAGTGCAGGACAACTAAATCTTACCATAAGGGATGGATACATGCCTATACCCACACTCCCAGTTGTCGGCTGAGAGTGTTCAACGATCGGGACCGAAGTTCCCGAAGATGCAGTAACAGGGGAATTCTTGAATGCCATTTGATCAATCGTTACAATCTTCCCATTATGTGGAAAGCATACAACGTGGAACAAGGAAGAAGCAACGACTTGCATACTGTACATCAAGTTTCGACCCAGCAAGAGATTGTAGTCAAGGGGCGCATCAACCACCTCAAGCTCTATCGCAACGGTCTTCCCCCCCAAATGGACATTAAGGGACGGAAGGATGCTGTGCGGCCTAAAATATCTCCCATCAAAAGCAGTTAACATAGTAATTGATTTCGACAGCTCAGGAGAACCAAGACCCTTCCAACAGAACAAAGACATCACAGAAGCAGCAGCACCCTCGTCAATCACAGTGCACTTGACGATCATATTAAGACATTCTACGTGTACCAAAAGCGACACATAGTGTTGGAGTAGGGTCCCGCAGCTATAGAAGAAGCTGCCATTTTAGCGGATAGACAGTTTTGGCAGAGATATAAGAGGTAAATATACGGCGTTGTAGCATGTTTCTAGCTACAGAGCAGAGCTGGAAACCGTGACTGTTGGGACAGAGAAGTCAAGGAAGACGATGGTACCTGAGCGGCCGAGAAGAGAGAGATCACCCACTGCATTGAAGGGAGCGGTAGAGACAAGAGGGTTCATCTACCCTCATAAAGGAAAAGGAGCGACGAGGACGAGGTATTGAAGACGAAGGACAGAAGAAGGGAAGCAGCGCCGGTACCCATGGTCAGCGTTGGGAAGCATGGAAGACTGCAGGAAGTTGTGGTGAGGAGAAGTGGTGCATAGTACCCATGATCAGTGCCGGGAAGCATGGAAGACTGCAGAGGAGCTGTGGTGTGACGGAAAGTGGCTACTCCAAGTACAGATATGCCGACTGTCACTAGTTAGGGTTTGGGGTTTACTCTTAGGACAGGCCCATAGTGATGTAATGGAGAGACCTTCGGGCCGCCTATAAAGGGATGTATTTTGTATTGTAAAAGGGTTGGTTGGTTGGTTTTGTTGGCTAGTAGATAGTTAGTTGGCTAGAAAATTGTAATATAGAAGCCAAGCTCTGGTTTTGTTATTAGCAGTAGTATCTTACTGTAACTAGTAGCTGGCTCATTGAGCTTATATGTAACAATCCGCAGGGATTGACAGAGAGGGAAGAGTATATTGTAAGAGAAGCAATATAGAGATAGAGACGAGATCTAAGAGAGAAGGGCTCCAGGTTGTGTGCGGATTTACCCAGAAGATCTCGAGCTGCATATGCGGTGCAGCAGAACTGTGTATGCTTCCCCCAAGTTATAATAGAGATACACAGTTCTGTGGACGTAGCTTCCATCCTGGGAGTGAACCACGTAAAACCTGTGTGTTATGTGATGAATGCATGTGATTGTCTTTGTTTATCGTTATCTGTTATTGTGTAAATGAACTGTGTTTCCAGTAGGTGTATGTATGTTTTATTCAGTTCGCAGCCTTATAGAAAGATAAACATAAGTTGAATTCTTTCGGTATTCTATAGAAGAGCTTGGTTATGTTCCTTTCAAGACAGTTAAGAGCCACAGTGTTAAACAGCCTTGTATGTTGAGTCCTATAATTTAGACACAAGTAACCCTAAGCACGCTGAGATGCCGCGGTAGGATATCGCAGAGAGGTGATATCGTACCGACAGAGAAGCTGTGGTGCGTGAGACCGCAGGGTAAGGGTCTAGCGTAGGAGGAAGTTACGTGTTGCCCGAAGCGTGGTGATGCGTAAGGCTAGAGTCATCGCGAGTAGAGGAGACTGTGTGACGCAGAGAGAGAGATCTCGTGGCTAGAGGAGTTGCGAGTTGCAAGTAGGATGCCGCAGAACCTAGTCCAAGACACTTGAGTCTTTGGCCAACCCATTAGAGTCACTTCGGGTGAAACTTCAGGCCGCTCTGTGGTCTGTCGCTGAAAGGGCCAGTGAACTAGGGGTGTTGTTGGTACAATTATAGTAAACTCGGGTCTGCCCATAGAGACCAACAAATGGTTCTGTTGCCGGTTTTGAACAAATAGAACGCTGATGTTTTGGTGGCGTCCTACTAGAGACGAACTCAACCAGTGGGTTGGGTCTAAGGAGAAAGAGTTTTCCGAACGAGTGAACAAGAACCCGAGGCTTAGTATAGAAGCCTGGTTACAAGAACATATCTTTACAGATATACATGCGATATTTTTTGCGACCTATGGAAACGAGCTTTACGACTGGTTATCAAAGTTGACTGATACGAGCATATTCAAGAAGAAAAGAAACATTGTCTGGACACCGGAGCTGATTCAGACCGTGAAGAACCTTGATAATCCCATCACGAGAGCAGTGGAATTCTGGCTTGCGAGTGGGCTACAAGGCTTCGTCACCGAGTTTGCAGTGGAACAAAGAAAAAGCTTCAGCGAGGCTGAGCGGTACTTCTTCAAAGGCTATCGTGGTAAGTACCTAAAATCTTTAAACTTGTCCATTAAGATGTTGTTACATGAAAAAGGAACAATGGATTTAGTTTCAGATGAATAAATAAAGACAGTGATGTCACAAGAGTTTGAAAGTGATTTTGATCACATTGGACGAACACGTAGTGGAAAGAAATACAAAGTAGATTTCAGCTCTCCCATATTTGAAAGCAGTTCAAATAATACTAGAGAACAGAATCATAGTACTACAGACAGAACAAAAGGGGGTATCCCTTACCACCCTTATACCCCACAGAAGCAGACCGAGACTCAGAACAATCCCGTAGGAACTCCATCCAGTAGCTCACAGATAGTACATACTACCGATACCTCGCCTCCACCTTCACCGCCGAGTGGTAGTAATGCAGCAAATCAACACCCACCACGTAGAAACAGAATGGGGGATGATATGAAACTACCTACCTTTAAAGGTACAGGAGTAGAAGACCCAGAATAGAATTGGTTTCTTTGTGAAGCAGTATGGACTATTAAAGGAATCCAAGATGATAAAATTAAACATGTACAGTTGGTTACCACACTAAGAGAACGAGCTTTAACATGGTACATGAAGTATGCTGCCACACCTAGAACACTTGTCTAGGTCAGGACCGCCATGATTAAAGAGTTTAAGAAACCTAAGTCTGATTCGCAGTGCATTACATAGCTCAAATACATTAAGCAGTTACCTACAGAGTCAGTATGGGACTTCGACTAGAAATTCAAAGCCCTTATAGACCAAGTCAGCTTTGAGTTTGCACCGGAGTAGCATAAGGAATGGTTTATTGCAGCGCTGCTCCCTCACATCAGAGTGCCACTGATGTAGTAGAGACTCACTACTCAAGATGAAGCATTGGAAATGGCAATGAAACTAGAGGCTTCACCTCTAGATGAGACTAGCACAGGCATGACAACACTACAAAACCAGTTGGCTAATCTCACGTTACAGTTGCATGAGCTTAAGAAAGGGAAATAGGTTATGCAAGATATATGGTGCGTAAAGTGTAGTGCACAAGGCCACACTAAAGACAACTGTCCAGTCTTTGTAGAATATATAGCGACCAGGGCGCCTAACCCCTTACCACAGACCCACGGGCCGTGGTGTGAAATATGCAAAACGAGAGGACACCCGCCTCAGCAATTCCCTCTACTTCAGAAGTACGTGCAGACACCTAAGAAATTATACTGTGTCTTCTGTAAGTCCGTAGGCCATGATCAACACGATTGCTGAGCCTATGATCTCATGGTCAGAAGCAAGCAAGAATTGTACAGAGTCCAATCAGATACACAGGTTCCAGAACCAGGACCACAGTATGATCCGGCTCAGGGAGGCCGTGGAGGAGGATTCAGAGGATGAGGACATGGAGGAGGCTTTGGCCGTGGTTGCGGACCGATCACTTGCTACAACTGTGGAGTTGTAGGACATTATGCCAAGGACTGTCAGAGCCCCACCACCACATGTAACTATTGCAAATCTTATGATCATACTATAGAAGAATGTCCTACCTTGATAGCTAAGATCCGAGAACCTAAGCCAGCAGTACACCAGAACATACAGCTCATTGCTGTTGAGTAGGAAGAACCAGAAACAAGAGTCAACATTGTGACTCGCAGCGGTGCTTCCACCAGTGGGACATCACAGGATATTGAAAAGAACACAGGTCAAGAGTGGGTGCACAAAGCTCCTAACAAAGTAACACCACTTTACCTGCAGAAGAATAAACAGACATTTCAGGAAGCCAAGACTTTCTTTGATGACCCTATGCAACCAGGATCGTAGGTACCACCTTCTAGGGGTGTACCGTAGCAAACACTTTGTGGTGTTAGCCCTGTACAGATACCACAGGCTACCACATCAGGAAGATGCGACAAGGATGAATCGACAGGAAGCGTACAATCCTTCCTACGCAGTTGCTTGAAACTCATCAGAAATGAAAAAGCTATCGGAGAGCTGCAGCGCATCATAGATCAGTGTCAGCAATCTTCTCTCTTGAGCAGTGCACAGCACACTTTTCATAGTATTATGGGCCATCCAAGAACAGGAAGAGAGATGAAGCTCACAGCACAGGTTGGAGAATTTGAAATGGATGAGGTAGTCCTAGATCTAGGATCAGAGGTAAATGTTCTGACTAAGTAGACATGGGAACAGATGGGTAGCCCTAAGTTAGTCAGATCACCTATCCATCTGAGATTAGCTAATCAGCAGCGAGTATCACCACTGGACCGATTACCGCAGGTACCAATTGACATTAACGGAGTTCGCAGCTCTACGAACTTTGAAGTTATAGAAATCATTGGCGATAGTAGACCATATCCAACATTTCTAGGCATTGATTGGGCAATCGGTAACATGGCCGTTATCGACTTAAAAAGGAGACAAATGACCTTCGAGGACGCGCAGATCAGGGTCATCGCACTGCTAGATCCTCTTCAGGGTCCTAGATACATTGAACCTATCTGAGCAGAGGAAGAGGCATGTAACATGGAGAGTCTCTATCAGATGACTACGAACCAGAGTGACTACATCAATCCAACCGCAAAAGGGAACATTATTTGGCGATGCGACAACTCATGCGCATCGGATTTGGATGTTGGCCTAGAGAACTGGCAGAACAGACTTTATGAAGTCTTAGCGCGTAGATGTGCGTACATGACTAAGTCATTGCAATGGATTGGCACAGAGACCAGCAAGATTCCATCATTCCAGGGTCTAACAGATATCCAGGACTTTCTCACGCAGTTCGAACAACAAATTCCTCATGAGCAGAGGATCGCAGCTATGGATCTTGCAGTTCGAGCCACACCTGCGAGGTGGTGGTATGCGCATAAAGAGAATATCGCATCATGGGATGATCTTAAGAGATTGATGGAGATCTGATTTTCTACAGACAGAGAGTATGTCCAGCAGAAATACATAGGAGAAAGTGACCCCAGGTCACATATTCAGACATGTGAACAGAATTGGTCGGACATTCCCAAGGATGAATGGGTTCACCGATTCATTCACACTTTGGACACAGTCCCAAGGAACTGGACACAGAGACTGAATTGCGCAAGGGAATGACTACATGGTCACTTATGATAGACATCTTTCTACTCACCTTCGCTTTCGAATCTGAGTATCCAAGTTTTGATCAGGCCCTATATATAATAAAGATTAAGATATTTGAGGATTGTATCCTATCAGTACATACTCCACCAAAGTGGGCCATCCAGTTAGAAGATGCACTTGAGTGCTATAAATTCGCAGCAGAACCAGAGGAGGAGGATGACGATCCTCGCAACATCAACATTCCGGAGTCATAAGGGACTCGTGATGTTGATGGACTGAAGCTAGAAATTCCAGCAATCACAGAGCCCATCAAGACTAGAAAGATCAATATTGGCACAGACACAGAACCAAAGTTTGCCTCTATTGGAGACTATTGGGACGGTAAAACAGTTGGACAGATTGCAGACTTGCTACATGAATATCAGGACCTATTTCCCACCAAGTTCACAGAGATGAAGGGAATAGTTGGCGACCTAGGAGTAATGAGGATACCATTAAAGGAGGATGCCAGACCAGTAAAGCAACGTCCTTACAGATTAAATCCACGCTATAAAGAAAAAGTTAAGGATGAGATCGACAAGATGCTAGCAACAGGAATCATTGAACCCGTAGAAGAAAGGGAATGGGTTAGCCCCATGGTCGTACAAGAAAAGAAAACCAAAGGAGACATCAGGATCTGTGTCGACCTACGTAAGCTCAATGATGCATCGCTTCATGATCCATTTCCGACACCCTTCACTGATGAAGTATTAGACAATGTGGGAGGACAGGAGGTCTACTCTTTCACCGATGGCTTTTCAGGCTACCATCAGATCAGGATCCATCCACAAGATCGATCTAAGACCACCTTTGCAACATAATGGAGCTCATTTCAGTATACGGTAATGCCCTTTGGTCTTAAGAATGCACCAGCTATCTTTTCTAGAGTAGTAGTTGCTGTATTTAAAGAATACATCCATAAATTCCTAGAAGCTTATTTCAATGATTGGACTGTATTTGGATTGATTGACAAGCACATAGGAGATTTAAGGCTGATGCTAGAGAAATGTAGACAGTACCAGATTTCTCTAAACTTAAAAAAATTTATATTCTATGCACCATTCGGTATTTTGTTGGGTCACATTGTTTGCAGGTAAGGCTTGATGGTAGATCCCACAAAGATTGCCATCATTGTAAATCTCCCAGCACCCAACTCAGTCAAACAATTGAGGATAGTACTTGGTCATACCGGGTACTACAGAAAATTTATCAAGGTCTATGCAAAGATTACAGCGCCGATGGAAAAATTGTTAAAGAAAGATGTAAAATTCATATGGAATGAGAAATGCCAGCAGAGTCTAGACACACTTAAAAAAAAGATGGTTACAGCGCCCATCTTAGTATTTCCAGACTGGACCAAGCCATTCCATGTACATGTGGATGCATCTGGCATCGCACTAGGGTTTGTGTTAACACAACTAGGAGAAGGAGGTATCGATCACCCTATCGCATACTCCAGCAGAAAGCTATCGACGGCAGAAAAGAATTACACCACGATAGAAAGAGAAGGCTTAGCTATGGTGTATGCACTACAGAAGTTCAGGAACTACCTGTTGGGTGCCTCGTTCAAGATGTTTACTGACCATTTCACGTTGAAGTATCTGGTCAATAAAACAGTGTTAGGGGGAAGAATCTGCATATGGTTACTCTTATTTCAGGAATATGATTTTGAAATCATTGTGAAACCAGGAAAATTGAACGCCGGACCGGACCATCTGTCGCAGATAGATTCAGGAGAAGAGCCAAGTAACCTAGAGGACAATTTTCCAGATGCGCAATTGTTTTCTATTCAGATCGCAGATGACTACTATGCTGATATCATTTAGTTCCTTACTATAGGGTTGGCACCTGTTGAGTTTACGAAGCATAAAAAGAAGCAGTTGGTTGTTAAAGCAGCAGATTTCACTCTGATCGCATGCCAGTTATACAAGTTAGGTCTAGATGAAGTCCTGCGCAGATGTGTGATGCCACATGAAAAAGAGGCTATTATCAGAGAGGCACACTCAGGTATCGCAGGAGGTCATTTCACAGGAAAGCCGACTGCACAGAAAATCCTAGCCGCAGGATTATGGTGTCCTACGTTACACAAAGACACTAAGGACTTTTGCAGATGCTGTGATATCTGCCAGAGGGTAGAAAAACCTTCACAACGCGATGAAATGCCGCTGCGACCGCAGATTTCACTGCACGCATTTGACAAGTGGGATATAGACTTTGTGGGTCCTATCAACCCACCAGGAAAACGGACTGGTACAAGATATATCATCACTGGAACAGAGTACCTCACCAGGTGGGAAGAGGCCAAAGCATTAAGAAATTGTGATGCTGCTACAGCCTCAGAGTTCCTTTTTGAAAACATCATCAGTAGATTTGGATGCCCAGTAATTTTGATGAGTGATCAAGGCACACATTTCTTGAATCACACCATTGAAGCCTTGGCAGAAGAATTCTAGATAGAGCACTATAAGAGCACTCCCTACCATCCACAAGCTAATGGTACGTTGGAGGCCTTTAACAAGATTCTAGAAAATTCCCTTACGAAGATCTGCAACAGTCAAAGAAATGATTGGGACCTAAGAGTTAATGCTGTATTATGGGCTTACAGGACTACATGCAAGAAGCTTACAGGACACACACCTTTCAGATTGGTGTATGGATAGGAGGCTGTTATGCCTATGGAGTATATACTTCCCAGTTTAAGAATTACTCAGATCACTGGGATGGCTGATACAGACACGATGAATGAAAGGCTAGCGCAGCTGCTTGCCTTAGAGGAAGACAGATTCATCGCCGGATTTCATCAGAAAGTGCAGAAAGCACGAGAGAAAGCTTGGTACGACAGACACATTAAGAGTAATACTTTCCAGATCGGAGACCTAGTACTCCTCTATGACAATAAATTCATTAAGTTTCCAGGGAAGTTTAAGACGCATTGTCTAGGGCCATATCAGATACAACTAATTACAAAGGGAGGTGCCATTCAGCTCAGCAAACTAAATAGGGAGCTTCTTCCCACATTGATTAATGGCAGCAGGCTTAAGCTCTATAGTGATAGCCACTCCACCTCTCAGCCCTAGCTT
The DNA here is from genome assembly GCA_001517045.1 of Pseudotsuga menziesii. NCBI lineage: Eukaryota > Viridiplantae > Streptophyta > Pinopsida > Pinales > Pinaceae > Pseudotsuga > Pseudotsuga menziesii. The sequence continues at coordinate 21,291 of LPNX010516070.1, read as the reverse complement.
AGAAAACTTGTAATGGTGCAGATGTCCAGTGTAGTTGAAAGGAGGCATCGCACCGGGAATTAGTATACACCGGCAGGTATTTTAAGTATCAGGAATTGCATAAGGACAGTTCATTTTACGCAAAAAAAAAGGCACTTAAGTTTGATTGAGCAGATGATGCGGTGTGGCATCGCAGCAAGGCGATGTTCCTTCGTGCCACGTTTCCAGTTTTTTTTTAACCGACAGAGGGCGAGTCAAGTCGCCTACTGATAGGCAGTTAATGAAGAAATGATCGGTATACCTTACCGTAGATCTGGCATCAGCATAATTAAGTTTCTAGATTTGGCAAATATTCGACGAGACCGACGCCTGTACACACACGCTTCGAGGGAAACGTGATCGGATTTCAGCAATTATGGAGGATCGAGATGACGGGTATGGTCTCGTCCAGGCAATTATTACGACCGATGGGTTCAGCCAAGATGACCGTTGCGTCCAGGATTATCACCTTCGGCATAAAAGCAGAAATTATTTGTTTGGGGAGGTTACATTTGCAAAGAGCCGAGAGCTATAGAGTGCATTATTAAGTTTCCCTGTGCAGAGCTAATTCTATTACAGAGTGCTGTGATTTCCAGATTTCGAAGCCATTGCCCATCTAGAGTATTCAACCAAGTGGGTTATGTCCGGGGATGAACCTATAGAAGCCATTTTGAAAAGGTTTGAGTGTGGTGGCCTTGCAGCTGCCATGGCGACACTGCCCAAGGTTGTGAAATTAGGTGCATCACAGGTCAGACAGCGGCCAAGGATGAAAATTCAAGCATAGGATGTAGAAGACGTCATCAAAAGCTCTTCCAAGAAGAAGAAGAAAGACAAGCCTATCACTGAAGATAAGAAAGCAGAGCAGAAGAATGATGAGAAGAAATCTCCCCTCAAAAAGAAAGAAAAAATGAGAAAAAGACGGCAACGGGAGAAGGAATATGCCCTATCTGATCAGCTAAGAGAAGAACAAGAGATTGCCGAGGCAAAGAACTGAAAATCTATAGACCATAGGCATCATGACTACCTGGAGCGATTTGCTGAGAAGAAAAGTGAAACAGGAAAGCAAATCTAGCAAGCAGAACTCCAACATGTAGACAAAGGCTTGTTCTCAGAATGGAATTCATGGTTTGTATCGTGCACATATGAAAGATTCCAGACCGAGTAAACTATTTTGGGAAGGCAGGAAGATACATATTTATATCTTCCTTATAGCACGAGCTCTAATACAGATAGAAAGGAGTTCTCATGATACCAGGGATTTGAATCCTTATAGTAATATGGCATAGCAAGGCCTTGTAGGTGAAGAAACTGCGAGCATAGCAATAAAGAAAAACAAGAGGTCCCTATGAACCAAATTAAATAGAAGACTCCAGTATTAGTCAAGCTTTGGTTGACTCGGCACAAGAGCGTGTCAAGGCGATGCAGAACGAAGTCGCAGGACTTTGGGACAAGCTGTAACAGACTTCGCAGAAAGCCAAGGAGAAGCTACAGCAGGAGAAGCCCACTGGTAGTGGCTCGGGGATGAGCCACAAGTAAGTGTTAGGGGACTGTTGGAGTAGGGTCCCACAACTACAGAAGAAGCTTCCATTTTAGCGGATAGATAGTTTTGGTAGAGATATAAGAGGTAAAGCTACGACACTGTAGCATGTTTCTAGCTACAGAGCAGAGCCGGAAACCGTGACTGTTGGGACAGAGAAGTCAAGGAAGATGCCGGTACCTGAGCGGCTAAGAAGAGAGAGCTCACCCACTGCATTGAAGGGAGCGGCGGAGACAAGAGGGTTCAGGTACCCTCATAAAGGAAAAGGAGCGACGAGGCCGAGGTATTGAAGACGAAGGACAGAAGAAGGGAAGTAGTGTCGGTACCCATGGTCAGCGCTGGGAAGCATGGAAGACTGCAGGAAGCTGTGGTGAGGAGAAGCGGTGCATAGTACCCATGATCAGTGCCGGGAAGCATGGAAGACTAAAGAGGAGCTATGGTGTGATGGAAAGTGGCTACTCCAAGTACAGATATGCCGACTGTCACTAGTTAGTGTTTGGGGTTTACTGTTGGGACAGGCCCACAGTGTTGTAATGGTGAGACCTTCGGGCCGCCTATAAAGGGATGTATTTTGTATTGTAAAAGGGTTGGTTGGTTGGTTTTGTTGGCTAGTATATAGTTAGTTGGATAGACAATTGTAATATAGAAGCCAAGCTCTGGTTCTGTTATTAGCGGTAGTATCTTACTGTAACCAGTAGCTGGCTCATTGAGCTTATATGTAACAATCCGAAGGGATTGACAGAGAGGGAAGAGTATATTGTAAGAGAAGCAATATAGAGATAGAGACGAGATCTAAGAGAGAAGGGCTCCAGGTTGTGTGCGGAGTTACCTAGAATATCTCGAGCTACATATGCGGTGCAGCAGAACTGTGTATGCTTCCCCCAAGTTATAATAAAGATACACAGTTCTGTGGACGTAGCTTCCATCCTGGGAGTGAACCACGTAAAACCTTCATGTTATGTGATGAATGCATGTGATTGTCTTTGTTTATAGTTATCTGTTATTGTGTAAATGAACTATGTTTCCAGTAGGTGTATGTATGTGTTATTCAGTTCACAACCTTATAGAAAGATAAACATAAGTTGAAGTCTTTCGGTATTCTATAGAAGAGATTGGTTATGTTCCTTTCAAGACAGTTAAGAGCCACAGTGTTAAACAGCCTTGTATGTTGAGTCATGTAAGTCGGACACAAGTAACGCTAAGTGTGCTGAGATGCCACGGTAGGATATCGCAGGGAGGTGATATCACACCGATAGAGAAGCTGTGGTACGTGAGACCACAGGGTAAGGGTCTAGCGTAGGAGGAAGTTACATGTTTCCCGGAGCGCGGCGATGCGATAAGGCTAGAGTCATTACGAGTAGAGGAGACTGCGCGATGTAGAGAGAGAGATCTCGCGGCTAGAGGAGCTGTGAGTTGCAAGTAGGATGCCATAGAACTTGGTCCAAGACACTTGAGTCTTTGGCCAACCCATTAGAGTCACTTCGGGTGAGAATTCAGGCCGCTCTGTGGTCTGTCGCTGAAAGGGCCAGTGAACTAGGGGTGTTGTTGGTACAACTATAGTAAACCTGGGTCTACCCATAGCGACCAACACATAGTAGGGAAAGAGAGGATGATGTCCTACGGTTTCAAATTTGATCACCGAGGAAGAATCATCACCGTTCACACCAAGAGTAGAAAGTAAAGCCTTCCTTTGCAAAGGACAACTCTGAAGCACTTTCAATGCAGACATCGCACAAGGAGTATGGCCCAAATCCTCGACAACTGAATAATTCTGGGTGGCTCGGGCATTTGGATTATACCCCGAGTGCTTAAGTACCCCCTTAGGAATGCGAGGTGCAGCCTTGGGTTTATCCGCAGGTTTCTCAATGCGCAAAGGGGTTCCTGGTGGATCAGGTTCTTTTCCTGGGCTGGGTTGTGACGATCCATAATCTTTCGCATGAGTCACAAACTTGGAAGCACTGGCCATGTTAATGCAGCCACGAGCACTAGTCTTTGGTGGATCATTCCCACTATATTGCTCCTGGGACTTCGAGTTCATATTCTGGTTATGCGGTAAAGGGTTCGTTAGCACAGCTGGGCCTTGTGCTAAGGGTCTCAAAGCTTCATCAATATAAGGGCACAAGTAAGTGAGGTGATAATCCTTACATAGCTTGCAAGGGAATTTAACCTTACGTTTCGCTTGCTCCCCCCCCCCAGCATTCTGACCGTTCTTGTCATTATTAGTAGCATTCTCATTCTTATTCCCACCCTTTTGATTATTATTCTTACCCTTTCTTCTATTCCGTTGGGGCTACTGGTTACCCTTCTAGTCCGACGATTGCACAGAAAGTACATTCGCCATTTGGGTGGGTTGAGACGAAGTCGTAGCTTGTCCCGAAGCAGATTGGTTGAGCGACAATTGACTAACTTGTTTTGCAACTGAATCCGTAGGTTTCGCACTTGTGCAACCCACAATGCCATCGGCATGTGGTCCAAGTTTGACCTTGGGATCAAAACTAGAACGAGGAGCATTGGGAATAATCTCATACAACAAACTGGACTGAGCATAAATCAAGTCCAGTTCCTACACCCTAAAGATCACTTGTTCCTCATTCTGGACTCCGGATGTGGAAACATCCTTCGTGATATATGGCAATAAAGACTTGAGGAACCACTCGAGAAGGAAATCCAACGATATAAAAGATTTAGTTAATCTCTTCCATCTACGCCACTCCTGAATATGATCAGAAATATGGGTGGCTTTATCTTGCTGAAATGTTGACAAGAGTTCAGTACCAACATCATAGCGCACTGGTAGCTGGAAGTGATTAAGAAAATTCATCGTAAGATTGTCAAACAAGGTAAAATATCCCTTTGGTAACTCTATATACCATTTCGCAGCAGGTCCCGTGAGGGTTTGTTGAAATAGTTGCAAGCGGATTGAGTCCTGATGTAATGAATTCGAAGAGCACCAAAGGTGAAATGTGGTAACGTGTTCGCTCGGATCCTCTCCCGGTTTGCCTTCAAACTTAGGTATATCCAAAGGAAGCTTGGTAGGGATAGCCGGCCAAGCCAGGTCATGAGCCATGGGATCGTTCGTAAGTCTTGATAAGTCAGGAAGGTTAAGCGTAGCGAGGAAAGGGATCCTAGGATGATAAGGTCAATGGACCGCTCCCTGGTTCACATAGGTTTGAGCACCACCATGGCCTTGGCCATAGTGTCCTCCTCCTGTCTGACCTGTATAGGGTGACATGGAAGTACCATAGTAAGGTGGACCTTGACTAGTAGGAGCTATGAAGCCGTAATTAGGAGAGTAAGCAGGTTGTTGATACTTGCCTCTGTAAGGTGAAGAAACCTATCCATACTGCATCTCGTAATAAGGTCCATAGGTCATCGCATGCGATTTCCCATGGGACACTCTGTAGGTAGGAAGATAATCCCTGGAAGGGGGAACATACATACCAGAAGTAGGTATATACGCCCCGGACGTAACAAGCTGACCACTAGAAGCGTGAATATAGCCTCCCGAAGCAACGGGTGGTATATGAACTTGAGACATAATCGACCTAGTAACCGCAGTACGGACCTGACTTGTAGCCATATATTAGCTCGAAGGACCACATGGATAAGATGGAGGATGTACATTTGAAGAAATCAGAATCGAGGACAAAGGAATCTGAGTAATAAGATATGTACTACCACCTATCGTCACTCGTCTGGGACCTAGTATCCTAATCGGATCGCTAACCCTAGACCTAGGAGGGAGATAAGATGTAGCTTCCACCACTGGGACGGAAGGTGCAATGTGACTAGTACTCCCAAACCTCTCTGCAAGGTAAGGCATGGGATTGCCCCCAGGCATAGTACTAGGCTCGAAGTCAGATTCGACATGAAATGTCAAATCGTGCATAGGAAAACCAGTCGTAGCATAACTACCATAGCTAGTGCTGGCAGGTTCAAAGTGAGTCTCAGCATCTTCTAGCATTCCATACCGGTAACGTGTCAATGGGAAATCAACCCTAGGGTGAGTAGGTATATCGTGTAAAGATCCTATCTGGGAAATCACAGGACCGAAATCAGCTAGGTCAGGTGAAGGATCGTATGTAGGAGTAAGTTCCCCATCGTCAATACGAACGAGAGGAGGTGGCTCAGGAATAGTCTCCGAATGGTCCTCCATGGTGTGTGAATCAGTGTGTGACATAGTCCGCCTGGACTGTCTAGGTCTCTCTCCCAAAGGAGGAGGAGAAGTAGAAGGAGGAATCCCTGCTAACCGACGAGAACGGCACGGAACCGCACTCGAATCTACAATGACTCAAAAATTAGCAAAGACTCTCTATTTACGTAAACCCTAGGCCAACTAGCATGCACAGATCAATCATTAATAAAATCTAAAGCCAAATGCAAGCAAACAAGGGATGGATAAGTGAGCTCCCGAATGAAGCAGGTATGTCTCACCTAGGAGAGGCCTGAGACTCCCATACACAACAAGCAGAGGTACGTAACCAATTATTGTGGCCCTCAGCTTCAACGCGTAAAGAGACTATGCTGTTCGACCCCAACCTGGCCGGGACACCTGCAGAATAACCTCTACAAGTACCCCCTCGATATCCTAGGTAAGGTCACTAAGGTCACCTCAATATAATCAAAGCTCAGGTGGATAGTCGCAGGTGGGATTGACCGTATGGGAAGGGTAGCAAAGCCCAAAACTCTTGAAAGAGCCCCCAAATACGAATACAATCCTGGAAATATCTTCGGTGCTACTCAGTTATGACTAGGGGTCATCCCAATCGATAACCGCTCATACTGCTTCGTTCTTAACTCCCGTTTGAGAGGAGGATCCTGAGAACGATGGTTATACCAAGGATTTCACACACTCCCTGTACAGACACCTAGATGTTGTTGTTTAGTGATCTTGAAGAATTGACTTACAATGAACTATTCCAAGATCCTAAAACCTAAGCTTGTTGGTGCACCCTAGAAAAGAAAAGAGTGTGATTCATTTTAATTAGCATTGATTTTAGTTGGATTTATTACTCAAAAATAGGATATGGTCATGCAACTAGTGGCGTTATGATGCAACATGAAGTAAAATGCACACCATAACAATCAATGCAAATGCATTGTGTCCATGTAAACAGGGTATGCTACTACGTGAAATGCACAATTCTTCTTCAAATGATGAATGCAAATTTTTCCTATATGAAGTCCTAACTAGTACTCCAAAGCAAATCTAGATCTAGTGCAAGTACAATGCAAAGTGCAAAATGCAATGCATGATGATAAGCAAATGTTTTTGGATTTTTTGAAAATATAAGAGATACAAAAAGCAAAAAAATGATTCTACCACCCCCAGACTCTGCAAGCACACATAAACAACATCCAAGCAAATAACTAAGGTAAAAGAACTCTAATGCACTAATCTCAAACAAAAAATTGAAAATGCCATGACAAGAACTTCCTAAAAATAAAATTTAGGCTAAAAAAAACATTTCCGGTCAGAAACGGAGGTCAAAACAGACTCAGGCAGTGCCAAAGGAGACTCAACAACTAACAGCCTTCACCTAGCAACCAATTATCTTCCACAAAAAGGAAAAATCCAGGGTATATGCGACTGTTCGTAGTAAACCCGCGTGTATACGTGGAAATCACAGAGGAAACTGCGTGTATACGCGAGTGTAAATAAAAAACCCGCGTACATGAAGAAAAGGTGCATAAAACAAGGAAAACAGGCAGGCTGAGACAAACTTCACTCCAATCAAACTCTACCAGGCATACATGCCCCCAGACTCGACATAGAAACAAGAGAGAAATAGCAATTCAAATACATTGAATGCCGAGAAAATCACCCCCAAAGGACAACTACTAGGAACTCCCCAGCGGAGTCACCAATTCTGTTACAGAGAGAAATTCCTATGGCTTGGGGTACCACAACAGATAGATTTGACTCCAGAAATCAATATTTCCCAATATGCAATAGAAATAAAATGTCTAACACTAAAGGATCAGACCTCGTACCTTATTCTGGACGGTTGAAGTAGATCCCCGTTGAGCTTTCCAATCTTCAGGTTGAATTGATATAATACTTCCTCAACAACAAGTAAACAATACAAGCATACTATATATCATGGTGTTATATCTATTATAGCATATATCATCAATAATGTAAAATCATTTGACATATTCCAATGGATACAACATTCAATCAAATACACATCATTGGACAGGAAAAGATATTTCTATTAATATAAATCAGAGATTAAAAGATAGGTACAACCTCTGACGGCACATCTATGAACCGGATAAATTGAATCCCCCACTTGGGCCTCCACCACCTCAATCCTCCATCTCTCGATAGCAAGCTCACTAGCAAAAGGCAAGCTTGGGAAGAACACAAAAGTGCTCCAAGGGACAAAGGGATGCAGACTCAAGTGTAAATTTCGGCAACAATGGACTATAATTTCTTTGCTCTCAATCTCTCTATATGCCTTTAATGTACCAAGGGGTTCCTTATATAGCTTCACAAGGGATAATTAAGGGTCGAATCCGAGTGATCTCAAGGCATATGGAAGGCCAGGAGTCGAATGAGTCGGATCCATGTCAAGGAAAACTCCAAAAGGATTTGGATTATGCACACATCCCGATGTACGCGGTTATAGGGGTAAAACCCGCATATGTATGTGGTTATTAGGTAAAAATCCGTGTATATCATTTTTCATATAGTTTTAGGGATGATCAAGGAAACATTAAAGGATAAAAGATGGTCCATGGGGTCTAAAGAGTCTGCAGTGGGACAGGGGAAGGCCTTACAAAGTGTGATTCACCTAGAGTGGTGAAATCCACTATAACACAAGGATGATACAATCCTACCACCTTCTCGATGACCTAAGTCACTGGATCCATTCTGAACCGAGGTTCACGGATGATACAATCCTACCACCATCTCGATGACCAAAGTCACTGGATCCATTCTGAACCGAGGTTCACGAATGATACAATCCTACCACCATCTCGATGACCGAAGTCATTGGATCCATTCTGAACCGAGGTTCACAGATGATACAATCCTACCACCATCTTGATGACCGAAGTCACTGGATCACTTTAGGGAAAGTGCCCAGGGATGATACAATCCCACTGCAACATCACTACTCCCCCTTTCAGGGAAGGTCTTTTCAAACCACACCAATCTTGTCTCGAAAGTGTACGAACTTTACTCGGGATAGAGGTTTCATCAACACATCAGCATCTAAACCATCATCATATACATCTTCAGTATGTGAATAATGAACTATTTGTTAACACCCAAAAAGTGTTCACTACCTCATCTACCCCACTACATGACTCATTTGTCCATTTTTCTACCATATTTCCCTTAAAAACCCCCTTTTTCCTCCAAAAATATCCAAAATTCCTCTAAAATAGCAAAAATCCCAATAAAAAGCCTCCAAAAGGCCTAAAATGCCTCCAAAAGGCCATAAAACCATCAAAAAAGCCTAAAAAGGGAAGAAAAAATATAAAATAATGAGGAAAAGAGGAAAAAACCCTATACAGCTGCCCTAAACCATATGGTTTCCAAAACCATGGGCCAACACTCCACCACTGAAAAACTATAAATAGGTGATGGAGACCCTTGGGATGACATGCACCATCGTTCCTACTTCCTCCCAGATGAATCCTCCTCTAACAATGCTACCCAATTTGCAGTTGAATCCAAAGACTTCCTTCCCCCCAAGGTCGACTGGTTCAAGGACCCTATTCCTGCTCCTGACGCCTTCGAGGAGGGTAACATGGCCAACATCTCACCTGTCATCCAAATTGATATCGCTGCCCCAGGAAGCACCCCCGAACTCATTACTTTAGGAGCCTCTTGCAGTGAGTAAGAGATTGAGGAATACAAAAAACTCTTCAGAGAATTATGTGATGTCTTTTCCTGGTCCTATACCGAAATGCCCGGTCTTGACCCTGCCATTATAGAGCACCACATCAACACATGGCCTGATGTACCCCCCGTTCGTTAGAAACAGCATCCCATTCATCCCTCAAAACTCCCAGCTGTCTATCTGGTATAAGTTTAACCCTTTTCTGGACCTGGTAGACTAATTACGAAAAAGGAATACTCTAGTCACACCGGCTAGAAGAGTTCTTCATTGCATCCTTTTATGCTTCTTCAGGCCTTGGAGACTAACACACAAAAAAGAAACCATGAGCATGAACTGTCCTGGGCTCGTGAAATCCACACGACAGTACCATTCCATTACTTCAGAGTCTTCTTATTGCTTTCAGACTCCTTAAAATTAAAAGCAAGCATGAGCATGAACTATCCTGGGCTCGTAAAATCCACACGACAGTACCATTCCATTACTTCTGAGTCTTCTTATTGCTTTCAGACTCCTTAAAATTGAAAGCAACCATGAGCATGAACTGTCCTGGGCTCGTATAAATCCACACGACAGTACCATTTTATATACACACTTCTTCTAGTTCCCTAACCCATGAAGAAGTCCCCCTGTGCCTCTTGGCATTGTGATCGATCCTCTCGGCAGCACCCCCAATTAGGTCGCCTTTGTTCAGAGTATTCTGCAGTCTCTTGCCATTTTACCATAGCTTGAGTCTCCCTCAGCCCAGTCACCTTCCCAGATCCAATACAGCTATGATCCCCTTACCACCAGTTAGTTTCATATGCTGCCCGATCATCCCCGCCATCATACTATGAACAAAGGAAGTTTGAGTCCACCCACTCTACTTGCCCAGTTATTCCCCCCAGTTTATCAATCCTGCCATCAGTACTATCACATTTCGGTTTTCCACCTCGCGCTCCTGTCAAGGAAACATCATTGCCTTGATAGTTACAGGTCTCCCTTTGTCGACGACAGCCCCTCTATTCCAGAGGATAGACCCAGAGGCCCCTGCGCCTTGGACCCATCACCATCTGTGGTGAGTGCCTACGGACCATTTTGGGAGGAGTCATCATTGCCTCTCCGAATGGTTGTTTCTAACATGCTCGACTTCAACACCTTGATCGCGTCATTGAGAATCGCGCAGGATTTATATCCCTTCCATTATTTGTCGAAGACCCTGGATTTCCCCTGACTCTAGCACATTGTTGAGTCACTTCGGAACACCCAGTGATATGTTCCCGTGGATGTCTGGGCCGCGTTGGCAATTGTATTCGGAAGCCATCCAGTTCCATGCTTCCTTGAGTACCCAGTTCAGTTCCAGTTCAGTGTACCATTGCGAGTATGACCCTTGTCACTCTGATCCAGCAGCTCAGCAGTTCCTTTGGTACCACATTCAGTAGCATTGTTGTCATTCCAGTGCATCAGTTTTTCAGCTCAGACATGGTCAGCCCAGCAGTATGTCCCAGATTTGTGTCCCTTTTGGACCCTTATGATATACACAGTGGTTTTTTATGTATCCTACGGGTCCCTCTTTTTGGGCCTCACAGTTATGTTTATGTATCTTGATACGAGCATGGGTATGCCCACCTCGTCCATATATTGAGATTCTTCCTCATTCAGTATTTGAGGCCATGTATATTTCAGGTCCCCATATTTTGGACCCCATTGTTATTATTATGTTATATCCTGATACGAGCATGGGAATGCCCACCTCGTCCATATGATCAGATGATTCCTCATCCATTATTGAGGTTATGGACTTTTAGTTCTTGCAGTTGGTTCGGGATCGTTGTTCCGGGCTTCCATTTGTTTCTTCTCTTCTCCACACCCCAGGATCACCATTTATGACTTATGATGTCCATCGGCCATACGATGAGCTCCTGCCCTCACACATCAGGGGGCAATCTGTTAACACCCAAAAAGTGTTCACTACCTCATCTACCCCACTACATGGCTCATTTGTCCATTTTTCTACCATATTTCCCTTAAAAACCCCTTTTTTCCTCCAAAAATATCCAAAATTCCTCTAAAATAGCAAAAATCCCACTAAAAATCCTCCAAAAGGCCTAAAATGCCTCCAAAAGGCCATAAAACCATCAAAAAAGCCTAAAAAGGGAAGAAAAAATATAAAATAATGAGGAAAAGAGGAAAAAACCCTATACAGCTGCCCTAAACCATATGGTTTCCAAAACCATGGGCTAGCACTCCACCACTGAAAAACTATAAATAGGTGATGGAGACCCCTTATTTCATATCCATAATCATAAGCGCCCTTACTCTGCCAAAGTAGCTCTTGAAACCCTAGCTCACCCTTGAGCTGCATTCACCTTGAGAGCCCCTTTTGGCCCATTTCCACCATTGGAGAAAGAGAAGGAGCAAGTTGGAGCTTGGAGCAACCTTCTTGGATCACTGCAAAGAGCTTCACCAACCTTCATATTGGAGGTAACATTAATACAAAAGCCATTCTTTATATCTTGTTTTTCTGTTTCATGCACATGTTTAGAGTAATTTATATTTCTGTTTTAGCATTTTAATTTACATCTACTGAACTGCTACTAAGGAGTCCCTTCTCCTTAGTAGGTGCTCATTCGCACAAGCTAGGGGTAAAACCCTAGCCACACTATCACCATCTGTATCTCCAGTATGTGAATACTGAAAGCATCATCATATATATCTTCAGTGTAGAAATATGGAATCACCATCATCTGTATCTATAGTATGTAAATACTAAAACATCATTCATATCTTCAGTATGGGAATACTAAAATCATCATCATCTATATCTTCAGTATGGGAGTACTAAAACATCATCATCTCTATATTCAGTATAGAAATACCGAATCACCATCATCTGCATCTATAGTATGTAAATACTGAAACATCATTCTTTGCATCTTATCTCATATGTAGAAATACCGAATTTCTATGTGTTACGATGAAACATAGGGTTCTCTGTCATCAAAACTATAGTTATCACATAGAATCATTGTAGTATCCATCTTCAGGTCAAAGAGACCTGATATAAGCTTCTTAATCCATATGGCTTCACAACTTAGTAGAGCAATCTGCTATGTATTCTGCTTCAGCCGTGCTAGGAGAAACACTGGACTGTTTCCTGCTAAACCATGAATTCATAGCAGACCCCAAACAAAAGCATCTACCTGATGTGCTTTTCCTGTCTGAGATACTTCTATCCCAATCTGCATCTGTATAGTCATACAATCTGTAATCATGGTTTCCATCATAGTATAAACCAAAGTCTATAGTCCCTATCAGATATCTCATCACATGTTTTGCAGCTATCAGGTGAACCCATCTAGGTTGAACTAGATATTGACTCAAGGTGTTCACAACAAAACAAATGTATGGTTTGGTATTTGTTAAGTACATCAATGACCCAATAATTTGTTTGTATTGAGTCACTTCCACTAACTCTGATGAGTCATCGACTAATAACTTCAGGTTGGATTCCATGGGTGTGGCCATGGCTTTTCATTCAAACATATCAAATCTTTTCAAAACTTGCACTGCATACTTTCCCTAATTGCAAAAGATTCCTTCATACTTCCAGGCCTAGGAAATAAAGTATTAGACCAAGGTCTAAATTCTTCAATGGAATTCTTCTTGCATTCTACAATCTGTTTCTCATTCCTTGTTAGAAATAGATCATCCACATATAATAACAGGATGACAGGTTCATCTTCTACAACCTTTAGATAAAGGTTAGGATCAGCTTTACTCTTGGTAAAGCCCATGTTTGACAGGAAACTATCTATTCTTCCATACCAAGCTCTGGGAGCTTGCTTCAGCCATAGAGGGCCTTCTTCAACTTGCACACGTGATTCCATCTGTCTTCAACTTCAAAAACTATTCCTCAATCATACCATTAAGGAAGGCTTGTCTTTACTTCATCATGGATGAAACTACTATGATAGTTCTGAAGGAAGTATACCTTGCTTCCTGGAGTAAGTGTCTCTTCAGAATTAATTCCCTCTTTGTGAGAGAAACCACAAGTATTTCCTTACTTCTATCAGCAGCATATTTTATCTTACAAATCCATTTGGAATATACCACATTCTTGCTTTCTGGTTTGAGTATTATATCCCAAACATCATTCTAGTATTCTTTCATCATAACATCTTCCATGAGTTCGTCTTGTCAGGTCATCAACATATTCTAGTCTTCTACATTCAACCTTGAAGGTTGGAACCCACTTTACTCTTAGTAAAGTCTCGATCCATCAAGAAGCTGTTCATCAGGTCGTACCATGTCAAACTTAGATATCTTCTGTAGTCACTCCCCTTGAAGTGGAGCATCATCTTCCCTCTTCATTCTATACAGGTGGTTCTATTCTTGATATATACTTATCAATAGAGTATGTCATGTCATAGTCTATTCTTTCTGAGGCAAATCATGAAACTTGATTTGTACACTTGTTCTTGTAGATCCATATGGAAGATACTACGTACTTCCCTTTATGTCTAGAAACCATATCGAATACATCATTCCTCATGATCAATTGTTACTCTTTGATCATAGATTATTTCATATCCATGGTGGTCTTCATCCTTCGAGGTGGATCTACTGCTCTCTGAAGCTCTTTCCTTCATCATGATGTCTCTAACCCAGGGAGCTTTAGATTTATGTTTATTGAATTGTCATCACTTGTTCTTCAGAACAAGTCTCATCCTTCTTTTCTTGTAGGTGGTTGTACAGGACCTTTCCTACAATTCAAATGCACTAGTTGCATGGTTAGAAATATTTCATAAAACATATGCATTATCACAAATTCTTATGCATCATGCAACTGTTTAGCCAACACAACATTTATCCATATCTCATAAGTTTCATTCATGCAACCAATCTATCATGCATAACACATCAACTGAATATAATCAAATGTATAACAAAACAATATGATGAAATGACAATTGAATACTTATCTTTTATTCGTTTCGTGGGTAGACTCTTTGATCCTTCTACTTCATCATCTTCTTCATTCATGACATCATCATTTATTATCCAAATGATAATATGGATAAGAGGTTCGTCAAGAATTGAGTTCTTCATATTCCTCATCACTTGAGGGATCTTCTTTGAATGGTGAGAGCTTGATCTTCAATTTCTCCCATCTTCTCTTCTCTTCTTATGAGCCGAGCTTCTTCTTATTCCCAGATTCTGTTGAAAGTAATCACTTTATTCTAGCACACATTCCTTGAATGAATGAATCCCATGATCTTGGGAGGCCATTCAAGGTGTACATCACCACTACTGCATTCTTCACTTCTTCTTTTACTACTACAAGTTGTTCTTTGATTTGGGAGACCCTTGTAAAGTATGACTGCATGGTCTCTGCATTCTGGATCTTCACATTCTTCAACTAGTTTCTTAAGGTCATATTCCAATTTCTGTTCTTCCCTTCCAATATCTTGGTCAAGGAATTAAACATCTTTGGTGTCTTTAAGGAATACACTTTTAGTACAAGTTGATTCGTGACTGAATCAACAATTATCTTCTTGGCCTTGACCAAGTTCTTCTTGTGTAATGCTTCTAGCCTTATCTCCCTCTGGAATTGGAACCTCTATACTCATGTAGGTGTCCAATCCATTTAATTTAGAGAGATCATATACTTCCAGGCTTGGAAGTTGTCAACTTCCCAGAGCTTGTCATCAAGCTGATGTGATAGATCACTTTGAAATGAGAATGTCAACTGAAAATAGCGAAAGATTAGATCTTATCGTTTTGAGGTGTCTGTCCTGGTTCCGGAGGTGGATGATCTAGGGTTTGTCGTAGAAACCCTAATTTTCAAAACTTGGAATCTTATAGATCTTATTGTATAGAAATATATATCTCTTCAAAAGGAGCTTACCAATGTACTCCTTTTTTGAAAATAGTGGAGGGAAGCTACCGGAACAGGAAGCCCTAGTTTTCCAATTTCTTCTGCGAAAATGCCTGTGACTGTTTCTATGATATATCTAACATTAATACTCATATATGTCTAATATATCTCATGGAGGTAACCTCGAATATCCCTGATCCAAAACCATAGGTTTCATCAGAATTGGTTTCACCAATTGGGATTTATGATCCTTTTCCCAAGGTGATCTGTTACAGGACTGTTCAGAATAGTGAGGTTGTATGGATTGCCATGTGTCACGGTTTCATATTCTGGGTCTAAAATTTATAACATATAAAGTACAGTCTGTGAGATTTCTGGAAAATCTTCAGTAATTCCATTTGGACCTCTTTATCCCAAGATATAGCAATGCTCCCCAGGTGTCCTGTTTAGGGATGAATTCTGGAATAGGCTGTAACCCTAACGTGGAGGGATCATATCTCCCAGAATATAGTGAATTTGAGGCTAAATTTGGGATACAATTTACATAAGGATTTTATCTTCAACCTCTACAATTTTCAGCTCTTGAACCTTCTCCAATATCAGGATATAGTGAATGTACCAAAACTTAGTAGTTTTAGTATTTAGGGTTTTTCTAGCTCGAGGTCAAACTAGGGTTTGAATTTCCTGAAGTTTCACCCAACCAAAAATATTGATCCAGGTTTCCAAACTTTGATTTTTATGAGGAGATCAATCCTATGCTGGGGTCACTCAAAAATTTCTCTTTTGCAAGAAGCCCTAATTTCCTGCACCAAAAACTGAAAATGCTCGAAATCGAATTTTGATTTGATAGAAAGATGCGCCCTTCAATGGAGAGTCAGCCTAGCCTTATTTTGCTGATCGATTGTGGAGAGAGAATCAAAAAGTAATAAGCCCTAGATTCTGTAGCTGCACAATGTCTTCTTTCAGGGTGGCTCTGATCCCATGTTAAATTTTCATATGCTAAGCTAGATCATTAGTATTTCATTTCAATTTCATAACAAAAGCATATAAACAGGATCACTGAAAAATAGAAAAGCACAACCATACAAAAGAAACACAAAGATTTATCCTGGGAAAACCCTAAAGGAAAAAACCCAGCAAAAAATTCCTCAATATAGATGCCCCAAAATGTAAAAGATAAAACCAACAAGGAGATCAAAGCCTGATCCTCCTCCTTCTCTAGCTACTTCTCTCTCCTCCACTAATGCGCTACACAAGTGAGAGTGTGTGCTCCAAATGAGGAGTGCTACACCTCTAGTTATATTCATCCATTCAATTTAATTAACTCATCCGACAAGTAGGCTCGAGTTACACATGTAGGCTCAAGTAACCACACTGGGGTGCTAATTACCCACCTTTACAATTAGAGGGGACTACCTCATGACTCTTATTAGTTCTTCTGATTAGAAGCATTGAGGTACAAATTAATACAAGTGGTTCTATCAGTATGACCATTGGGGACCACAAAAAGATACATATATAATATTCTTTGAAGTTACAATATTTCAACACACACCACAACAAAATGGTGTGGCAGAGAGGAAAAATAGGGCTCTCAAAGAGATGGCTACATGCATGATTGAGGCAAAGGATTTGAGTCCTAAGCTATGTGATGAAGCCATCAATTTCATTGCATATATTCATAACAGGGATTTATACAAATCAGTGAAAGGGAAAAAACCCTACAAGGTTTGGTTTGGTTACAAACCAAACATCTCACATTTTGGGATTTTTGGCTCAAGGGCATGGGCTTGAATTCCATTAGAAAAGAAGAAGGAATTATAGCCACAGAGAAAAGAATGTATTATGGTTGTTTATGGTGAATAAACAAAGGGTTATAATCTCTTTGATACATCCACACACAAAACTTTCATTGAGAGGAGTGTATAATTTGAAGAGGAGAATATACCAGATTTTGAACTAGCACCGGGGGAATGCCCTTCTCCCCAACGCCATGATGATGTACGTAATGATTCAAGCTCTATTTTTTCTGATATTTATGATAATGATATGGATGAAGATGAAATTTCTATACATGAATCATCTTCAAGGCCCAAATGGGTTGAGAAAACCATACAAGCTGTCGGGGATCTAGTAGGAAATCCTCTAGATCCTAGGAAAAAAAGATCCCAATTTCACAATGCTTCTTATGCAAGTGAAATTGATCTTGATGAGCACTGTTATATGATGATTGGATATGATTCACAGTCATATCAATACCCAAGGTGGAAATCATCCATGTGATATGAGTTAATTCTCTCCAAGAGAATGAGACTCGGGAATTGGTTCCCTTGCCTCCGAAGATGAAGTTTGTGCAATGTAAGTGGGTATTTAGAACCAAACTTGCTGCAGATGGTTCTGATATTAAGTAAAAGTCTAGATTATTTTCCAAAGGCTTTTCTCAATTCCAAGGAGTGGACTATACCGAGACCTTTTCACCAATTACAAAGATGGATTCAATTAGGCTAGTTTTAGCCATTGCTGCTAGTAAGTGTTGGGAGGTTCACCACATGGATGTCAAGAGTGCATTCCTCCATGGTGAAATAAAAGAAGAGATATACATGCAAAAACCTGAAGGTTTCCAAGAGGATCCTCCCCTTGTTTGCAGGTTGAGGAAGTCACTCTATGGTATCAAGCAAGCCCTAAGGGCTTGGTATGCTAAAATGGATAGTTTTCTGCTCTCAATTGGTTTCATTCGATACAAGTATGATCCTAATGTGTATTTGCAGAAAAATTATGATGTATTACAGGTTATTGTACTATATGTTGATGACGTCTTAATTATAGGGATCTGCACCAAATAAATTGGATCAATCAAGGAATCTCTACACAATGAGTTTGCAATGACTAATCTAGGATTGCTAAAACAATTTCTTGGATTGGAAATTGAGCAATATGAAAGAGGCATCATGGTCAGCCAACATAAGTATGATTCATACCTGCTAATAAATTTTAAAATGGCTTCTTGTAAGGTATCCAAGTGCCCATTTATTTTTGGCATAAAACTGGGTGAATTTGGTGATTATCCTTAGGTAGATTGCTCATTGTACATGCAACTATTTGGTAGTTTGCGGTAGCTTACACATACCAGACCTGATTTACTTATTAGTCTTTCCTTGTCCTCCTGGATTATTGGCTGTTGGCTGGCTATGGTTCATGATTTTGTAGAAGCGGTGGGCAGTGATGCGATTTGTGTAAAGCAGGGGGAGCGGGGGCAAGATACGAACATAAAAAGTGCTTATTATTAATCCAACGTATTAGTATGAGTGTTAGGTTT
This sequence comes from Pseudotsuga menziesii, assembly GCA_001517045.1. Lineage (NCBI taxonomy): Eukaryota > Viridiplantae > Streptophyta > Pinopsida > Pinales > Pinaceae > Pseudotsuga > Pseudotsuga menziesii. Next base: position 2,704 of record LPNX010516070.1, on the reverse strand, counting down.
TCATTTCGACCTGACGAAACAGGTTCCTCTGGACGCTTTCTTTATTTCAATAAACAGGTTCCTCTAGAATTATGCTGTTAGTGCTGTAGAAATATATATATATGCATCAGCCACATGAGGGCCATTGGAAGGAAGCCAAAAATATCCTTCAGTATGTTCAAGGAACCAGGAGTTTCGAGGTACACTATGTAGCTAGTTCTCTACTAGAACTAGTAGGATTTTTTGATTCGGATTGGGATGGAAACGACAATGATAGAAAGTCCACTTCAGGTTTTGTTTTTATGCTTGCTAATGGTCCCATTTTTGGGTAAAGTAAGAAAATGCACACAATTTCTCTTTATTCAGTTGAGGTCGAATACATGGGAGTAGTGAATGCAGCCACACAATGTGTGTGGTTGCAAGGCATTCTTTGGGAGATTGATGTTGCACTTGATTGACCCACTGTCATTTGGTGTGATAGTAAAAGTTCCATCAAAATATCTACAGATCCAGTACAGAGGTAGAGGACCAAGAACATAGAGATCCATATGCACTACATTTTGGGCTTAGTGCATGATCGGGTGATTTCCTTGCAGTATTTCCCATCCACCGAGCAAACTACTGGCATATTTACCACTATTTTTACTGAGAAGACATTGAATTACTTGATATAATTTCTTGGAGTGAGTGATGGATGGTGATGGATTCCATTCACTTTCAGTTTTCAGCCCCATGTCCATTTTTGAGGAGAGGTTTTGTTCCCATGTGGTTTTCCTCTTTTCCTTATTTTTCATGGACAAATAAATTTATGTTGTATGAGGTGTCTTGAGCCTTTGTTTGCAAGGCCTCCATAATAATTTTGTTAACTTGTACTAATTCATGGTTAAGGGGGGGTGTTAGAATAGTAATCCATCCTTAGTACCTAATTTATACCTTATTCAATTTCATTTGCTTATAAGCATTAAATTGCTATGGTATAGACTTAGGGAATTTGATCTAGGAGGTGAACTGGTTATTTTGCAGACTATTCACACATGTAACAATGCTATAGTTGGTAAAAAAAACACATGTGTTCCCTCATTTATTGTCTTGGAGTGCTACCTTCTTGAATTTGGGAATATGGGTTTGACTAGGGGCGCTAATGATGCATTTTGTCATTTTTGGCTCTCGTAGGAGCATTTATTTTCACATTGAGCCTCCCACACACCTCTATTTTCTCACCCATGCATGAATTGGAGTAATTATTTCCCCAAAACACTTCAAAAATGTTCACATGAGGATTCGTGACTGTTTGGGCTGAGTTGGAGCTTGATTGGTCCACCTGTTGGGGCGCATACCCCATAGGGGGTAACTCCGCGGTTAATTTATAAGCGGAGCTTTGGGTCAAAATAGTCTTAGGGGTGTCAGGGTAAGTCAAAACCCTCTCTTTTTGTAATAAGCCCATGGTTTAAATCCAGGGTTTAGGTTTTTGTGGGTGCCCATGGTTTAAGACCATGGTTTTTGTAAAGCTGCGCAGTATAAATAAGCGCTTATGGAAAATGGATAGGTTAGGCTTTTGGATGTAAGAAAGATAAGGTGAAGTAAGGTTGGTTTTTGGCAAGGAAAGGACAAGTCCCAGCTGTGTGCGTGGACGACCTCTGTAGCTGTGTGCGCAGAGGGTTTTTGTAAGAAAGTAAGAAAGGTCTGCAGCTGTGTGCGCAGAAGCCTGCTGCTGTGTGCGTGGCTGTCAAAAGCTGGAGGAATCTGCAGCTGAGTGCGCAGATAAACTGTGGTTTTGAGGAAAGAGGAATAAAACGCAGTTTGTGGACGTAGCCCCTACATTGGGGGTGAACCACGTTATATTTGGTGTTGTGGTTTTGTTGTGTTATTCCTGTTTCTGTCATTTTCATGCATTAAACTGAATATATCTGATAATATAAGATCTCTGTTAATACTAAGTTTCGCTGTGAATTCCCGGTAGTGGGTTATGCAAGTTTGGTTTGTTTATTATGCAGTGAAGTTATATGTGAATGAATGATAAGTTAACAAGAAGTTGATTAGTAATTATTTAGAAAGGATAAGGTACAGTAATACCCCTCCCTGCATGCAGAAACCTGATTCTGCGGGCCCCCATTGCTGTTTCGGGTGAGACTGCAACCTGCGCGCAGGTTGTTGCCGAAAGGGCCAACACAGTGGGTCTTTTGTTGGTGCGACGTATAAAGCGTTAACCCGGGTCTGCCCATGTGCCCAACAAATTGGTTCCGTTGCCGGGACTTGAACTCAGTAACTGCTCGCGAGGGGTTTACTTTGTACCACAAGGGCTATGTTCTGGAGGCCCTCGGTGCAGGACGTCAGTGATTGGTTCGCTGTGACCTGTCTGCAATTTGTGCAGCAAGAAAATACGAATCCGTGTCGAAGCGCAAGTGACTTTTTACAACGGTATGTTTTTTGTGATACTTATGAAATTTTCTTTGGTCGTTTCCATATAGAGTTGCACCAGTGGTTGTCTAGGTTAACGAAAAGAAGGACGAACTTTCAAAATCGACGGATTCATGCGTGGACCCCGCAAGGGTCAACCTTGTGAAAAACGTGAATAACGAGGTCTCTCGCGCTGTTGACTTCTGGACGACGCGAACGTTGGAGGACTTTGTGACAGAGTTCGCCATTGATACAAGTACTTCTTTCAGTGAAGCTGAACGACAGTTCTTTACAGGGCCCCGTGGTAAGTTTTTAAATTCCTTAAGCT